>JAUYWG010000053.1:14984193-15030044 GCA_034779775.1 Enteromius afrohamiltoni
GGTCTTCTGGACAGCAGTCAGGTCGGCAGTCTTACCCATGATTGCGGTTTTGAGTAATGAACCAGGCTGGGAGTTTTAAAACCTCAGGAATCTCTTGCAGGTGTTTAGAGTTAATTAGTTGATTCAGATGATTAGGTTAGTAGCTTGTTTAGAGAACCTTTCCTTTATAGGTAGTCAACAGTTAAAGCGGATACATATACACACACACACACAGACCCATATATATATATATATATGCACATGCATATAGTTTTGACACAGGCTTTTGTAACACATAAGGCAAATGTAGAGGAAAATTTGCGAAATTTTCCTTGAAATAAAAACCAAATATTTTGGCTTGATATATGACCTGAAAATGTTCTTGGCACGTTTCATGAGATTTACTCATCAATCAAGGCAAATCAGGAAGTAACTCCTTGTTCCTGGCTTCTAAATTCTGTATTATGGACCTGCGGCACATACTGAGACGAGACACTGGCCAAGCAATGGTCCTTCAGTTCCATCAGAGAAATCATTTGAAACAATTCACTCACTGATGAGGCATGAATATATGTGGCAAATTCTGTTCAGGAGTGATTTATCCTAATTGTCACACTGGGACCTCCTATTACACCGCTGCAGTACGGGTCACTGCATTAGAAAATTAAAGCTGAGGCATTCATTTTAATTCTATTTGTAAATTCTTGCCTGTGGGATAAAGATGTGCTGAGCATGTGTAAATGCCTCTATATGTCCCCAGAGTGGGCCCAACGTTGGCCTCTCAGAAGCATTCACCTCTACACGTCCTGCCTCGTTCCGCCATGTGAAGGGAAGCAGACCCTGGGCGGATGTGTTTTGTTTTATGTGGAAGTGTGTGTGTGTGTATCTGACTTCTCCTTCCTCTTAGTTCCACTCACTGCTTTTGTCCCACGCGCCAAGATCATCATTTCCACATTCACTATAAAGTCAAACCAGCGACCAGAAGCATGAATCGTCTAGCCGTATCATTTGCTGTATGGATGGTCCTGCTCTAACCTTATTCCATTCCAGAGGTATTAAATGATTCAATTATTCTCTTTGAATTTAATGGAACATTAGGGAATCAGTCTGGAATTGATATCGGGCACAAACTATTACTGAGTTAATTATTGCTCCAGGTACTTTTATAACACTGACTCTACATATATATTCTATTTTTCTGTCTGGGCATGGAAATATTCAGGAAAAATTACAAGTGATTAATTGATATGGAGATTTGATAGAGACGAAGCGAAGCTGATAATATCCAAGGGGTTGGAAAATCACTAATCAGTCGGACTGCCAACTCTAAAGACATTTTGTGAGTTTGACATAGCCTGGATAAGGAAACATTGGAAACAAACACTTAGCCTACAGAAAGAAAGAAGACTTTAGAAAACTTTATCATGAATGTTATAAGAATAACATTCTTTGTTCTTTGAGAAGTTTTAGTGGTTTGTTGAAATGGAACACACAACGTATTCAGAGGGCAACGATCAATTGAATTAAAAATTGCAGTCCTGACCCTTTATTTGACTTCACTGATACTAAAACTTTCATTCAGATATATTTTGTACATATTTTGGTCAACTAGACCATTATTTTAGCACTTAGTTGTGGTATTGATCAACAGAGCACCTACAGAAAGAATATGTTAAATTCCAATAGGATACATATACAGTTTGTTATGTGGGATTTAAGTGGTCTTATTGTGGCAAAAAGCAATAGTGAAGAAAAACTCCTTTGGAAAGTATTTTGAGGAGACTGACAGGGAAACACTGTTCAGTTCTGACTAAGATATCAGCAAAGTTTTTCTATTTCGGCAGTCACAAAAGAAACCTTTTTTTCTTAACTCTGCTCTCCGAACACAATCAGTTTTGTCCAAATGGCCCCTTTGGATAATGATCAATTGCAGTAAAGCTAGCAGAGAGTCTGGGATAATGAGATCCCGTGTCCCTTTCATTCTGCCACGGTGCTGGAGATGTTCAGGTCCAGCTGTGGGAATGACAGATGATGAATAAGAAGAGAGTTTTGCTGGAAGAAGAGAATAGGAAAGCTGTTTTATCAGTTGGAGTAAAAACGCAGTGTAATGTGCACCCTTTTTCCATTAGTCCGGTTTGCTGCCCCTCCGCCTATGTCTATGTGACCATGTATGAAAGAAGCCCGAAATGAGATCACGACAATTGGAAAAATTTCCAGGGATGTCATTCAAATCTATAAATAAAAGGGCAAGTCCATTATAGATCTTGTGGCCTGAAACACAGAAAACTGATGTTATGGGAAAGCACAAAATCTGAGAATATTATTTGAGTGCTATGAAGATGTCCAACACACCGTACAAATAAAATAGCATTAACACCAGGCAAAAGAAAAGAAAAGACGAAACAAAACAAAGTGGGGGGAAAAAATATATATATACACTACAATTTCAAAAGATTTTTTTATTATTTATTATTTATTGCTGTATTTTTAAGATATCCAGTCAGTATGTAAATGACAGTCCTACTTGTAAATAAGCAGTGTGGCTGTATCATAAGGTACTGTTTGGATGATTTTCAATGATTTTGACAAGTCCACCATAACTTATAATAAATACGGTTGAATTCTAATGGTAATGTCAGTCTTGCAGACAGCTGAAAACTGTTATTTCTCCTTATCTCCATACTCCAATGGGCCCGAAGCAGGCAGTCGGCAGCCCTCATGCACGCCTCACTCTGAATGACAGCCTGCCATGTACTGCGGTAAAAACAGCACAGCCAATACCTCACAACCTGACAATGTCAACGGTAAGTAAACGCCAGCTATATGATATGAATGACTGCTGAGCTGTATTTTATTCCAGGGGGCTGCTTTTGTAAACCACCGTGTTTACAAAAAACAAAGCTCTGAATTTTAAAGCCGCATTATGAGCAGAGACCTTAAACACCTAAGAATCTGAATTAAATGAAGCCTGCAAATATTTCTTGTTCGCACAATCTTTCTCTTCACGTCTTTGGTTTCAGAAACTACAACAGAGGCCCAATAAGTGGGTCGATGATAGTCTGCGCTTGAGAGCCTTGTCATATGTGCCATATGATAATCATTAATTCACTCGCTCCACTTCCAGACCAGCCACTGACCCCATCTGACCCAGAAGAAATTGATTCTGCCTCTGAAAATCAGACATCAGCACAAGTTTCAGAGGAAAGAGGAAAGGGGAGAGAGAAACAAATCAAAGTTCTCATTTTGTTCCAAAACCAAATCAGCTACCTTGCTGATGCCTATATAGGGAGCAAGTTTCTGAGACAGTATAGTAACTGAAAAGAATCCTTAAATAACGGAGTTGGAATGCTCAACAACTTTGTGGATCATACAAACAACACTGTTACAAGAGAAAAGAATAGGAAAGCTTGACTTTTTTTATAGAGTTTGGTGTTAGAATGTTGCTAAGCTAGAGTGATATCCTATAAACAGAAGAAATATAAACAACATTCTCAAACATAAATTTTAGATCAGATTGAACAATTTTTTGATACTCAATTATATTCATACAGTCAAAATTTTAATTCATTTGTCTGCCATCTTTGGTGGATATTTCTCTCAGAGATCATTGCACTATATTCTGGCCCAGCTGAAAAACAGTGACATATGCTAATTAGGTATGTTTTGATGCTGGTTTAAGCTGGTCCTTTGCTGAGTTATGATGGTTTTTAGCTGGTTTATGCTGGTCATTTGGCTGGTTTATGCTGGTCCTTTGCTTGTTTATGCTGTTTTTTTTATGCTAGTCCTTTGCTGCAAGCATAACAAGCATATGCTGTTTTTGTCAGCAGGGGGGATTGCCTTTTGCATTAAGGGTACAGTGCTGCAGCATTTTAAAGAGCACATATAAGATCACTATAAATACTCCCTTCGTAAGGAGCTCACTATTAACAGAGTAGTCACAGAAAGAGACAGATAAACAGGAGAAGAGGAAACAGAAAGAAAATGAGTAACACCCTCAGCGCTTACAGAATGAAGCGTACACAGTTTGGTTGAGAGCGTGTTTAAGTTGGGAAAAGATAAATGGTTCCAATGAGTCAGTTTGATGGAACAGCTGTAGGAAAGCAAGAGAGAATGACACAGGGTCTGTGAGAAGCTGTAATTTAATAGCCTAATTTCCTGCCTGGCCCTGCAGAAATATCTTTCTGACGATGACAGTTGATGAAAATGCACCAGGATTTGATTTGCTCCCCAGTGGAGGACAAGTTCAGACCCATCTCTTCTCCAAGTTCCCTCAGGCAAGCATGTTTGGGTGGATGAGTTTGTGTCTGATTGAGAGTGTGTGTGTGTGGCAGCTGCATCCCAACAACACATGCATTGATCATTTGTACATTATGAGTTGTTCATTCATGAATGACATAACGCTTCACAAAATGTTACAACATAACATTATATTAAAATAAAAAGAAAGGAATAGTGAACTCAAATTCTGCCATTATTTATTCATCCTCAAGTTATTGCAAGCTTTAATAAAAATAAAAAAATTACTACCTTCAATAAGATGAAAAATAAATAAAATGACAATACAAAATTTTCTCACGCCATTACAAAATAGTAAAATAAAATAGCTGGTCTAAATTACGTAATTTACTCACCCTCCTGTCACAGCAAAATAAAATAAAATATAATAATGGTTGAGTAAACGACAGCATTTATTCACCTTCGTGTCACTGAAAAAATTACAACAGAACGAAAATATAAAATGAGTAATTGATGCCATTTTTTTCTCTCTTTTTTTGGTGAACTATCCCTTTAAACGCACAATGATAAAAGACCCAACTTTTTATTTTTCAATACATCCTATCAAATCTAGTCAATATCAGGAGGTAAAATATTGCTACAACATTCTAATGCAATCTTAATCCTTTTTTCCCCCCCATGTGGTAGGTCAATAGCAAGTATTCCATACATATCTGCATTACTCTAAGGTCTGTTGTTCAATATGCTGAGTGCACTCTGTGAACTAATAGAAAACTTATGTAAATCAGATCAATAGGATATCCATATGTACACTGCCTACAGCTGTGCGAAGTCACCAAGCAGTTCGCTTAATCTAATAACTGATATCAATAGTTTATTTTGAAACCAAGTGGAGCAAAAAAAAGAAAGCAGTGTAATTAGATTGGCACAGCTTGCCTTCCCTGTCTTCTCCTTTCTATTCACTTACAATTAATGGCATGTGTCATTATGGCAGCCAAAGGGCGAGTCATAGGGAATAAATTAATGGCATCTCAGCTTAAAGAAAATATTTCATGTTTAACAACAAATACATATTTGTGTAAAAGAGTCGCCACCAGCTTCGACGGGCGATTCTTAATTATGAATAAAGGATGGCTAGCAGAAAAACAAAAGGCTTGTTTTGAGCTCCTTTGAGACACTGCAAAGTTGCAAACAAGTAAATGCATGTTTAATCGTTTACTTTATGCAACAACAACAAAAAAACAAACATTTGTTTTTTTTATTAAATAGGTTGAAATGCAGGTTAGATGTAGCTGCATATGGTAACCTAAAGTAAATCTTAAAATTTGTGAAAGAAATTTAATTTAAGTAAATCTTAAAAGTAGTCCAGATGATCATTTTTTGTAAATTAAAAATGTATGGCCATAATTCATGTTCTGCATACTGTGTGGAATAAATATATATATATATATATATATATATATAGAAAACGTGAGTCGACCAGATTAATAATGACTCACAAAATGACCTTATTATGCACATGTTTATTGCATCTTATATTAAAGTTCACCCAAAAGTAAAAATTCTGTCCTAATTTACCCTCGTAAATTAACTCGTTTCAAACCTGTAAGAGTTTCTTCTTTATTGTAGTTAATGCTTCAACATGTCTTTTTTTGTGTTCAACAGAGGAAAAAAACTCCAGGTGTGCCTCTCAATCAGCTCCCTAGCTCCAAAGCTTGTGAATAAGTAGATCACGTGCACAAGTTTGGTCATATGCACACTGGGGCAGTGATCACTCGAATTGAAGTGATGCGATTACGTGCAGCGTCAATGGATAACATAGTAGAACATCATCACTAGAATTAATTAAACAACATGCAGGACCAATCTAATTTTCATATTACTTTTTATTCTCTTTAATCACTTTGTTCTGCTACATGTTCTTATAACATTTCAGCCAAGTATAAATTCAAGAGTTAATTCTAAATGACAATTATGTTTACGTTACCGGTCTAGTGTTGTGTGTTAATAAATATTATAATATTTTAATATTATAAATATTATAATATTTTTGGTGTTCACTTGTGTGATTTATGTTTCACGCTTCAGAAATTTGTGGGATATTTCAGGTACTGAATGTTCCAGTGCAGTAGAAGGATTTTGCGATTTATACAGCACTTAAACTCCCTGATCTGCTGTACAAGGGAGCTGATTGAGACACACCCCAGGCTTGGAATGACATGAGGGTGAGTAAAATGATGACAGAACTTTTAGTTTTGATATAACCATCCCTTATGTTTCAATTAACTTCACTGAAAATCCGGTTCATCACACTGAAAACTGGTGGTGAAGCTGAGCTATTTAGGCAAATACAGTAGTCCATACCACAAAAACACTTTGAGTAGATAAGTACTATACTGTACTATTCTGAACAGCCTATGCCTAGAATAGTAAGTCCAAGACCCCATGACTCAACTTGCACCAGCGCCATAGGCTAACCTTCACAATTGCACTTGTGGAGTGACATGTGCAAAGAAATGGCCAGACAAACTCAGCAATTATTTACATTGTGTCCAGCCAGTCAGTCAGGCCTGAGTCGGAGGCCGGAGGGCACCACAAGAAAATATATTGAGGAAACGTGGTAAGCATGAAAAAAACAAGACAGAGTTATATAGAGAAAATCAGCAGAGGGAGTCTCGTTTTACAGATAACATCTCCAACATCGCGTTTTCTCAAACAAAACAATTATATTGGCTGGAAATTACTCCTCAGAAGTGGACACTTTTATTATAATGAAGCGAGACCGAAGCTCAAAACTGCTAAGGTGAAATCAACTCGATTTAAAAAGCAAATATGTGTTTATAGCAGTACGCGTCAGATTATGGAGCCATTGTCGGCTCTAATTGCGTTTTGCAAAACATAGCCATTGGTATTCATAGAATTCATGTGTGAGTAAATGCCTCCTTCCATCCACAGCCACATAATTGAGGAGGCTGTAAAGAGAGTGAGGCGGACGGGGAGAATCTCTGCCAAAGTATTTGGGTGCAAGTCTCAAATCCATAATTAACCTCCCAGGTCCTTCAGAAGGCCATTATAGTGAGGGATCATGCGAGAGAAGCTTCTCGCTTTATGGCTGCAGCTGTGTCCCCACTACACTTTAATGTGTTTATTTACTGGTTCCTCAGAGTGTCCGCTCACAAGGCCCTTCTCAGGTGATAGAGCAGCCACACACACGCTGGCCAATGGCAGGTCCCAGTCGCCCCTCAGCCAACAGAGGCCTTGTTATGAAGAAAAATGTAGGATGGTTGAGACCAAGAGCTTCTGGAAGGATGGATGGCTGAAGTCCAGTCTACGACCTCTTTGTGCATCTGCAAGGACATCTGTGTTGTTTTTGAGGTGTAGGTGCATCACTCAAGCCATTAGAAGATAGGGAGACATCATTGTCCCTACAGATTGGCTTGGGAAGAAAGATATTTAATTACAGACTTGAGAGATAAAACTGGATTATTCGTTTAAAATGTCTTAAAAAATACCCACCTCGACTGGGATTCAAGAAAATCAGTTCACAGGTAAGCCAACAAGTGATAAATTACTCCAAAAAACAACTGCTAAACTAGTACAACATGCTGTTCATCAGACATACAATTACCAACAGGACAGTAATTGGCACCATGTTTACTGCACATATAAACACACACTGCTGTTGCTAATTTGCCAGCACGGTTCAAACAACTGGACTGAGCTAGTTTGTCTTAACCAGCCTGTCATTCAATTGGCTCTTAAAAGCCACAGAGTAATGACTACCCCAAAAGTTGTTTTTGTTTTCATCTTGGTGCCAGGCATGAAATTTTGAAAAATGTGTATCTATCTACTTTTTTGAAAAACACATCTATTTAATTCAGTTTCCAGCTGAAATAAACACAAGTGGCAGTAAAACAACAGTAATTTTTTTTTTCTCAAGCTATGATTATTATTACATGGGCAGATCATCAAGAAATAAGGATTTATTTTTGTACAACTTCACTACAGTATGTTATTTTGGCATTTTTATCACAAATGTATGGGTTTTCTGACATGGTAAACTTGCTTGGTAGCTCACCTGGTATCACACTGCACCAGTACTGTAAAATGCAGCACTGATAAATCTTACAGAGCCTTGTAGAAACAAGTTACAGTATAACAGCATGGTTGTTTAACCTGTGCAGTATGGTCCTACCTATGGGATTTTTCTTTCCATGCCCCTGGGAGTACGGTGCCACATCTGGGATTTAGAACGTTCGGTGACGTCGCATGCCAAATTCGAACTAAGCTCTCGCGCATTTCCTGGTGCTGAGTCAGAGACAGACATGCTCTGTGCTTGTCATATTATCACAACTATGCAATGTTCTTAACCTCATAATGCATATTTTATGTTTCATACCTTTAAATACACATATTTACTAGTAAAACAATACATTTACAGCTTGTAAAATGCACACAGATATCTATGTAAGCAACAATAACAATAAATTCAAATTTATATTCTTCACACAGTTCTCCAGACACTTACTATTTTGTATTTCGGGAGAAATTTATGAATTTGCATGCTGTAAATCTCTGGACTCTTTGAACTACAGCCTGAACAAACATGGCGGCACCCATCTTATGTTACAGAACATGATCACAATTTTTTATCGTTTTTGTTTTTAATCGACAAAACACACTCATTAACACATTTTTGTGAATCAGAATATCATATAATTCATGACATGGTAAGCAAGTTTGTGAATATTTTAAATATAAAAGGAAAAACTGAATAAAAGCGATCCATCTGTTAAAAAAACTCACTCTGGAGGGACCGCTGAAATATTTTAAACTCATATTTTTTATTAAATTAGAGAGCTATCTGACCCTCCATATGATCCCAGGTTCAGAAGTAGTAAAAATATCGGTAAAACAGTCCATGTGGCATCAGCTGCGCAACTTCAGTTGAGGATACTTTTTGTTATGCAAAGAAAACAAAAATAACAATCTACCATTCTTCTCCTATGAGTTACGTCTTCTGCCATTTTTAGAGAGTATCACAACGCGTGCTTATACAGTCCTCTTGGCGCAAACCTCTGCAGATTACGTTCATGTGCGAGCTTTCTCCCGGATGTAAACAAGTCTGATTACATCAAATATGATAAAGCGTGCGTTTGCGTTGCATTGTGATACTCTCTAAATTTGAAAGAAACAACAATATAATTTTGCAGATAGTTCGCAACAGGTACGTTTTTCAAATAAGCCTGGGTTGGAAGTTTCTAAAGAATCTCAGAAATTCTAAATGGTTCCTGCAACTAGATTTTTTTTTTCTATAAGAAAATTTGGATAATCCTTCCTATTCCCGTGCGGTTTAATCTCAAACAAAACAGTAAGAGAATATCACAAAAGACTTTCAAGCCAATAGGCTCACCACTAACATGATTAAATCATTGATCCCCCAGTAAAGCTGGAGGCCTCAAGGTGCAAAATGACCTTTTAATAAAATCAGGGAAATCTGGTTAACCTGAAAATAACTGATCAAAGTTAAGGTCAGGTGACTATGGTGGCATTTTATCCATGTCACGGTGAAAAAGGTATTTATTTATCCTATTTTTGTCTTGCTGCAAATACAGATTTGCTAGTGGTCTGGAGGACTAATTGTAATCCTGTGCGAGACAGAGCCATCTCTGCTTTTCATTAGGCGCAGAGGAAGGATCTCCATCAAAGTCCACATCAGCTTTCAGGGCCATGATTCTGGGCAAGAGCACATTTTCATTACCGTGTTCTTAACAGTCATCGGACAAACTGGCTGCTGCCCTCAATCTGGAGATCACACACTTTTCAGAATGGCTCTAAAGTGCATGAGGTTCAGACAGGCAATCAGTGCACATCCACAGCACTGAACATTAAAACAGTGAGGAGGATTTAATCATTTTCATCTCAGATGTAGCAATACAGCAAAGGCTTACAAGCAGGAATAGGAAGTCTTATAATTTCTTAAGCTTGTTCTAAGGCAGCGTTCATTATATTTAGTCCAAAGTGAAGACCCTCAAAGCCTCATGCTTTATTAAAATCGTAAATGAAGACCAATCCGAGGGAACGGCTCCAAAGCTCTTCCCTCCTCTTCAACATTCTGCAGATCTTAATTTTCTTCCTATATTGCCAGAAATAAATTTCTTATCTGAGAAAGCCCCTTTTTATTAATGACACTAGATGAAATATCACTTCATTTCAAATTTAATTACAGGCCATAATATTTCCTTCCCTGAACCAGCTGTTAATGTTATGCAATGTTTGAGTACAGATGAATATGCCGTGTTCAGACACATTAACATTTATTGGTTGGACCACCTGAGGAACTAGTGCCAGTCACGCTTTCAAAATATCAAGAATCAAAATAAATTCAACTCAATTCTAATACTCACTTGGTTTGGCATAATAGTTTTTTAATAATAAATAGATCAATTATATAAGAAACACAGGTGTTTCACACATTTTTATATTTCCGTATTCTTAAAAGAGTTATGTTCATCGTGGCTTGTTATTACAATTATTATTATACAGTTTCCATTTAAAGATAGTAAAAATGTATTTATTTCTGTTTATTAAATTTTTTAAATCAATTTCTAATTATAATCATTGAAAAGCATGATACATTTTTGTACATTTTACAGATTCTATTTTTATATATGTATTTATTTATTGCTTAATCAGGATATTACTCCTCTTCGTGAAAGCATAAAACTATTTTTTTTGGCAATATATATATATATATATATATATATATATATATATATTTTTTATAAATTGTTGATAAACTTTCTAAATTTGAATTGTAAAAACGTTTTCTATTAGCTTATAATTCTTGCCACCATGTTGTTAACAGACTCAAATGCAGTTAAAATCTTTGGAAATAAAGCAATCGCTTCTGTTTTTATAACCAAAAATCTCAAATTTGAGTGTAAACTAAAAAACAAGCAATCATTTAAGCTAGGAGGCATTCATCGCTTAACAGAGCCAGTAAGTTCCAATACATTAACTGTCTGTTACTGTCATTGAAATGAGTTAGGATGCACAAACAGAGGGATGCTGATTCGGCATTTTGCTGCAAAACACTGCTGCTGGCTACATTTTGATGATGAGAGATGAATAAAGCAAATATGATAAATTAGACGGCACATAACGCTACTCTAATTAATTATAATTAATCATTTCAGAGTGCTCTGAGGCGCTATTCTTAAATACGGACTGGTTGATGCATTGCCAGAGTCTGGAACGGTTTGCAGATCATCTCATTACTGAACAGAAACTGATCTGGGGTCAGTCCAATGATGGGAGCGTTTCTGAATGTGTCCTGCTTGTTCAGCTCCACAGATGGAATTTCATCTTAATTGACAGTTATCTCGCTTCATTTGTCAAGCAGACAGATGCTTCGAAACGGGGTCTACCTATAATAGTGGCTCCGAGGCTGCACACGGGATGTCGGAGCGAGAGGTTGAAGATGTTATGAAAGATGCCCTCTAGATGGGTCAGTTAGCATGTCATGGTGCCCAGCTCTACAACCATTCGTTTCTGTGTTTTGCACTTGCCCTCTGTATTCCTGAAACACAGTGTTTTTAATCTGTCCAAGCATTGATCCACAGACTGCGCTGTCAGGGAAGGCCTTTGTTTCAGCCTGCTACCTTTCAGCTGTCATTTACTGACAGAGCTTAGACGCATCCTGTGTAGCTTTAACAGGAGAAAACCACACACCTCTGACCTTTTAAACCCCTCATCTTTTGCTATTCCTCCGAGCAGGAGCCCCTTGTCCATTCACAGGTTTTGTGAATGTACCTAGGGACCGCTCTATTGAGAGAAAGACATCCAAAGACAGGTACGGATATCCAGCTCCTGTCCAGATGTCGATCGAGCCAAATGGTCCTGGATTTATTGTATGAGCTCCTCATGCATTGTGCATGTGCAGTAAGAGCTGGACACGGAGCAAGCCAGTGGAGTCAGCAGTTTTATACCAATCGGTTTTTCTCAACAATGTTCAGAGACATCTGGACGTTAGAAAAACAAAGAAGTGTCTTCTCTGGTGCCTTCAAGCATTTGGAATTATTTTAAATAAATAGTTTAGCCGTATATGAAAATTCTTATATTTACCCACCAAACTGAATGCTTTAAACAATTATTTCCTCTTCAAAAAATACCATAAAACATCACACAGTCATTTACACAACTGTTCTGTGAAATAGCTTTGTTCTCATAAAATCTTTTTATATGCTGCATCCCTTGTATCATTTAGGTATTCTGCTAGGAATTGGTTGTTTTGTTTTGTTTTGTTTTGCTCAAATAAAAATATTATAAATAAATAAATTATATAGAAATATGTCAAAATATAAGAACATAAAAAGGTAAAATCAGCATATAAAAATTATTTATGAAGGATGATGCAACACTGAAGACTAGCAAAGGAAAAAATAACATTACATCATTTTTATTTAGAATTTTGTATTTTTTTTTCGCATGCAAAAGTTTTTGTTTGCATAATACTGTATGTGTGTGCTCTGTGTATATTTATTATGTACATATAAATACACACACAGTATATATTTTGAAAATAGTATTTACTTATCGTATATTCATATAATTGATATTATAAATAAATATTCAATATATAAACATAATATGTTTCTGAAATATATGCATACATAAATATATACAGCAACTTGTATAATTTAAACAGTATGATTAATCGTTTGATATTACTGTTTTTATTTATTTATTTTATTTTTTAAATCATCAGTTGAATGCAGCCCTGGTAAGCACTTCTTTTAGAAATTGTTTTTTAAAAAGTAAATAAAAAATAAATAATAATAATACCCAAAACTTTTGAACGTACTGTATATTAAAGTTTGAGATGGCTCAGAAAGCATGGTCAAATAACACACAATATCAACTCAAGGGTAACCTTAAATTCCTGCTCATGAGTTTAGAAATACATAAACAGAACGCACTCCCAGACGCTCAAATCCTCTCGGGAGCGCAGCTTTCTCTGAGTGACGGCATAATGTTGTCTTTGGAGAGAGCTATGGATACTGAGAAAAAGATCACTCATGAAATCAGTGATGTATACATTAAGGGAGGGCTGCTGAGGGAAAAATGGGATTGGCGGAGTCCTTACCACAGCAACAGACGACAGCCTATTGAATCGACCGCATCCTTGGCTGGGCTACCTAGACCAGGCGATGATGTCATCAGACAGGAGTCTGGGGTCTGCGAGCCTGCCGCACTTCCACAGACTCACCTTGAGGCTATGCCCTCCACTCTGACATTCACGTGTCTCGTGTTATCAAAACAAAGTCAGGCACGGGCAAGTGCATCATTCATCACAACAAATATGTGGAGCAAATCATTAACAGGGTTTAATCAAAGTCACCAAGCATTCCAAATGGACCCCACGCGTTTCTTACAGGTTTTTGTCATTAGGTTTATCGATTGAAGTCATGGACAAGAAAACCAATTATTTTTCAAGGAATAGCTCACCCAAAAATGGAAATTTGCTGAAAATCTACTCACCCTCAGGTTCAAAAAGTGGATGCGTTCATTAGATTTAGAAAAATTTTGCATTGCTTGCTCACCAATGGATCGTTCAGTTGAGAGTTCAGCAGCTGATAAAAACATTACAGTACCCCAGAAGTAATTCACACAAGAGGACAAAAGGACATGGCTATTTTACTGAAGGCAGCTTTATTGTGGACTCATATTTTGGCAGAAATTACTGTTTAAAGTTAAAACAACTTAACAACAGATTCTGACAAACATGCAGATTTCCCATTTACACTGGGCTGGAGTAGATTACTTGTCGATTATAAGTGATGAGTAATGTTTTTATCAGCTGATCTCACGGCAATTCTTACATATTTTACAAGGTTGCTAATTCTAACTAATAATTTTTGCCATATCGTACGTGACCTACACCTAACCCCGCCCCAAAACCTACCTGTCACTGGGTTCAGACAAATCATACAAAATCGAGTGAGTTAGTACAAATTTATACAAATTAGCTAACCTGGTAATACCAACCACCCGTCACTTCGCTTTGCTTCTGGAAGTCTGGAAGGGCATAATAGTAAAAATGTTTAATGTCGGCAACAAGGCCAAAACGTCCCCTCAAAATGTAAACCTATCATACTTCTTGTTCGGGCTTCAGTTGGCAGATGCCGGGAATTCTCTCCACAACAGAGCGAATAGCATACCATGTCTCCATGGCCACCGTTGTTTTAGATTTCCCTAACCTAAACTACAATCCGGAGAGAAATTGGGAGACGGCTTGCTTTATCAGACTGAGTACAGAAGCGAACGGAAATTGAGTGAAAGTACGAAGTCTAATGCAGTCAGGCCAAAAATTAGACACCTTGTAAAATAAGTACGAATTGGTCATGAGATAGAGTTGGCTTGAACTGAATTTGTCCAAATGAAGAAAGAAAAATAATATTGGATGGTTTGAGTGTGAGTAAAATAAACACACTTTACTTTAGAGTTTAAAAAACAACAACCTCAAACTGGTAATTGAAATCTGTTAGATATGTAACATTAACAAGACATTGAACTCATGTGAGGTATACACATGTGAGGAAACATTTAGGCAAATTAAAGTTAGGCACTGACATATATTAAGTTTTATTAGTGAAAAATAGTATATATATAATTATTTTTGTGGCTAAGCCACTAAAAATTGTAACATTTCACGCTATTATGGCAGTATTTTATGATTCAGTGAATTGGTTATGAATTCATACTAAATGTGCGTTGTGTTACATACTGCAGTGCTCATACCTCCATGATGATTATGTTTAATGGAGATCAGTCATGCTTGTTTTTGTGCGCAAATGTACACATTTTAGGAAAAAAATTTATAAATCACACAATAACATCAATATGCTATAAAAAACTGAAACAATCTGTCTGAGCACTAATTTGTGGAAAAGCAGCAGCCAGCCAATCTAGTATACTTTACAAGGAGTATATTGAATGCATACTAATTGACACAACATATTTGGTTGCATGCCTGGTTACAATGCTGTTCTACATCATTTGATCATCATTTAATGAATAACTGCTGCTATGATCAATAGAAAATATTCACAAACATTTGCCACCTGCTTTTTATATTTTAAAGAATTAGTCACATCTATAATGATCCTAATTTACATAGAAAGGAGGGATGTTTACTCTGAAAATAATGACAACGGCATAATTTACATACAACTCTGTACTATTTCAGAGCATTTAACGCTTAGTTAAATGAGATTGTGGGTGGTTATTGAATAAGACGCAGGGTATTGCACTGAAATATTGTCAGCAAATGCAGTGCAACTGTTTAGCAACCTCAGTCCTCTGTTTTCTATTCCTTTTCTCTTTTTCATTCCATTCTTAATCCCCTTTCATTGTATAATGGCTTTTTCCGCACAATGATGCAGCAGGCGAAGGGACACTTGAAAGTGTGACCTCATGTCTGAGATCTGATTTCATGCGCGGGACAAGGCGCTGCTTCTGTTTGGCAAACAACACAAGGCATGCCAGTCAACCCACATGAGATCATTATAGCATCTCCCATGCGGATGTGCTTCTGCATCAGTGTGGATTTCTATATGGTGCAAGGGACAATGTAAGAAATCTGCTTAAGGGCTACATTTGCATGCCAGCTTGCAAGAGAGTTTTGGTTAACAGTGTGGCTCTTTAAGCCCTCGGTCGGCTGTGTTTTTCCAGCTGCTGCTCCTGGCATCTCTCTTCACAAAAGGACAGAATGCTTTAGAGAATGGGCAGGACTTACAAAAACAGGATTGCGCCTTTCAAGGAGGTCGCCAAACTGTTCATGGTTATTGAATAATGTTCTTTCCTGGAAAGTGTTCTTTAAAACAGTGAATGCATTTGCTCTGGCGCCTAACAACATAGTAGTAAACCACACATTGGCAAATAAAATATACATTTAATTCTCCGTTTAAAGACAAAAAAAGAGATTAAAATGCAATTTTTCAGTAATTTTACCATGGCCTTGGAAAGTATTTGACAGGTTCATTTAATTAGAATTTATTTTTAAAATGTATTTATTTATTTATCTTTATCTAAATTTTAGGTGTCATTTGATTTATTTTAATGCAAGACATTTGTGCATCTTAAGTGCCTTCTATTACTTTTGTGATCACTTTACACATGCTTAGATCACATGCCCAGCCAAGTAAAAAGAAAAAAATTAAACATTTCTTTCAGTGATCCCTATGTTAAAGGACAGCTGAAACTGCATTTTTTTTTTACAAAGAAGTTGGTCTCAGAAATTAACTTATTTTGCTTGATACTATATCCACACCAAAAGGTTTCAGTATAAAGTCAAAACCATTGCTCTGTCAATCAGCAAGACATTTAATATTAACTTTTAATTCCAATACTAGCATTTAAAGTGCCCCTATTGTGGGTTATGAAAGGTTATATTTTGGTTTTGGGATTCCCAAACATCAGGTTAACATGCATGTAAGGTCAAAAAACAATTTAATGCTCTTATAACATGCAATTATTTTTACTTAATTTCTTCAACGCCTCCCAAATGATTCATTCTTCCAAACCACTCCAGTGTTTGGTCGATTTCATTTAATGCAGTGTTTGTGAGTTTTTAACACTCAAAAAGCGGCACCTAGTGGCAAAGAATGAATTTGCATTTTCATTCAGACCAATGCGAAAAGACCAACAAATAACATCAAAATTAAATGGTTTAAGATTCGTCTTAAAAATGACTAATTTCAATGATTCAGAGTCAATTCTTCTTTTAGAGAGACAATAACTTTATACACTATGCACTTTCAGATTTAAAACTTTGCTTTATGTTTTCATTCACTTACAGTTGTGTTACACACTGCATGAAAAGTAATAAAAAAATAATAATAATTACCTTAAAAAAACGATTCAACAATCAATGCTTAAACCATGGTGCCTCCTTTTTTATTTGCTAACCACAATATTTGTTTTATCTTAGCTTTAATATTTCTGCAAAAAAAAAAAAACGTTCCTAGTTGACAGATGGGAAACACTGTATTAGACACTCATAGCTGCTGGTGATTTGCAGTCTTGCATTACTGTGACAGATGCACTGATTATTGACAAAGAGTGTGACTCAACAGTGTCATTGTCGTCATAGTCCTCTGGTTATGTCTGGTGATATGCGAACAGCCAGTGACAGAAATGCTTCATCTTTCAATTTCACTGCACCATAAAGAGTCTCTGAGCAACTCTGGCCCAGCGATGTTTACTGGTAAAGCTTTTGTCATCATTATCATGTCAGTGCTGGCTAACCAGAGCAAACTGCAGATCGCTGAGTATGTCACCCATCTACTCCTGCCGCATGAAATTACATCATCCCCCCATTTATCTTCATGAGCCATGGTCACCCAATCATCTCTGGACACACTGGCCTCGCAAACCTAAACAGGAACCATGTAACTATTGCACTGCAACTTGACGATTCGTATGTTGTTTGTTTTATATATAGTACAGTATATACTGTACAGTAGTTGCAGCTCTAAATTGAAAAGCCATTGCAAGCTACTGTAAAACATCAAGCATACACACTTTGGACTGTACATCAGTAGAGTTCTGCTTTATCAAGGCAGCTAACTACAAATAATTCATAAACCAATGAGCTAAATTACTTATTATAATTCTTTGTTGACACAAAAACAGCCCTAAAATCAAGATTTGTTTGTCGCTGTTGTTAATTTGTTGTTTAAAAAAAAAAAGTTTGCTTGCTTAGCTTTGTTTATTGTTTTGTAAAGGTATCAAAGGAATTTGTTTTGCAAATGCATGTTAACGTTTAAAATCTGTTTAGACAATCTTGTAAATTCTGTAAGAGAAGTTTCTCAAACAAAACCCTTTGATGTGCTGGCAAAAAATAAAAATAAAAAAAAAAAGTTTTGTTTAGTTCTCTAAAATAGGTTAATCTTTAAAGACCTATTTAGACAGTTTTGTACGTTTTTGTTTCTTTTTTATTTGTTTCCCTTTGAAGTGATTGCAAAAAAAAAAAAGGTTTGCATTGCAAATGTTATTTTTTTCTAAAACATTAATTTTTAAATGACTTTATTAAAAAATTTAGTTTTGTACCTTTTTGTTTCTTTTGTGAGTTTATTTCACAAACACAACCATTTGATGTTTAAAAAAAGACAAAAATAACATTTGTTTTCATGTTTGACATGTGTCCACCATAAATAGTCTGACGTTAGATAAAATTAACTATAAATTTAGAAATTAATCATATATTTTATTACATAAATTAATATTTAAGCTCATTTAAAAAAACGTTCTGCCATCTTTTCAAAAAGTTTTTGTTACTCTGCTTTATTTAAATACTGAGAAAAAGGTTGACTCTAGCTTTTACTCAACACTAAAGTTACTTTAATAAATGTTTTTGTCTTCTAAGCTGAGAAACTCTTTTCCATATACGCCTGCACAGAGTCGCTTTAGAGTGCCTTTAGCGGGGATCCTTGAAGTGTCTGATGATTTGTTCGTGTGAATAATGGATTCAGGCTTCTTACACTGCTGGTGATGAGTGACTTACATTACAAAGCTTCCCAGGCTGGGGATGCAGAGTTCACCCTTGTATGAACCCACTCATATTTGGACACTGGGGCTTTTTCTCATGTTACCTCAAAGCGGACTGTGTTACAGAAGCTGGCTCCTGCGAAGCACTCCTTATGCTGTAAGTCGAGCTGCCGAAGGGCCCGATGATGTAATGCTGAGCACTCAGCAAAGAGCTCTGATGATATCAGCCTCTGCAGAGCCATCAAAATCACCCTCATCATCCTCATCACGTCACTCTTCCTTTCCAGACTAATGCATATCTTGTTCTGTGCATGTAAAGCATTGGTGTTACAGTAAATCTAAAGCAACACATTTTGAGCAGTGCAGTGCTTACGGCAAATTATGTCAGGGAGATGCAACTGTCCTGATATCATAATTAATGATTTAATCTGAATTCATATATATTTTAAGAAAAACACATCTACTTTTAAAATGTTTCACTGATTACTAACATTATAAAAACTGTTTGCCAAATCAAATCCATGTGGTGAAATCCACATGCATAAAAATAATAAACAGGAAATTACATCAAAAAGTATTTAGAGAACTTCATAGCCATGCATCAATTTGAAAAATCATGAATTATGACAAGGCAAGGATACGCTTGTTTATTTTAGTTTGTTAAAATAACAATAAAATAACATTATAAATTAACAGTTCATGCTAAAAAGAATGAATGAATGAATTATTTTTTTTTTTAACTCTCAAATATTTTAGAGCAATTTTTGAAAATAATAATTAAGATGTGCGGACATCTGTAACAGAATTACATTTAACAACCTAAATAATAAGTCATTAAAATAAATAGACCAAAGAATGTCCACAGTAACAAAAGTCTTGAGTTTAAATCACTATTAATTATTTAGGAATATTGACGACCTTTGGTCTGTATCATTAAACAGTGCAGAGAAGCCTTAGAATAATGAAAATTAAGGACTTTAGAGTTACAAAGGAAGAGAACCACCATAATAAGCCAAGTGACCTAAAGTGAAAGGTGACGTAAACATCAGCTGCCGTGCCACATGTGTTGTGGTAAAGAGACTCACGTGTGACTCATTCATCACATCATCTATGTACACTGGCATCAGTCTCTTAGAGGGAAAAGTGGTCATAACCTCAACTGAACTTTTGAATACATGTGCACCTGTTTTTAAGAGTTTGCTGGCACTTAATGAAAGGTGGCCCTTATTTCATATCCTCTCAGGGGGGCACAGCTGAGCATTAAACTTATGCCCTTTTCATTCAGTTGTCAGTGATTTCTGAAATACGGTTTCAGATCCAACAGGAAGTGAATGTTTAGTGGATGTGTGAATGTACTGTAAGCGCCTTCCTAGTCCTCTCCCTACCTCGTCCTCCCCTGAATGCTCGGAGGGCGTTTGTCAGGAAGACTTCATGAGTCATGCAAACACTTGTTGTGATGTCATGAGCAGTTGAACAGCACCTGTCTCCCCAGAACAAAGTCAGAGGCGGTACACCCTTGCTGCATTATGGGCGAGATTTCATCAGCTACATGTTAGGTCACAGAGGAGTCATTTCCAAAAACAGCTTTGGCAGGAGACGCAGTTCCAGTATTCGCTTTTTAGTACTGTATAGTAGGTCGATTTCATATTCCCATTCCAGTTTCCACCATAAACAACTTTATTTTCTGCAAACACCATTACAAGTTCAGTGAACATTTTGCAGTATGAAATTAAGGAGCATTTGGGGTGAGTAACATCACAGCGCAGTGGAGTTTAACACAGCTGTGATGACAAAAAAAAAAAAAAAAACTTGAAAAAGTTTGCTTCCACCAAGCAGTAAAAAAAAAAAAAAAAAGATTACTGGCATTTTATTCTCAAAATTCTTGTTTTCTTAAAATAAAAATACAGGATATTTCAGAAATGCTGTTGCGAGAAAAAGTCAGAATTGCTAGTTTGTGTCGTATCTTCTCAGAATGGAGAGTTTATATCTTGCAATTCTTGTCTTTAAAACATGAAAAACATGCAATTGTCACAAATCTTTCACTTTATAACTAACAGCTGTGAGTTTATATCTTGCTATTATGATGTTATAATTTGCAATTACAAGACAGAATTGTGAGATATAAACTTGTGAAAAAAGAATTGTGAGTTTATATCTAAGAATAAACTTTATTTCTTGAGAACAGTGAGTTTACATCACAATTCTGAAGTTATAATTTGCAGTTGTGTGCTGTAAAATCAGAATAGAGAAAAAAGAATTACGAGTTCACTATTTCTCATAATAGTGAATTTGTTACTCACAACTGTAAGTTATATCACGCAAATCTAATGGGAAAAAAAAGTTGCAATTACATGTTGTACTCAGTGGCAGAAACAAACTTTATTTCTTTTCTTTTTTTCTTATTTAAATATGCACTAAAAATTATAAAAAAACAAAGAAATAGCAATGCATTAAAGAATAAGCATTAATGCCATTATTTCAACATAAAATACATAAAAATAAACTGAACATAATTTATAAACAGTGAGTATGATTTATTTAATTTGACTAAGTGAATTAAGGAATTGCAGATTAAAATATTGCCAAAATGCAATAGATGTTATGATTTCCAAAAAGTAAAGATTGTTGCCATGTGGTTGCTGGAGTGTTCTAGGTGGGTACTGGGTTGATGCTTACTGGTCCATGTCAAAATAACCAGACTTGTCTAATGTGGGACTATGAGACTATTTTATAGCCTTCGAAGGAAAAAACAAAAAACAAAACCCTAACCCTAACCCTAACCCACCTTATCTAAACAAATCCCACAATCTGAGCTACCATTAATTTCTATAAGGTGCAGAAGTGTAATACTTGAGATTTTGGGTCTATGCAAGCGCTAATTAGCAATTTCATGAGGCATGTTTCTATTCTTTATTTTTTGGTTTACGTTCCTTTTGGGTAAAACCACAGACTACGAGAGCTGTATATCTCTGCAGAGCGTTTTGGTGATATTAAATCAAGAGTCATTTCAATATAATAGCTGCACTCTGTAATACCCACAGCAGTGGAATAACTCTGATTTAATCTGGCCTCCAATCAATATTATCTGTCGGCAAAGATTGATGATCATAAGGTAGGACTATTAACTGAGGGGAAAGTGTCCAAAACTGGATCCCACTGGCTGTTACGTACTCAAAGTAATAATGTGAAAAGGAATCATTTGTCAGCCAATTCTCAAATAGGTTGAAACAGCGGGACTGCATTTTGGAAATGAATATGTGAATGACTTTTGCATTGATTTCTATTGTGAGGGAAAATGAGAAACAAGCTTGAGGTGTGCGAGACGAGCGGACGGCTCTTCATTGACGTTTCATTTTAGAACACAGAAAGTCTCGCTCAAGCAGAAAGAGGCATATTGTGTATCTACAGCCCCTAGTGAGCAAAGGTCACCACGTTGACCCTTTTAAAAGTAGACTTTTAGTGCGGATCATTTCAAATTGTCCTCCATCACATTATTACATATCTTAACTGACTGCCAATATGCTGTTGCTGAGTCAACACAAAAAAAAAAATTCAATGTAATCAAGGCAATACACATGACTGCTTTTTAATATCTCATTAAAATAAGAGCGGCCAATTGATTTTTTTTAAAAACTAATAAAATGAATTTGATTAAATACATACATACATGCAAAAATACATGCTGGTTAAAACATTAAATGCTCATTTATTTATTTATTGACTGACTGACTGACTGATTGATTTGCCGATTTAAGTTCTATTTCACTTTAGCAGGAGTTATTTTCATATTGCTGACCGAAAACCTGGAACTGGCATACAGTTCACCACATTTATTTGTAATATTAATTGTGTTTAATTAACATTAATTTGGCAGTCCCAATTAAACATGTCAATCTATTAAAACATTGGCAACAAAAAAAAAGACCTAAGCTTCCACAGTGAAGGGAAAAATGGAAAAATGTGGAAAACTGACCAATTTGCTCCAA
The DNA here is from genome assembly GCA_034779775.1 of Enteromius afrohamiltoni. Lineage (NCBI taxonomy): Eukaryota > Metazoa > Chordata > Actinopteri > Cypriniformes > Cyprinidae > Enteromius > Enteromius afrohamiltoni. Next base: position 15,006,948 of record JAUYWG010000053.1, read on the forward strand.
CACAGACTGACCTAAAAAAACACACACTTATTCAAACTCCCCCAATGAGATTTCTGACTTAAAATAATTCTAATTAGCTTGAATAAGAGTCATATTTAGTTTGTAGAGGTCAGGTTTAGTACAGAATCAGTACTCGGCAACATCAACTGAAACCTAGTTCCTCATACACAGCACTTGCTGAACTTAATCAGACCGCAGCGAGTGCGTCACACATGTTGACTGGTATGTGCGATGTGCCCACCCTTACGGCCACAGCGGTCCAATGCAAAATGACATCCGCTGGCGTGAAGGTACGCGATGGTCGAAGATGACAGGCCTCTGGCCTCTTTCTGAGCTCTCAGACATGCTGTGAAAATGATGATCGATGGCATGTTGAAGGGGCTCCAAGTGCAGTAAAAACTTGCCCAAAGAGCACCACCTGCTGACAGCTTATGTGATTCATCCTCTATCCTGACGTCCTATGGAGCCAATGTATGCGTATATAAAAGAGAGAGGGGGATTAAAACAGATAAATATATGTCTGTGTGCACATTTGTCTTGACTTACTCCATGGGAGTCTTGTTTAAACATTTAGACTGCATTTTTTACACAGAGACGTGCATTCTTCTGTAGGTATGTGTTTGTGAAAAAAATATGTATTGTCTATTCATCACAAACACTTGTTTTCTTAATGCTTTTCACATTCAATTTGGATACTTGCATTCGCTGTATTATAAACATTATATACATTGTTTACATACAAACATAGTGGGTTTATTTATTTTTTTATTCAAGGTTTTTTTGTTTTATTTTTTTTGTTCATGCGTTTTATCATCCTAAACAGTCAGTCCACATTTCTGATGGTTAGATTTAAATTCATATGTTAAATTTAGATTATATAATCTAATCTAATTATATAATCTTATAATCAGATTACAGTTACTTCATGGATTACATGATTTCTAATTCACACAATGGCAGTAAATTATTAATTCTCTCTAATTCTTTTTTTTTTTCTTAATTTTTGCTTTTTGCTTTCTAAAAATGCTACTGTGTGTCGACATTCAGCTCTGATTATGGTAAAAACAGACAGACATAAATTTTTCAAGGAATTTGTTTATATGAACATGGTATGTTTAATGGTGTCTTTGTTTATTTATCGTTTTTCTTTTTTGCTTTTTTTGGCATTTTTCCAGGACAGTAGCGAGACAGGTATGAAAATAATGGGAAGTGTTTTTGTTTGTTAAAAACAAACAAGAAAATTACCTGAAACCTAAATTGCATTCAGGCCAGGAGTGAATTAAGGTGGTCAGGGGCCCCTAGGCTGCTCTATTGTGTGAAGTGCCCCCCTTAATCGTTATTATTTACTGGAAAACATGTATTTAGTGCCATCGTGGTTCAAAGAAAAGTTACTTTGAAAATTTTTCAAGTAAATTTAACAAATAAAATTTAAGAAACTTTGAAGTAGAAAGACATTTCTCCCAAAAATCTTTGTTTTATTAAAGACATTGAAGTCTACAAAATGTGACCCATTTCATCACTGTGCTTAACAAAACAGAAGATGAAAACAAACAGTATTCCAAAATATTTGTCTCAATCCTCTGGCAGAGAAAGACTGCTCTCCATGTGCTCTCTACTTGTTAGCGGTCATCTGATTTCAACCACATTTTTACCACTAAGCCTTCCAGACGCTAAAAAAGAGAAGAACAGGAAGGTTTAAGGGCAAGAATCTGTCCGTCATATGACTACATCTGGCCACTTATAGTAATGAGCTGTTTTTGGTCAGACAGAGCGCTCTCAAGAACGTCTACTCCATCCAATTGCAACCTCTCATAGCTCGGGAGAAAAACAGGACATTAGGTTCAAGCTCTCTGTGCAAGTGCCACCAGTTTGAGATAGCTGTTTCTGAAGTCCTAAAGCAATTTCACTGCAATGCAAAGCGCTGTTACTTCCCACTTCATCTGTGATGAACTCTGTGGTCGGTAGCCACTGGATGTCTTGGGACAAGCCTCTAAGTGAATCTCACAGGGGGCCAAAAATTACATATTTCCAAGATAAGACTTCAGGGTCAAGATCAAAGTCAAGGTCCTGTCAAATCTCATCACGCTCAGACGGGCAAAGCAGCCTTAATTGTCGATACAGCACGAGGGTATTGACACCTATGACTCCCCCGCTGGACGGTTCAGACACCTCTCTTTTCACCTTGTCATTTAGGATAGCAGCTATCTTTGAAAGCGGCCCGGCATGCCAATATTAAAAAGGTTGCAATTTATGAAAGGCCAGGGTCAGAGAAGGACTGATCAATGTGCCGTATTCACATCATATTCAGAGATATTCCCGCTGCGGACCCGACCCTCCTGCCGATACTGTTCTTTCTGGCCCACAACTGATCTTACAGACAGATCGATATGCATTGTGGTGGTCTGACGTGGAGGAGAATACCTCATTCGGCACAGAGATAAGAACTTGCACCTTAAAATGTAGCACAACAGACTCAGAAAACTATTTACTTTCTAGAAAAGCCAGTAAAAGGTTTCTGTCAGTTAAAATAGAAACTGTCTGTTCATGAATAATACATGTACTGTATAAGAATACAGAGTCTAAAGTATACTGTAGTTAGTTTATCTTTTCAGTTTAACGTCAAAACTCGCAGGCTTACATCGAGACATCAGCATCTGAATAAACAACAACATATTGCGCTTCATATTCTCTATGGACTCGAAAGAGCAGATAAATATCAGCTGCAAAAAAACATCCAGTGTCTTTTGCATTATATATATGTTTCCCAGCTTGACCTGAAAAAACAAATGCAAAAAGGCTGTTCTTAGGGTGTACATTCTAGGTATTTTAGCCCCACTGCCTGACACTGAGCATTGGCTCCCCAGCAGTCAGGCGCAGTAGTTATCATCGCCGTCTTTATCAGACACAGGCCAAACTGTGACAGCAACACAAAAATAATCTTTGAAAATGGCGGTGAAGCACTCCAGGGTCTGATGAATAAATAACCTGCGTTCCCGACGCCGGCAGCTGTTCTGTTGTATATGTTGAGGCAGCAAAAGTAGGGAAAATAAATACATTAAGGAAATGCTGAGAGACACGCACCCCATCGCTCCTCACGCATTTCCCCTGTGCTCCAAACTCTAAAGGACAAAGCATGTTGTGTGTAGAATGCATTTCTCAAGGCAACGGTATATAGGTTATATATGAGTTGATTGTTTTAGCAGCACTCAGCTCCTCTATGGTTTATGTAGATCAAAAGCAGCTGTCATATTATCGCAAGTTCAGTAAAACCAAATATTTGTTATGAGTGGAAAAAGCATTAACAGAAATATTCTAAAAGAAGTCTAACTAAAAATGATATTGATATTAACGTTTTTCTGGATATTTCCTGGATATGTAATGGTGAGTGTTCCTTTTATTGCTACTTTTATTTAATTTTGTTTCCTTTAATGGCTATGAATTGTATTGTCAGCTATTTTAAATCATCAGTGGCCTCATTTATCAAGTGTGTATGCTTATATTTAATCGTAGCGTGCGTCTACACTTAATCCTTTATTTGTCTCTGACATGGAAAAGTGCTTAGCATCATGTCAGGGTCTAAGCAGATGTACGCACTTTTTGCAGGTTTTTGCAGGTACATACACATATCAGAGAAATGCAACATTTTTATAAATAAAGTCCTAGGTCTGTTTTTGTATTTATATGTGCACTAAATAAGACAAAATAGGCAAAATAAGGTCTTTACATTTTTAAATAAACAATAAGTTAAAATGAAATGAATAAAGCAATCCTTCTCAAATTTGAGATTAAAGCAGGCCAAATTAATTCAAATAATAACCAAAAATAATCAATTAATTCATGTTTCATCTCTGAATGGATTACTGTTTTAAGCAAAATGGTTGAGTGAATAATTCAGTGACTCACTAATACAAATGTATATATACTTAATCATATCCTGTATTCATCTGTTTTTGCACAAAATCTCTGAAATAACGATTTAATGACTCACTAAAAAGAGACTGTTGTCATCTACTGTTCACTGAAAAACCTTGCCACTAATGTGGAGATTGACAGCATGTATGGTACAAGCAAACAGAAAAAAAGTGGAGCGATAGAGTGAAAAGCTTCAGTTATGTTGGACTAAATATTTGCACTTTGAAGGAAGGTAAAAACAAGTTCAATGCGTAAGTAACTAAACTTGTATACCTCAGAAGTATAAAACTGACCGTGGGCTCAGCCCGAGGCACCTGCTACAACAAAAAGTCTTTTTTTCTTCTTTTTCTGCATTTCACCTCCGCTCTAGCTTGTTTCTTATCTTATGGTTATCATTTGTAAGTCGTGTTGTATAAACACGTTTACTAAATTAACAAATGTAAATGGTAAGATCATACAATAGCCCTTCTTTGTTTAAACTGTATGACTTATTCTTTGGGTTTTCCGAATACTAGCAATATTTTACAAAGTTCCTTGTAGTGCACAGTATATGATGCTAAAAAAAACACCACAGAGTGAATAATGATGTATAAACCTGGGATTTGATGCTAAACCCTATCCAATATTTGTTGGCTTTAATTGCAGCCGAGTATGGAGTGCAGGCTTCAGGCTGACAATTGATAGTAGCCATTAGCAAATGATTAGGTCGACAGTGATAAACTATATTTCATCGATTTGTCCCAACTACATTTCCGACTTCTGCTAAAGGGAAGGAATAAATTCACCCCGGCATCTGTAATGCATGACTTTATATTCATAATTTCAACGAGAGGAGCCTCGGGCTCTAGAGCTCTCTGTCATGTCTGGATGGAGCTGGCAGCTTGTCAATGTCTTACATTCTCATGCGCAATGGTTTGTGCCAAATCTTAAATGACTGTTTTTCATTTAAATAAGGGTCTAAGGATTTGCAATAAGGGAGTGAGAGACTATGGTGAGAGAAAGAGAGAGAGACTATGGTGAAGAAAGACTGTATCTTAGTTATAGGTGCAGAGGCTGGGATAATTTCTGCATTTCAAATAGCATAATAAAAAAGGTCACCTTAGACAGTGCTATTCTGCACATTTATCTGACAACTCTGAGTTTCTGACCTCATGTATTCACAATAACCATTATTTCACCAGGAAATATATTTATATCTTATTATGTCTGATTAACACACACCCAAGGTGCACACAGTCTCATTTTTATTTGTGAAAAACCCAGGCGAAGGTTCACATAAGTAAAAGTTACAGTTCCCAGTGACACGTGTGTTTACTTGGGACTGCAAAAGCAACTAAATTGGGCTCTACGCACAACATATGGAACCTGATCAACCAGACAAAACCTTTGAGGTCAGGATCTCAAGCCTAATTCTGAAGCTTGCAGTGTTGCACTTTGACCTTTGGCATTCCTGTCAAACTGGATGGGCTTATGTTCAAAGATTGGCTCTGCAGTACAGCAACTGGACAAAAGGTGGTCTGTTGCCGTAAAATCTGAGGAATGTTCAACAAAAACAGCACAAAATCCTTATAAAAAGTTCACATAATTCAAATCATTTTAAATAGAATGAATACCAATGAAACACCTGATATGTTTTAAACTTCATATCGTATTTTTAGTAGAAAACTTACCATGTTATGGGAAGGCAATGATATATAACACATCACTGAGCAAATACGTTGTCTCCATCTATTACAGAATTTGGTCTCTTCCATTGCATTAGAAAACAAAACTATTTAAAGGGTTATTTCACCATATTCATTTTGTCATAATTCACCGTAGTGTCACAGTAGCGTAGTTTTGAAGAGTATCGCTAAATGCAAATGTCGTACACTGTTCTGTGTTCTGCGTACAATGTTTGTGTGCCGTGATGTGCTCCAAAATGGCACTAGGGCAACGCCACAGTGCATAATTTGTTGAATAATGCCGTTATTTTTTTTTCTTGCCGTACAAAAAGTCTTCCCATCACTTTATAACGTTACGGTTGAACCATTGATTGCAGATGGACTAATTCTGATGATGTCTTACATGCTTTCCTGGACCTTGGCATTGTAATTTACTTTGCAGTCAATAGGACAGTCACAAACATCCTGGTTTTCATCTAAAATATTCTAAATTTTGTTCCAAAGATGAACAAAGCTTCTACAGGTTTGGAACAACGTGGGGGTGAGTAATTAATGACAACATTTTTATTTTAGTGTGGAGCAGCACTTGTGATGTGGTGACCCAACATTTTTTATAAATCAGGATCAAAACATATTTCTGCAAGCTATTATACTGCTTCTTGCGCATTTAATGACACATTTGAAATTAGTTGCCGAGTATGTGGTGCTAAACGCATGATCAGTTTAATTAAAAATTTCTTGAACATGAATCTGGCAACGTTTTACTATGCTGGTTGTTGTACGTATTGCCACAGTTACAAATTTTGTAAATTAAATGTACATTGAGTGGTACTAAAATGTAAATATTAATATCGAAAGCAATGTACCACTTAAACCCTAACTACAAGCTAAAATGAAATAAAAATGCATTTGCTGAAGGAACCATGTCATTGTAGCTTGCTTTTGCAAGTCATTGACATCTTTTATTGTTATTGTGTTTTAATGAGCTTGCACCTCAATGCTCTCCATCGCAATTGCATTGCTGTACCAGGTGAGCAACTGAGCAAGCTTTAATGCATTTGAGTTGACTATGTGATACAAACAACTAAATATATTAGTTTACAAATCATGCACAATAGTTAAAGTGTTTTGAGATCATGGGATGGCACTGTACACAGAACCCTGCAAAAAAAAAATGTATTAATGAAAGGAAACTGGTGAATTGAATGCTTTAAAACACTCCATCTGTAGGTTTGGGAAGAGACAATCTGTTGGCTTATGCAACAGCATAATCATAATCTCCTGTATATTTAACAAATACTGCATATACAAAATGACAGCCCTTCTGAGTCAAACATGCTTGCAAGACGAATACTTTGGTTGCATCATCTGCAAATGATTCAAAGTCTACATACCATGGTTACACAGATATGTAGGCCACATTTATATCAAGCATGAGGGTTTCATTATGATTTTTACAGTCTAGCAGTCAACAAAGAGCAAGATGTGCAGTAATTTGCAAAGTGATGTCAACTGACAGTCACATAGGCTCTGCTCCAAAACCCAGTGAGCAGCATATGCACAGTGGACAAGGCAAAAAAAACTAGGTAGTATATTTGCTTTACTAAAACAGTTAATATTGATGACTTAGCAACACACTAATGTCTAACCACTGAAATCACTACTACAGAAGCAAAAGTTTGTGGACATCCAAACACATCAGCCATACAGTATGTGAATTTACAACATTTTATTTCAAGTTGTACTCAAGTTGTACCAGATGTTGGATTTGTGCATATTTGCACTTACTCCAATTTGTACATAAGAGCATCAGGGAAGACAGGTCCTGACGTTGGGTGATTGGGTCTGATTTTCACTTTGCGTTCAAAATCTTCTCAAAATTTTTGAGTGGGGTTCTGCTACGGCCTTTTTGCAGGCCAGTCAAGATTTTCCATATCAGACTCACTAAATCTTTACTTTATGGACTGTGCTTTGTGTTCAGGTAGGTTTTCTCATTCTGAAATAGAAAAGGATCTGCAATCTGTTGCAACAACAATGGAAGCTTTTCTCTAAATTGCCATTGTACACAGTAGCTTTGTCTTAATTAGAAATATATAGGAATGGCCAAAAACCATTAAATCCAAACCTTGTAGTGTTGCTCAATAGGTTTTAAAACAGAATACATAGCATTATGACATTAAAAAGACATGGGTCAAGGCATCATGTTCATATGCTCCAAAATAAATTCTAAAAGATAACAAAAGTATTCAAACATCACACAAGAAACAATACCTAAATTTAATAGATAACCCTCAAGCTGTTCCAAAAAAATTCTCAGGTTCAATACACCAAAATAAAGATGTTTTTAATGAAACCTGAGAGCTTTCTATATCTGTACTGAAAGTCTGGCATTTTGACAAAACAAAACAAACAAATTGTAAACATAACCCATTTAAAACAAGCTATTTAAATTAACTATGATCTTCTTAAGCTTAACTAGATTCCTCTGATTACCATATTTCATGAGCTCTATGTATGTGCGTTGCCGCTGATCAATCACTATATCAGAATAAATGCTTGTTCATCAGATAAAGTAATCATATCTCTTAAAATGCTCAATTCATTAGAATTTTTTACACTGTCCCTTCATGAACTACTGAAGATTCAAAGTTTTGGTAAAATGAAAATTCAGTGGATGGACAGGAATTAGTCAAGTTGAATTAAAAATAGCATTTGTGAAAACATGGCACCAGATTTTAGAATTTCTCATTGTAATTGATGTCATGCATTCACAGTCAATGACCCTTATTAATGACCAAAGGTGCTAATAATGGAGTGTGATCTGTATTCGTTAATAATGTATTTGATATAGTGCCTAAAGTATTATTTGACAGTCAAAAAGTCAGGGTAATGCTAACCAGTTAAGTTGTAATTTGCCTTTTGTGTTGTTTGCCCTCTGTGTTCTATTGCTCTGTCAAAGGGCATTACATCTGAATGTATATTTTATCATTGTAATTATGGGTTGGGAACATCATGAGGGCAAGTGAACGATGAGAGAATTTTCATTTGGTGAACTTCACCTTAAAAAAAAACAATTGTCTTATTGACAAACTCCAAAAAGGACAAAAAAGCATGATAAAAGTAGACAATACAATTTGTGCACTGCATCACAATTCATTTGAAGTCATATGTTAGATTGGTGTGAGAAATAGACTACTGTTATTCGGTGAAGACAGTGCTTAACAGTTGCTGTCAGCGTTCACTTCCTTTGTATGGAAAACAACAGTCTGGGCAATCTGCTATAAATATCTATTTTTGTGTGCCAAAAGCAAGCAAGCAAGCCATTTGAGTTTGGAAAAGATGTGAGGATGTGTAGTTTTTACTTTCAGATGGATTCTTTAACCCATTATGTACCAGCTCATGACGACAACAAACTGTTTCATTACAACATTTCCTTCAGCAGTTTTCTTATCACATATCATTCCACCTGCCAGAAGCTGGTAAACAGACAGCATTCCGATAAACATTTTTAAAACTATCTATTGCTCAACTAAAAACTTGCAAAAATGATGCAATCTTCTCTCCCCATCAAATTCAACCCATCTAAATCTGGACACACCAGTGACAAAGTGTTCCATATTTACTTGAACTCTTGAACACAAACCTCGCAACTGAAATAAGTCTCCCAGGATGATATTTTACTGGAATTTTGGGTTTCTGAATGTCTGTTGTTTCAATTTTGCTCTTCCTCTGCCTGTAGCAGGCAGGTTCTGCTGTCCACATTAAACCATTGTTCATTTCCCATCAGGCCTCTGGATCTTCCTTTGGAATATATTAAAAATTGATCAAGTAGGTATCTCTCAGTCTTTCGAGTCACATCAAATGCTGACTTCGCAATTTCAAACATCTCTCACATGGAAAAGTATCTCTTCCTGCTTGTAACAACGCATCAGTTCTCATTTGGGGGTCACTTCCTTCTACAAATAATATGAAGCTTAGGAGAGATGTTTGGGAAAACAACAAAACGCCAGTTGGCAGACAGAACTTCTCAATTTGAGTCAAAATACTGTATGATTTATGTAAGCTGACTGCATGGAATGCGTTACAATTCAAACAAAAGTGAATAAGCTTGGCTTTTGATATCAGATGTTGTTCTATAGACACCACCAAGTCTAGAAGATAAAGAAGGTTCAATTATCAAGCCCTATCCATTATAAAATAACCTTTAAAGGACTTCAACCTCATCCAATACTTTTAAAAAAAAAAAGAGTGCAGAGAGTTGCTGATGCACAGAAAACAGAAAGGTAAGGGAGGGAGAGAGGGACAGATCCGTCACCTCATTATTTTTCAGACTGGAAGAAGGTTATAAGACAGTAGTTTTACTATTCACCACACTGACAGGGAGGGGGCAAGCGAAACAAGTCAGAAGCGCAACTCCTGCTTAGAGCGAAGTTTAGGTTGATCGGTACGGAGGCTCCTGAGAAGGAGGGGGAGGGTGGATGGGAGGGAAGGAGAAGCGGAGCCGCCAACAGGATGTTGTGAGCGGAGGAGCCCCACTGAGCTCAGAGACAGCAGCTGTCAATCAAAGGCTCATTAGACTCCGAGAAGGCGGCACAGGGGCACTCACATAACAAATAAGAGCAAGACAGGCCACTGCCAGAGCCAGCCTGAGTGATGTGTGTGTGAATCAACATGACACGCATTCACAATCTCAAGCACAGTTCATTTCACTCCCAGCCACAGACCACCAAAAATCATGTGATTTTATCCCCCCTGCATTTAATTTGAAATAGAGATGAATAGATAATGAGATCGCCAACTCTCTCAGCTGAAATCAGATGCATTTTCAATAGTTTTTGGATGTCAGGTTTGAAAAATGAGATGCAACATGTACCGATACGGCTGATAATGATGTATTTATAAATTTTAAAGTCAACAAAAAAACAAAACCGGACTATTTGGTTTCTTAAAGTGTTAGTTCACCCAAACGTGAAAATGCTGTCAATAATTACATAACCTCACGTCCTTCCAAATCTGCAAGACGTTCATCTTCCAAACACAAACACATATTTTTGATAAAATCTAAGAGCTTTCTGATCCTGTATAGACCTGCAACAACAAAACAATGTTCAAGGCCCAAAAATGTTGTAAGGAGTTACAATAGTCCATGTGACATCAAGCTCTTGGATTTCATTCGGGTTTCACAGGGTGAGTAATTAATGAATTTTCATATTTTGGGTCAACTATCCCTTTAATACATATTCATAATAGGCTATTTGACCAAAATTACTTTCCTTTTCAGCTGATGTCATCACGAATGATGTTGCACATTAGCAGTTAGTAGTGCTTATTCATGTCATATGACTATATAGTATAGGAATATAACTAAACATGAAAATAGAACAAATAAAATATTATTTTTAATAGTTATACATTGCAAAAACAGACAGCATACAATATATAATTATAACATTGTTGTAATAATGTAATAACACAAAGCTATAATTATATAGGTTTTTATATATAATATATATATATATATTGTATTGTATTATATTGGTCCAAATGCTGGCACACTTTGTAGGTTATTAAAACAAAGCAGCAGCATCTCGCTCATGCTGTCTAGCTTTAATCAGGGGCAATTCATGCATAGAAAAATGTATTCCCACCTGTCTGTGAAGAGTAATGTGCATTTAAGCAGGGTCCTGCTCAGCCGTCGCTAGGAACACACTAACCGTTGCCCAATCGTTTGCCACTTAACCTGCCCACTTGTTGTTTGTTTTCATTAAGATGTAACTGTTTATCATGTATAATTTATTGCTTAATGAAAGGGGTTTCATTAATTCATCATGGCTGGATATGCATTATTCAATTTGGAATTATGCATCTTTAAGGGGGATATATAAATATACAGTCTTGGTAAGGCAAAAGGTATTTCCGTTGCACATGACTGGTTTCTTAATCATGGCGATGATGAGTGGCCAACCATTGGAATCTGAGGCGTAAACAAATGCGAATGCTAATCTCAAGGCAGCACTCTCACACGCGGAGGCCTCTCGCTTTCATTTAATTATTCACCTCCGCATTTATGTGTTCATTAATTTAAGGCCAATTCTGAATGGCTTAATGCCGCCTTATGAGCGTGAGGCACAATTACGAAACGCGTAATTGAAAACAGTTGTTTTTGCACATAATTATGTCACGACACAGAACTCTCTGTACTTATGAGAATTACATTTTATGGTACACTTGTCAGGCTGTGTTAAAAATGCATAGTAGGATTAGTAGCAGAAAGGTTCATTACAGTATGTGGTGTGAATTCCCATGTTTGCTTGTTATCTAATTAAAGGCATACTGTATAATGCTAAGGAAACCATATTACATACTTGATTAATGCTGATGAATATAACTATGCGTTTTAACTTAAAACAACAAAAGCACACAAATTTAACAAATGTAAATATATATCAATAAATATTAATTTAAAAATAGAGAAACATTTAAAATAGAGGTGATTTCTGTCAGAAATGTGATAATTCATTTTACCCAAATAAGTCAAATTTTCCCAAAATGAGTTTTTTTGTTTGTTTGTTTTTTTATCTCATGAACTGAACCAGAAATCTCCACTTCTGTAGCACATACACACACCAAACATCACATTTGTATTCCTATCTATTTGATTCCTAAACATGTGATGTTCTTTATGGCTGTTGAGAATATCGTCTGATTTATGGAATTATAAAAAGCAATATTTTGAACAAATGTTCAGATTTCTGTTCTGAAAATGTATGCAAAATTACATATGTGGCTCTGGACCACAAAACCATAAATCGCACGTATATTTGTATTCATAAAAATAGCCAAAAATACTTACATTGTATGGCTCAAAATTAACTATTTTTCTTTTATCCTTAGGATCATTAGGATATTAAGTAAAGATCATGTTCGATTAGGATATTCAGCACATTTTCTTCCACAAATATATGAATATACTTTATTTTAACTATACTTGATTATTAATATACATTGCTGAGAAATTCATTTGGAAAGCTTAAAAAGACAATATTTTTTTTGCACCCTCAGATTCCAGATTTTTAAATAGCCAAATACTGTCCAACAACACTGGCTAACACACCATGCATTTCCTTCCTGTCAGCTATGATCTGTCCTATCATAATAAAAGGTGAAAATGAAGGATGTGAGCCTCTATATCTGTTATTCCATGCAGTTACTGTTTGTTCTTCCTGTGGGAAGTGGAGGGGAAAAGCAGAAAAATCACACTGTCTTGGAAATCTATTGCATTATTGAAGGGAGAACTTAAACAGAAATCTATGCTCTCTGTGCTGTCTTATTGTCTTGACAGTTGTGACAAATTACAGTGCTCTGGAGAGACAATAAGAATTTCTCCTAAAGTTGGAGTACATTAGAGAGACTCATAAACTGCAATATATTTTCCTCCCTCTTTCTGGCTCTGAGGAATTTGTCACGAGAAGAAGAGAGAAGTTGAGGATGATGATGGCGACTGCAAATGAGAGCTGAAATCATGTCTTTTTGAGCCGGTTATGTGTCACAAACGGTGATGTGGAGCAGAGGAATCTTTTCATCTCAAGTTCTTATGTACCCAAACATGGGGCTTGCATCAAAGAGAAATCTCATAAATGTTGAAATGTGCTCTCTCAAATCTGTGGAAACACATCCATTAACAGTGACCTTTGTAAAATCCGGCTTCGCCAAGTGCCAGACTTTTATCATCCTTATAAAACTCAGTGATGGTCCGCAGACCATCGCCAAATCCTAGCCTCATTGAAATAATTGAGTCAAGCCTTTTATCTCAGCCTTTTGTGAAGCTCAGATGGAGAAGAACTGAGAAGACTTAGTTTTGAAATGAAACATTTTGTCCATCAAAAATAAAGCTAAAGCTGTACATGACTAACATTTGTGATTCAAAGTTTCCTTCTGGCTGGCGACTGTGCCTCTGAGACTTTGACAATCTCACTGCCAGACCTAAAAGGATGTTTTTAGCTCTTTGTTATCAGCCTGACCTGCACTTGTTAAAACAAGGCTTTCTATTTCACATTTTGTGCCTTCTCCTGTTAATGAACATGATGATTTAGTTTCTTATGATCTATAATCTACATTGGACATCAAATGATAACTTAAAAATTGTACAAAGTAAAAAATATTCAAAATATGGTCATCGCTCATTCATTTGATTTCAAATCGTTCAAAGGGTTGATTCATTCAGGAATGAAACAAATGGGCCTTTGAATCATTGATTCACCTGATTCGTTCAAAACGTGGATTCATTTACAAACTAAACACTGCTGTGTTGCTTGGAGAAGTGCAACGACAGACAAAATCTTGTGGCTCATACAACGCTACGCTATTGATTAAATAAGACTTAGTAACTTATTACAAGCAATAGGGCAACAAAAAAAAAAATTAATGCAAAACAAATAAATAAGTGCGGCATACATTTTATACAGTAATGAAATCTATAAAAACACTGCATATTCTTTACAATGTAAATTAAATAATAAGTTTGTAATAAGTTACAAAAGTGTTTTAGTTAAGAGCAGTGGTAGATTTTCACTATTATTTAGTTTGATTAACATCTAAAACGGACTGCAGGAATATCAGACTGTTGTCACTTTTAGAGTTACCTGAATCCAATATACTTATACACATTTTTTTTCTCCGCTGTTCCCTTTAAATTAAGATGTAAATTACCGTTTAAAGACGGGTGTTTTGACACATATATGACGAAATATAACTTATATATAATCCCATGCTTTGAGAACTATCTTCACATTCACAGCACGCACCTCTCTCACAGTGCTTAGCAACAGTCTCTTAGACTTTGTAGCGATCTCTTTTGCTGCTAATTGCATTTCAATGGCTTTAGATCACTTGTATTTAAACCACAATGTTTAAAATTATACATAATACGTTTTTATGACCACATCATATGAGCATGTAACCGCGATAGAAAGAGCCCAAAATCTCTATATCGTCCACCCTCAATCTAATTATATTACTCAAAGAATTTTCTAACTGGTTGTTATTATATTATGTTGCACAGACATTTCATCTGGACATCTTTAAGATAATCTCACCTACAGTCCCCAACAATTCACATTGATCACAATCATGAGCATTTGTGCCACTGAGCAGATGATCTTTATTAGAAGCCGACTGGTCAACAGCACATTGAACTGTTCTGTAAACACGTCCAGTCCAGGGCGACAACTTTCAACACAGGCTGACTTCACGGCATCCTAGTTTACAGTAAGTCACGAAATAATTGCAGTGTGTTTAATTTCAAGCTTCTGGACACTAAAGCACTGCCACTTGGTTTATTAAACCCAGACCCTATCCGTGTAATCTTTTTATTGTTTTTTTTTTCCTTTTTGTTTTGCTTCATCTCTCTTTCTTGCACAACTGGACTTGCCACTGTTTATTGCGATAAGTCCTGCTAATGAACAAATGACCTGTCACCTGAAGCACTTAGAGCGGGGTGTTAAACTCTGGTTATAAAAACCTCTTCCAGCTCTATTGATTTACTGCCAGGGTTTGATTGTACCCTAGGGGTAGGAGGCCAGCACGGGCCAACACTGCTCTTACTGTTTTACAGTCCATACAGCAAACAAATAAATCTTCCACTCATTAATTCACTCCCACTCCTCTCTGCTCACTGATAATGGTATAGGAAAAAATTGGGAGCAGATTCATATTGGGCTCCTGTAGCTTGATGCATCGTGTCTCGCAATGCCCTCTCACATTAGATTATCCGAAGCAGACAACTTCCACCTCTCTACGAAGATTTCATTAGTGCTCCGGCGGATGCATAAGGAAGTGATTTGGAGTGGGCTTCGACTGTTTTCGCGAGCGATGGTCATTACTTTTGAAGTCCCGCTAGGCATTTTTACAAGGACCCTGCGGCACTAACTGGATGCGTCCTCGACATTTAGGGAGAGATTACACCTCGTTCTTAACATAACCAAAACCAAAAGAGCGGGCAGTTCGGCAGTCAGCTGACTTTTACGAGGTGGTAAGACATGATAAACGTTGATAAAGCAGGTCGCACCACCGAAAGCATTGCCTCAAGAGATCCAATGGCGAGCCCAATGTTATGACAGTACTGCAGAAAATTGGACAAACTTCCACATAAAATTGATTCGCCTGATAATGACTGACCTTAGACACAATTGTAGATGACTTTGCTCTGTTGAGAATAGCATCAAGAATGGTGTGACAAACAGTGTAACTCATGCAACAGAAGGGCAATTAATTCTACTTAATGTAACTAAAGGATGCAAAAGCTTTGTTCTAAACTAGCCAATTACTGCTAATTACTCCACTATTAAGGCCCCGATATACTTCAAACAAAATCGATGAACGAACTGAAATGATGTAATTTCGAACAAAATCAGGCCAAAACTAAGTTTGTTAATTTGAGTTAATTTTGACTCCTAAACATCTTCAAGCTACCATTGGTCCATGGTGATTAAACAGTCGGTGGGTGTTTTGAAATCTTTGTTGCAGGACTTTTGTCAATGTCAATGACCCAGAGTTAAAAGCAATGTAGAGATTCATCAGATGCAAGTTTTCCAAAGTCATTGAATGAATGAAAGGAAAGAGTAAAGATATAAGGTAAAATACTAGGGATGCTCATTTTAACCGTTTAACCGCTAACCGCCAGATATGAATTTTGACCAATTAATACAATCAGTTAAACATAATATTTATTTATTTATTTCAGCATTTTACCAAATTATTTTAAAAGGTTTGCTGCATTGTTAAAATACACCACTCATAGGCAAGACTCTAGTTTATGGACATTGCCATCTTTGATATTAATTGGGTCACTGTTGCTATGTTTACTGGTAAGAAATATGGGCTTGATTTCCATTGCACGTTCATAACTGGCGTTCTTTCGTTTTTTTGATTTATTATTTAGGTAAAATAGCTATATGTTTCTCGTAAAGGCCTATTTATCCTTTATAATGTATTTTTTTCTCTGGTCGCAAAAGTGCTGCAGGCGTATGAGATGAAATGGATATGATCGTGTGAATCTTTGTCTTCTGTTGTTTGCTAGTTTTTCCGCATGTACAATAAATCCGCAGAAAACAAATATTATATTTTTAACAGGTCACAGGCGCTAATCCTTTCTAATTGAATTAAATTTTAATTTAAAATAATGTTGTTGATTAATAATCGGTGAACGAGCGTCGGTTGTCATTTACAAGAACACATACAAATACATACATTTCAAATAAATATTACACCATACTGCTGCTGCTGTTGTCCTTCTTTCAAATCAAATTTAAAAGGCATATAATAAATAAACTCATTTTTATCAAACAGGCTATGTGCAAGCATCGTGTTTGCATTAACCTGCTCTACATCCCCAGCAGCGCACATACCACCACTAATACAGACTAACTTCAATGATACTAAGTCACTCTTAGAGCAATTAAACACTGAAAGATAATCTTCAAAAATCCATAATAGGGGCATTTTAAGAAAAGTTTCAAATTAATGACTTCCATGAAAAATGTGATGTGGAATCAATTTTAAGTCAAAAGTTCCTTAAAACCATTTTTCTGAGATGTTCCTTACTTACATGTAAATGTACAGACCATAATCTTTTTTTTTTTTATTTGAATGCAATGATGATTAAAACCTCATGACATTTCACAGCCTTGTCTTGTCATTAAAAGGTCAAAGTATGACATTAAAAGACACTGGTTAACTTTGATACAGTCATGAGGAAAATGATGACCATTTGACTTTACTAACAAGTTTTTCAAATATTAATAAGCAGTTAAATTTTTTTTTCCCCTATCGTTCGGGAAAAATAAATTATGTCAAACTAATTAAGGGTTTATTTTCAAGAATGTGTTTCTCTGTTCTGCCAGGCCAAAAACAGATTCAGTTGACTGCATATGTCTAAGAACTGCTTTCTGCTTCCCTGTTTAGCATGGAAGATAAACCGGCAGTATATTAGCAACAAAATTACCCTAAGCCCAAGCCACTCTTAGTCTGAGGCTCTTCTTCACTGAATTATGTATATGCAACAGTAATTGTGTTTGAAAATAGTAAAAATAAAGTTCACATAATGACCTCAAACCCCATAGAGGATTATAATAACATGAATTATTTCCAATGCATTCTACTGTGGGATAGGGACTTAAAGCCTCTGCTGCTGGATGTCTCCTACTCTCACATTTATCTTCATCATCTAGTTAATGGCCTCTCCAATCTACCACCATTATCCATTCTTTTTATTCCTGCCATCCTAACAGGTCACATAATGCTACATTACGTACCATTTATTTAAACTAATTGCAGTTTCAGAATTTCTAATCTTTTAGGAAATTGCTGGCAAACCTAAAATCTGGTGCTAAGTACAAAAAGGCTAAATAAATAAATAAAAATTGAATGATGATTTAAAAATTTCTTATGCACTGAATGCACTGACTCAATTAAAAAGTAGTTCCGTCCATTGGTATTCATGTTGCATTAAAAGAAAAAAAAATGCTTTCAAGTGTTGCTTCATTCACTTACATTAATGTAGCTTCTAAATTGAACTGATCTAATTATAGCCTACAAGATTCAACACTGAATTAATTTAATTATTAACAACAAATTGCATTGGCTATGTATTTCAATAGAAATAAAACACTTACTGTAAAATATTTATCCTGTTTCGGACATCAGGAGGAATAAAATAAAAATGTAGTACAAAAATTAAGCACACACAATGCAACTGCAAATAATACACAATACAATAACACAATACAAAAAAATATATGATTTAATACCAAATAACTTTGTTGGTTCTATGTGCACTTACTGTATGATATTGCTAATGTGCAGATATTTGAAGTGTTATAGACATGTTTCAGAGAGCAGAAAAAAAAAGATAAAATAAGGTAAAATAAAATAAGGTTAATTATTAAATTAAACAATAAAAAATTAAATGCATAAATTACAATGGATATGATATATGATATGAGATATGATATATGAGATGATATAAAATTACGCTGGGTGCAATTATGGTGATATTCGTTAATCTATATGGATTTAAGAACCTTTGTTCTAGATAGAGCTGGAACATTTGTTGATTCTGCAAATTCTGCAAATCTAAAATGTTGGTGAACATCAATGTCATCAACATCACTATATGAATATTAGCTCAAGTAAGTGCATGCAACAAAACTGCAGAGCAGCTAGCACTTTTTCCCCTCAGATAAGAAGCATTTATTTGCCTTCACAACTAATGTGTATTCTTTCCATTATGTTTAACCTAATACACCCTTCAGCTCTTGTACAGTACAGTATAGGTTTAAAAGCAACAAAGCAATGTCAGACGAACAAAAGATCTCTTTGATATTCATAGCAAACATTTATCTTGTCTGTCTCTCCCTTCCAGAGGGGCAGACGTGACAGAGAGCACATGCTCATCACAGCATACGGTGAACTCCCTGAGCGTGGCCTGAGAGCCATGTGACATCTCACGGTGTCTCCCAGTCCCAGCACATCAGGCAGCAGAGATGCGAGGGTGACAGCGAACTTGACACACCGTGTACAGCTGCTAGGGGCAAATCACTACACTGTTGAGATCCTTCTTCCTCCAGTTTCCTGCCAGAGGTCTCTGACCTGTACTCGAAACACTAAACTCACTGTCCAGTCTCCATCTGATAGTCTGAGGAGGCTCGAACCACAGTGAAGTAATTATAATTCTACAGGGAATGAAACACGAATGCAGCGCTGTTGCTTTCTAGCTCTGCATAACTAGTACCAGGTGTGTACATGCTGAGCAATTCCTTAAAACATCGGCCTGGGCTCTGTTTAGCTCTTTGAGTCAGCAGGGTTGTGGCCTCCCCTGGCTCGGGAATATGACCATAACAGCCTTTTGTAATCATTTAGTCATGAGGTAGTGTCAGTCAAACAGAATCACCTCCACAAGCCAAGATGCTTTTCATGTAGAAACCATACTACAGCGTTTGAAGAGCTTGGACACTCATCAGAGCTGAAATTTCAAAGCTCAAATACACATCTGCTGGTGGAAAGAGGATCTAATAAAGCAGCTTGCACTAACACGATCAAATTATGTCTTCTGCAAATGTATTTATCTCCACTCATAGCAGTGGGATGCATATTTAGGTCAAAGGCATGATGCTTATGGTGATCTAGTTATTTATTCGAAAAGTGCAATGCATACTGTACATGCAGCTTTGTGTAGCTAAAACAGTAAAGCACAGCGTTAGCAATGGCTCCAAAAGGTTCTGTTAAAACCATTAAAGTAGCCTGACAATGGTTTATTGTTATTGTATTTCCTTAAAAAAAGATGTTTTCTTCATCAAATCAAAATCGTCCCATCTAACAGGGAATGTTCTCAGAACTTTGGCTAATGTTGGCAAGATTCCCACAAAGTCATAAATAAACATTCCTCAAGTCATGTTAACAGAATGTTTGTTCAAAGTCATCTGGTCTGTAATAATATTCTTAGAACATTAGCACAAAAAATTGCATTTTATTCATCATATGAAACACTTTTTCTGAAACATCTTAGACATTTTTAACTTCTTAAGTGTTGCTACTTGTTTCAGCGTTCAGAATTTAATCATCAATTAATTAATGCGCATTTTATCAATAAAGCTGGTTCCTTGATTAGCGGTAAATCTCAGTCAGCCTTTTGTGAAAATGCGCAGCAGTTGATACACAGAGCCGTAAATCACTGACGAGCTACGCAATATCATCTTCATAATTGGAAGCAATTCATGTCCATTCAAAATTGCGTAGCTTGTCAGTAATCTATGGCTCTATGTATCAACTGTGTATGTTATGTTCTTATTATTAGGAATTGATTAAATGGAATGTTCCTTTAACATGGAAAATAGTGGGCAGTTTAGCTACACAAAGCTGCATGTACAGTATGTACAGTATAAGGAGTTGGACTTGTAACCCAAAGGTTGCGGGTTTGAGTCCCAGGTCCGGCTGGAATTGTAGGTGCTTGGAGTGAATACCCAGCCCTCTCTCCACCTTCAATACCACGACTGAGGTGATACCCTTGAGCAAGGGCTGCCCACTGCTCCGGGTGTGTGTGTGTGGTTGTTCACTTCTCACTGCTGTGTGTGTGCACTTGGATGGGTTAAATGCAGAGCACAAATTCCTAGTATGGGTCACTTCACTTTACATTAGCATAACGAAAAAGAAATATACCCATAACACAGGAATAATGCTATCAATTAGTGTTAATATAATATAGTAGAATTTTAGGTAATATAATACTTTAGAATACCATTCCATTATTAATGAACAACAATGCAGGAACAACTAGCAATTAGCAAGTGCTTAGTCCAATGCAGTAGTTCACTATTAACTAATAACTAATAACTACTATTTTCCATACCTCCCAAAAACATGTCATGTGGGGCGCCTCCTGTACAAAAAAATAAAATAATAAATAACCTGTAACACAACACAATACGTTGGACCACTGTCCACTAGGCTTTTTTTCCGGTAAATTGAAACATGTCTAAAACACATCAATGAAACCAACATGAATGCACATCTTAAAAGCAACAAACTCAAGTACATTGTATGTGCAGATTCTGGTAAAACAATATGAACATGTCTGGCAGATGCATATTTCCCCCAGATACCTGCTGCTTATTGTTATCAGAGCTACAACTGGTCCTGGCACAGGCACAGCGGATGAATCTATCCATACAGGACTCATGGTGTAGAAACCCCCTGGCCTGAAGCTTATTGGGGGGCCTATAGCCAAAATCACGTTTTAGGCTGTCTAAAACCTAATCTGCGGGGCAAACGATAAGGTTTTCAAGTTTGGCTTTCCATAGCCTAATTTGCATTTAAAGGCCCTTAAGTAATCTGCAGGCTTATTTAA
This sequence comes from Enteromius afrohamiltoni, assembly GCA_034779775.1. Lineage (NCBI taxonomy): Eukaryota > Metazoa > Chordata > Actinopteri > Cypriniformes > Cyprinidae > Enteromius > Enteromius afrohamiltoni. The sequence continues at coordinate 15,028,425 of JAUYWG010000053.1, forward strand.
ACCTCAATAAGACACAAGGCGAAAGAAAAAAAAAAAACAGATCCACTTCCAGTGTTTTCCCATGGTAGCACAAATCCCCCCCTCTGATCAGCTGGTGCACGCTGTGCCCTGGCACACGCAGCGCTTCTGTGTTATCAATGGCTTTTAATTGACTGAGAATTATTTTTCCACAGCATTCAAACAAAACCTCAGCACTGGGACGAGAAGCTGCAGCCCAAGTCATTTCAAAGCATAAACATAAACAAAATATGCATTTTAAAGACAAAGGCCAAAAGAGACGTTAAGTTGCTTTTAAAAATCAAAAGCTTGGAGGAAGGGTTTTCACCCAGGCATTACTGATGTTTGGTTGCAGTGCAGCTTTTCACACATACAAATGCATCTGGTGACAACAGCACAACAGACTGTGTTATCAGGTCATTGAAAAGCATTTTCTCTGGTGACTATGATCCGCACAATAGAATAAATCCTTTCATGAGGCTTTTCTAAAAGCCCCTATGCATCTTCACGCTTGCCATTTAAAACATTTCATTTTTTTCCCCCACTTTCACACAATGTAACTAATCAATGAACACCATCCTACTGCAACACATGCATACAGATGAAATAGTCTCCATTTGTCTGCTCGGCTAGTTCTCGTGAAGATATTTTCAGACGGCTCCTGTATGTTGCTTCCTATATGTCCAGAAGGTATCTGAAAGATTAAATCCCACCGTTCCGTCTGAATGTATGTAATTTCGTCTGACAAACACCAACCCTTCAGGGACGTTTTCTTCATTAATACTTGACAATGTTCCTGACGTTCCAGAGACCTAGACGAGCATTGTGCAAGTGGTGGAAAGTGACCCAGATTCAATCTTTACTCTGATGCTTTTAACACCGAGCAACACCTGTGATGCAATATTAAAACCTGAGCATTACAAGGACAGCATGACCAGACGTAACAATTGGTTGCACAGAATCCAAATGGCAAATTTTTATCAAAAAGCATCACAGGAAATGTTTTAAAAGCACAGTTTCTGGGGGAAGTTCTTTACATGTTTCTTCAAACGTAAACTGCTCTGTGGTGGAATCAAATGGAATTTCACATTCAGTCTCTTGAGTAATACGTCTGATACGTGCAGCGCATGTCAATCCGTCACAGGCACATGACAAACTAGCTTACTTGGGCTGTGTATTTTTACAGTACCTCACCTTTTCTAGTATATTCTAATGCAAGGATTTTTAAACTAGTGAGCCCATTAAAATAATTGAAAAAATAATTTGTAGGGTTGTCAGAATTAATGTGAAAATGCTTTCTTAGCAGGAACAAAAACACTTTCGAATCAAAGTCATTTGGTGCAACCAAAATAAAATAAGAAATTACATCACAGACAAGACACCTGCAGACCCAAATCACTCTGTTTTGAGGAAGATGAAAAAATTAACTTGTGAAATATAGATAGAATATAAGAATATAAGATAATTATAGCAACAGGCATTTTGTAAACTCATGAAACAACTATAAAATAATTAACTTAGAAATTAATTATGTAAAACAAAATATTTTAAATATTGTAATTTACTTATATTATATTATATTATATTATATAACATCTAAAGTTATATTGGCTAATTATATAT
>JAUYWG010000053.1:15030243-15125635 GCA_034779775.1 Enteromius afrohamiltoni
TATATATTCCAAGGTTTAAAATAGTTAATAGGCTAATAATACTACCAGTACCAACTAATACTACCACCAGATCATTTTGCATTCTAAGCCATGGGATTAATTGTTCTATTGAGAGATTATTATTTTACTATTTTACTCACAGCACTAGTTTTTAATATAAATGTCTATAGGTGTGATTAAAACTAGCAGTGCTTAGTCAAATGATTAATCATGATTAATCACATCCAAAATAAAGATTTTTTGTTTATATAATATGTGTGTACTGTATCAATATATATATATATAGATATATATATATATATATATATATACACATACACACATTTATTAAATCAACGCAATATTTTAAATAACATGGAAATAAATACAAGCTGTAACTGTAAGGCTAAAGAAAAACCCCCCAAAAAGAATCAATCTGACCTGCTTTGAATTACATTTGCAAGACTGTCTTATTAGTGATGGTTGCTCAGCCAAGCATTACTATTACCATTGCTCAGCTTTTATGGGTTAGGGATTTCGACAATCTAATCCTATTAAACTTTTCAAAGTAATCAGACTTACAATTTTCACCTGGCAGACAGTAAAGAATGTGAAAAATATTGCAAATTACACTGAAGGAGAGATCTGAGCCATATCAGAGAGATCAGAACGTCAGAGACCGTTTTCTTGTGAACTAGTCCAGCAAGTAACCACTTAGCAACCATTTAAAAATGGCCTAGCAACCACCTAGAGCAAAAAGACCAAATGTTTTAATTTAACAAATACATCTAAACACACTCACAGCACTTCTGGTTCTCTGTCTTGGTTAATACCTACTTTGTTTGGGCAGAATTACTAGACTGCCAATCTGAATTTGAAAAAATAAATCCATTTCTCAGCACACACACAGAGAAACTGGCAGAGCTTCTAGTCGCACTTTGTCTTTTCTTGCTCACTCTTCCATGCTGTAAGCTCTCTATGCACTAAACAACCATTTGGAGCATCTAAATGGCTGACTGCTCCACAGAACTCTGCCCACAGGGGTACAGACAGGTGACACTTGACGAGAACGTAATTGCTGCAGTTGTGTTGCTGACTGACAAGGTGGACTACTTCACAGAGGCAATAAAATATGCTTGAGATACCAAAGCCAATACTTTAGTGACACTGTGTGGCTCTCTTTTTTTGTTGGACATTTATTTCCCCATTGAGAGACAGATTGTTAAATGCACACACTGCTACTACATACACACACACTACAGTTATGGAATAGTTTTTTTTTGTTTTGTTTTGTTTTAAGGTTTGCACTTTTGCTTTATTGGACATATGGTGGGTGAGAGAGACAGTGAAATGTTTTGTTGCATGCAGTGCTCAAACCTGCATTACCTGAATGAGCACCAAGGTTCAACCGTACTAGGAAAATGTGCATCTAGCATCACATGGATTATAAAATCCTTTCAGAAATAGGTTTGGAGGCAGTTACATTTTTTTTTATCTAAGCCAAATTACCTAAAAAATAAATAAATAAATTAAAAAAAAGATTTTATTTACAATATTAGCAATTAATTTTGTCAGCATGCCTTTTAAGCAATACAGTGTATACCATAATAAATGAAAAATGTATTTTAATAAAAATCATTACATTTTCATGTCTCCTAACGAATAGGAAAAACAAGCTAATATCCTAAAGAACTAGATGTAAGGCTTCCAAACTCTTCAAGGCATTTTGGTCTGGGATTTGCACCGTTGCGCGCCAAAAAGAATCTGAGATTTCCCTTTGAGGTCACACCAGGTGAACAAGCTCAGTGAATTCGGTGCTCTTGCTGTGTGCAAAGCACAACTCTGCATTTTCATCTCATCAGGTGTGCGATTTGGGATTCAGGTCATGGCGCGCCGTGCCAGATGTGTGCTCTGAGTGACAGATCAGAACAGCGACATTCAGTGAAACATGCGTTTAAACATACACGCCACGCTCTCTAACTCTGCTGATTAAAGAAAAACTGATTGTGTCGGAAGGCTGTCGGAATAACACAACAGAAATATTTCGGGAAGAGGTTCTCCTCCCCTACCAAAACCAGTAACGTGAGGTTTATCTCGACTGTAATTGCTTTGGCAAACAATATCGCTCGGGAATACAGTGGAATTTGGTGCGAGAAGGCAAAAACACTGGGTGATTTTCATCTCTGCATTTCATATTGCCACTTTATGGTGATATCAGTGATAACGTAGCAATATAGCTGCCTCCCGAGAAGCTAAAAAAGCAGCTTTTACAAGGGGTTGGAAGGGGGGTATTTTCACTTGTAATTGGGGTAGCTTTCATCTTGGCTGACAAGGGGAGCAGCAAGAAAGGGAGAGAAGCAAGTGGGAGCCATCACTTCCCCTATTTCCTGGCCCCAGACAAAGCCAGCCAACCCACTGAAGATGATGTATTTCTGATCAAAGAGCTAGAGAGTTGTCAGCAGCCCCGGCTAGCTCAGCAACCTGATTGCTCCTGGATAGATTTGTCCCTTTGATCAGAGAATATTCTGACTGCAGGCACTGTTTATGCACTGAGACAAGAAGAGGAGGAGGAGGAGGAGGAGGGAAGAGAAGAATCCAACATTATGAGGCGAGAGGAACAGATAGTATGTGAGAGAGCAAATGCACACTTAAGGGTACTTTGCCTAGGGACTGTGTCTGGCTTATATTTGTTATAATTAGTTGCAGCTAATTAGATAATGCTATCTAACACATCCTCACTCCTGAGCACAACACTCTGTTATTTCTCTTCCTTCAGCACTTTCGAGCCCGGTCAGCATTCTGCTGCTGTAAAACATTGAATATTGCAAGTCATACAAGTTTGAACCATGTAATCAGAACAAAAGCTTTGGAGAGTCATTTAAACAAGGACAGATAAGAGAAATTAAATACTGTATACTTAACTTTCCGCGTTTCGCTCCGTATCGCACACAACCGCATCCACACAGCTTTCAAAGTATTCTCAATTGCGGATTAGTGCGGACGGACGAGCTCGATGCATGCGCAATGCCACCAATTGACTTGCGCTCTTTCAGCATTCTTTACACCGTTGTACGCGGACAGTCCACGAAGTCTAAAAGAATTGCCTGTACGCGAACAGGGTGTGCAGCTGTCCACGGCCTCTCCTGATGATGAAAATGACACAATGCAAATGGCCGAAGTATATTTTGTTTGTTTAGGTGTTCGGCCCATAATTTTTATTTATTGTTAATTACTTGCCTGTCAGCCACACGTTGTTTATTACTGCAACATGCAACATATACAGTATGTACACAATAAGTGCACTGTACCATAGTATTACTTTAAATGAAAGTACACAGTACTTAATGCCACCTAATACATACATATGCTTTCTTGCACACTGTATATAACCATATGCATCAGCATTACTGGTCAACTGGTACAACAACAAATAGCAACAGTCATCTCTTCTCAGAGCCCATGAAGGGAAGAGATGACTAATTATGCACATTAATTAGCGAAGACATTTGCTGAGTCTTGTTAACTCTTTCTCAGTGTTGATGTTGTTCTAAATTGACATGGACAGTATGGCTAACCACAGTAAGACAGCCTTACATGTGTTCTGCTCTGGACAGTCAGTCCTTATGGTTGCATCAGTCTGCTTGGGCCAAATGGCATGTTGTAAAAACATACACAATCTCTTTAGCATAACAATTTACATAGACAATATTAATCAAACTTTGGTATAATTATTATCCCCAGAGGAAGCACTGCTGCAACAGCTACTTTTAAATGAAAAAAGCCAACACCGAAGTTAGCATTTCCTGAAGGAATAAGAGTGCTTGCAATTCAAGTTTTTTTTTTACAAATGATACTTTAAAGTGTACTTTGCTACTTCGAACCAAAATATAGACAAACAAGAGAGATAGAATAATAGGTATGAGAAATATAAAATACCAAATAACAATTTACTATGTAAATGCATGTCAAAAATTTCAGTAGACAAATATTTTTATGGCATCAATGTATTTAATTTGAATGTTTAATCACTCTATCAGTGATGAGGCACATTTGCACCAATAAGATGAATGTCTACACCAATGAATGATAATGTTGTGTTTATTGTAAGGTAACCGTTTTGTCATCTGCCACTTTAAATGCTTAAGCTCTTTAAAATGGGTGGACTGATTATCTGTCAATGTATTATTATCACTATCACTAGGAAGAAAATGAATCAGTTTGAAAGTTACTCTAACAGTATTGTTGGTGTGTGATGTTATAGCTGTGGTGTAGAGTTATTTAGTTACAGAACTACATCGATCAGAGTTAGTTATTATTACAGTTATCATTCTTGCTATGAAGATTCCTTTAGGCTAGTAAACTGTAGTGTTTTGCAAACTTTAGTCTAAATAATTAATATTAAAAACTACAAAGAGTGAATACTGGATTTATCAATAAAATGCAGCCTCAGTCTTCATGCCATGCAGAGTTGAATGAACTGAAAAAGTGGAAGAAATCAGGTTTTTGAAATGCTTACGACACAAAAACAGACTGAAGTCACACCTGCAGCCACTTTTTTTGTCTAGCATGTAAAATCTCTCAAAACTTACATATGCTGGTGCCTATGTAGTCTTAAGAAATTTAATATCAGGATGCAAAAGGCATCCTTTTTTCTTAAGTCGTCTTCCTTTATTATTGGTAGCTTGATACTATTTTCAGCATTATGCCATGCTAGCAATAATGACGGTGGTTATGTAAGTCCTGCTTAGCATTTGTGACTGCTGGATTTGGGTCAAACAGCGATGCAGAATCCAGGCCATTTCTGACAGCTGAGGAAACCTGAACTCATCGGTGCTGTTGTAATGATGTATTTATGAGTAGGAAGGGATCTCTGGGTATAGGGGGCCGAGCACAACGCTCTCTGTAATGACAGATTATTTCCTCTAGCGCGTGTTAGCGTGTTTTCCAGTCCTCTCTGCCTCTGTTGGCTCTTCTCTGCTTTACCTGCCAGCCAAACCTTTCATATCCCTTTGCACGAGGGGTTAAACGATGCATTATTAATATTTGAATCACTCCTCAGAAAAGAAAACATGTACGATTTACCCACAGGGCAGTTCTCAAACAGCTAGCCGGTGTATCAAAAGACTATGCAGTGTTCAATCCAGGGCCATTTTGTACTGACATTTATAGACTTTTTTTTTTTTGTGATTGATATGTGGAGTCTTTCATAAATATACCATCTCATGAGAGCCTGTTTCCCATAATACACAAGGTTCAGGTTGATATATGACTGGACAATACAAAAAAAGAAATAAAGCATGGGGTCAAAGACAAACGAGTCTAATAAATAAACAAATAAAAGCTATAATATGTAGTAATAATAATAAAAATTATATTTTAAGAGACTAGTGGTGAACTGAAACAATCATTTTCAAGAAAAACTTACATTTAATGAAGCTTGGAAGAACACAGCCTCTGTGGTCATTATGAACCTATTTAACCTGAAGCATGGTGGAAAAAAACCCCAAAACATCTATTTGGAAAGTTTGAAAAAAATTATTGAATTGCATACAAAAAAGGACAGACATGAAGAACGACACTTCTAATAATTGTTAGAGATGTAAATATATTACAATTATTAGATGTGTTGTTCTTGATGTTGATATTTTTTGTATTATGATTTTGGAAACACTTTGAATAGTTTTAAAGGGTTTGCACATTTTAATCCAAATCTATGTTTATAAAGTGCTTAAAAGGTTAAAAGGTGCGTGGTGAAGGTTTTTCAAGGCAAACATAACCATACTTCGACCAAAAACATATTAGTGTGGATATGAGTGAAAGCTTTAAATTGACCATTCCTTTAATAGTAACCGGTTCATTTTGGGAACATTTGCCCAGACAGGAGCTTTTGGAAGTATTTCATGCCTTGGGAAACTCTATAGCTCTACTGTGGCTTCACCCTTCAGTGCATTCGTTTTGCCCATAAACGAACATCTTTGGTGAGGATTGACTTGGCTGGAGGGGGGTGGGTGGGCATCTTTTCCATCTTCCCACTTATATTGGAAGCGACGTGGTGACACAATCGACCGTAATGTGCAGCCTTTAACTTTTCTCCTCCCCCCTCAGGCTTTTAATTTCACCAGTCCATCACTGCGCCTCCTGTCCTTTCTCAAGACACATGCGGCATGTATGCTTTAAAGTGGGGTAATGTATACATTATTCATGTCCTGCCACAAAAGGTGCTCATTAAACTTTACACGGCACGCACAGAAGACAGGGCGATATTAAATGTGTTTCTTTACCAAGAAATGTCAGGTTTCACAGACAGATCTGGTGCCGTACAACTTTTGAGTGGCTTTGATTAGCTGGAGCGGAGTGGGATGCCTTCGGTAACATTTCCCTTGTTTGCTTGACACTTGCGAACAAAAGCCATATGTGACGTGATGGGTCTTGGCTATTCCGATGCGTATATTGCATGTAAATTGTAATGCTAAAAATGAATTGTCTCGGTGTAAATGCCAAAGAGGAAATCATTTGTCAGAAAGGACAAGCGGATTTGAGGCCACGTTGCATGATTTAAATAAAAGTGTTGACACTGCAAGCTTGAGAATAAATAATGCACTGTGATGTTTGCCGAGCATGATATCTGTGGGGAAGCTAACATTATAACTCTCTAAAATACAACAGCTCTAGTACATTATGAAAACAAATACTATTTATAATCGAAAAAATAATTTTGTATGCAAAAAATGTATAAATATGCTTATTTATAGCAACTTTTGATTCATATCATTGATTCATTCAGAGTTTGATTATATATAAATGAGGGATTTAACGGTATCAAAACTTCACGGTACGGTAATACCTCGGTATGAATGGCACGGTACGGTATTTATTGAATCATTTACATAGAAAACAAAACTAATTAAGAGACTCAAAAAAAGTGCCAGAAGTGTTTATTAAACAGTTTACATGAACACTGAACACATCAATGGCACACACATTAGCCATCTATCTGTAAACTTTGAAAAAGGAACTTCAATTTTAATAACAAAAAATTATTAAACCTTCCAAACATTTGATTTAAAAACCCACTTTAGATTGCTAGATGACGTCATATATCAATTTGCATATTCATTACGTCAGTGTGTCATATTATCTTGTTACTCTGTGGTCACATGATGTTATTCAGTGCACCCTAATTCTCAATATAACTGTTTTAAACTGATATTTTTAATGGTTTCTGTTGTCAGAAAAATGGAATGAATATGAAACAGTGACTGAAATACAAGCCATTATTAGGCCTACCGAACTAGCTCTACCTTACAAGTTGTTAATCTAGATTAAAATCCTTATATATAATAGTTTATAATTATATAATTATATTTATAATTCATAATAATGAAACCAAGTACACATAAGATATAGACAATGGCTATGCTGTGATTTTGGCTATATTTGCATGTAAAACAGAGTTAATATTAATTAAGCAACATAATATATATTGTAACTGAAAGCTCTGCTCCTCTCAGACGCTCGCTGAACAGAACAGACGCAGAGAGAGGTGCGCTGAGAGAACAAGAGCTCGCGCTCGCGCAGTACCAGAGACTCACTGAGGTTTGACCAAGAAGTCTCTAGATTTGTCTCTAGTCGCTTTTAGGGAAAAATGGCGCCAAGGGGGTCTGAAAAGTCGCTAAATATAGCGACAAAGTCGCTAAATTGGCAACACTGATCTGTAGCCACAACAACAGGCCACAAAGAATGATGGCCACGCCTGGGCTGATGGGAATTGTAGTTCCCGCTACTTATCGTTTTATCAAGTAATGCAACCACGGTAGTAACGAAAAAATTTTATATTGCGGTACAATGGTATTTACAATACTGTCACATATATATATATATAATAAATAATACAAATAATTAAAAATCAACACATAACAGCATACTGGTTTAAAATGACACACCGTTAAGGTTAAGTGAACAGCGATAGAATTGCCCCTTTAAGCAACCGATTATGTAACGTATTAAATACTGCACTTTAAAGGAAGAAAAAGTATACTAGGAAATTGCTTATGTAATACATGTGACCTAGTGACAACGTGTGACCTAGATTTCCTAAAAGCCACAGTATATATTTCCTTACAAGTAATATGCTGATGTTTCCTTTTATGACCTTCAAAAGGAACCTTCGAAAATAAATAACAACAATATCTTCACAACACATTCATTTCTCTCCTTCCATTTTTATCCTGCAAACCTGTGCCATATGCGACAACCCCTGGCCCCTTTGATCATGTATAAGTGCAGCACTTCCCCCTTCCAATACATCCCTCCCTCTGCACACATGGCTCACCTAAGCCGTCTGTCATCCAGCCCTGTAACCGCCTTCTCTGCTCACTAAATTAGATATCTCCTGAGCAAGTCCTGCTGCTCGACTGAGCCTCATTGAGGAGATTGGTGGGCCTCTATCTTCTGAAAGATCTTCACCTGTTAAATAAGCAATGCAGCATCCTTCTGGCCTGCCCAGGGCAACCCACATCCACGCTCTCCTCTGCTCCCCACCCCCAAAAGATTGCCTTCCCAGCTACTCTCAGTCAACACGGCCACGCTGATGCACAAAGAGTAGATGGGCTTAGCCGCTGGGTGATGGATGCATTTTCATGGCCATCTCTGTTATCTCTCCCGAACAGGTCCCTGACTTCATTCTCTTCCTTTTTCTGCCCCTTCTACCCTCTCCGCCCCCAAGCCTTTTCTTTCGCCCCATTTTCTGAAGGTCAATCATTAATACAACTGCGCATTAGTGCCGACCTCATGACCCCTTAACCTGAAAGCCTTAAACTCGAATACGGAGCATTCGGACCCGTTTCAGTCCAGGCTATATGCAGGGGGCAAGTTCTCAAGGTCAAGGACTGAATGACCTGGACCCCAAATAATGAGGAGGGGCCCCTACTCTTCAATGTCTCCATGGACACAGTTCAGTAAGGCCTCCTGTGCTGATTGGCTGCACAGCGAATCTTCAAGTTAATCAATGAGCTTCACACAATGGGGGGTAAAAAAACTGAAATCTTTAAGAAACTGAAACTTTGACATTTTATAACCTGAACTAACCTTTTTTTAATTCTTAACCAGTTTTAATTGTTAAACTGAATAAAAACATGTTTATCATGAAAGGGGTCTAATCAAGTCATTGTATTTTCCATGCATTTTTGAATTAATTAATTAATGCCACAACAGCTGAACGAAGGGACCTCACAGCTGAATCTTGGCAACAGACTAAACACAATACATAAGGTGGTAAACAAAACACTACAAATGGTTTAGTCAAGGATGAATGTAAGTTCAAATATTAATTCTTAACGATCTTACTGTCTAGAATACATTAGGCCAGACATAACTCTTTTCACAGGACTGACGACATTTTGTTTTACGCGTGCTCATTTATTATTAACGAAACAATACTTTGGATTCTTAATTAGTCAACCAAAAGAGACCCCACAGTGTTATATTGTGTCCTGAAATAAAGAAATATTGACCCGGGGGCTTTCATTGTTTCAGCATTTTTGAAATGAAGACTGCACTGAGAAGTGCCATCAGAACGAAGACTCAGAAACATACCAGAGCACATTCATTCTGAACAAGCTTCTTCATCACATCAATGGTGTTTGGCCCCAAACAAAACCCTCCTTCATTCCTGCAAGCTCGGCATTTTGGGCCTCCCTCTCACAGCTCTGGAGTTTCACCAGAGCCTTGATGTATCACATATCTCTGTGTTTTTCCTGCATGGCCGTGTCTGGGAGCCAAGGGTCAAAGGGTGAAATAAAGCAGAAGCTATTTAAAGTCTGACAGGGCCTTGAAAGTCAGAACTCACTACTGTCCCTGCAGCCATACTTTTACTGAGGCCCAGTTCCAACAAAGGTGTGGTTTGTTACAAACTCTAAAAAAAATAAAAAGATACTTGAGAGAGGATTATTGGGGGTACTCTTGACCCTTTAATCCCCTAGAGAAGAAAATATTTTCAATTCTTACCAGCTGGACAGGTCTTGTTCACACATAAGGTTTGAGTGTTGGCCTTGCTCTGAAAATACCGGAATAACATATGAGTATTACAGCAGTGTGGCTATCGACATGCTTACAACATACAGACCATAAATCACTTCTTTGGATTACACGCCATTTATGATAGTCAATATCAGCACAACACAAAACCCCCCGACACCATGCATGCATGCATACAGACACTGACCTTAACCAGATTAAATCTATATGCCATGTTAAATCATTTACACTTGAATCCAAAGCAAGATTTGCGATATTGCTTGAAACAGCATTTTTTTCCTATTGAAAGATAGGCTATTTTTCATTTACAGCAGGAGATCGAGAAATGTAGGCTGTGTGCTGTTTGGTAAACATATCATCAAATCTTGTAAAGCCTGCTTAATATTTAAAGTCCTGACTATCCGGGCTAATGGCATGGGGCAAGAATAAGCTATTATAAAGTCAATAGTTTTATTAAGACAAATGATGGCATGGAGAAGAGGTTATTCTGATTAGTCTTGTTCATGCTTTTTAAAGGGGCAGATGTACAATAAGCTTAGAAGACAAATACATTATACAAATATACAAAAAACTGCATAGTAGCATGCATTTCAGATTTCTCACTTTTAGTTATGCTCAATTTATAAACAAATATTTTGAATCATCTCTTTTGAATTTGGTTAAACTGATTCACAAAGCATTTATAAACCAATGTCAGAATAATAAATCCATTTTGGCATGGGTGAATTAAAATAATACAATGGCAATGAAAAACAGTATTAACATAAACTCTACTAATCTTTCACTATCATTTATATTCATAACTTTTGGTTAAAAATAGTATAAAATACTGTGTGTTAAATTTGTTTAAGTTTGCATACTGATTCAAAACAATGAGTCACTAATTTATCTAAAAATAGTTCACTAAAACAAATGCTCTGAACAAACTGGTTCAAATTAATTCGAGGAAATGGAATACTAGCTTACCATGTTCTATACGGCAAGTCAAGTCAAATGCATTTGCATGTTTGAGCTGTCTCAAATGAAAATATCTTGCTCTGACGTATCTTAAAACAGTGTCATTGTTCTGTGTTAAGATGCACATCTTTAATATTTTCTTATAAGGCATTTTTGTAAAAGTTGCTTAAATATCTTAATTTAACTAAGGCCTAGTCCTGGCTTAAGCTAAGCCCTGTTTGTGAAACCGGGCCTTTGGCTGCTAGCAAAGTTGTAAGTAAAGACAAAGTGCAAACAGAGTAGCGCAGACAATTTGGCAGCAATAAAAGTGTATTCAGATGAATAATGTGACTTTTAAATACAGTAAATTAGTATTTTGACTATGTTTCATGAGCCCATCCAAACTATTGAGACTAAAAGAGCATGAATCACCCAGCTGTGTCTCCTACAGTGAGCAAGCTTGATAAAGCATGTAGCCAAAGCTGTAGACCAAACAGCACATTAGCATCCCCAAAAGCTTATGATGATGTAGGCGTTAATTGCTTTGACGCCCTAAATCTGGCAATAATCCTTATTAAACTCAACTTGCATGTGATTTAAAGAGCACACATGCACATCTGGCTCACATCACAGGTCATCATCTGCCAGAAACGCAACCGGCTGCTAAAACATGGGGTGTTGCTTGAGAATTTCAACCCAGCAATCTACAACAAGATCAACATTCATTTTTCCAAAACATATTATTAATTTGCAGTATATTAAAATCCGTGGTTATCTGATGGATTCAATCCAGAAGCATGATTTTTCACCCATTGGAAGTTATCTATAAAGAGAAAGATGTCACATGATAACACTATCCAGATGACCTTGTCTTTCTTCACTTTTTTTTAGCTGTTTTCAACTACTATCTTTATGCAGAGAGAGTCTTGGAGGTCCATTGCAAATCATCAAAACAAAACAGGCCTTTCATGTCTTTCTACTTTGGTCTTTTTTTCTCTAAAACACACGCTCGCATGCACTCTGACACATTGACAGGCAGCAAGAGTCAATGCTGTGGTTGACCTCCATGGCCAGTGGTTTGGTTCACTGAGTGTGAGGCTCCACAACAAAGAGTGGTGAACTCTGCAGCCCTGACCTACCCTACCTCTCCTCCTCACATCTGGCCAGTCAAGCAGGCAACACCAAAAACACTGCAAATATCGCTGCCATAAGCACAGTTTTAATTGCGGTCGGGACAAGATGATGTACTTTAAGACAGACGTTTTCAAACTGATGGAACAAGATTCTATGAAGCAGTAAAGATACTATAGAATTTCATTAAGAATTAACAAAAATCAATTCAAGAAGAATGTGTAAACTAGGGCTGCACAATTTGGGAAAAATGTCACATTGCGATTATTAAGGTCAAAATTATGATTGCGATACGATATATGGCGGTTTGACTCGATTTGCTTGTTATCACGGAAAATGCACACACAGATTACTAATAATGCTGAAATCTGTATTTCTCAACAGATATACAGAATATAGTGCAATCTAGCAACAACAAAAAATTAACAATGTTTTCAAATTAAAACTAAAATATACAAAATTAAATAACAGCAACATCTTTACATTACTGAATTAAATTATATTAAATTAACAATTAATTAAAATAAAATTAAAAAGTCAAAGATACAGATAAATAAAACAATTGCCCATTTTTATATTTTTACATGTTGTCCCAAAACATTTTAGCAGGATGTAACATATACTTAGTATATTTCTTTTGGTATTTCTTGTCCAGTGTGCCAGTCATTTTCTCAAATCCCTCTTTGCTTAAAGTGTGTTCACAGCTGAGGCGACTTGGGCAAATACATCTTGCTATTCGCATGTAGTTGGACCCTTGAACATTTTCAGTTTACGGTGGTTTCACACTGCACGCATCAGCAGGGCGTAAGCAGCGCATATTTTTCCGGCGACCGTGTTTTCACACAGTACGTAGGGGCGGTGCAACTGCTCGTAGCAGGTGCAGAGAATTTACATAAATCAAAGCACATGGCACACAGTGTTCAGAGAAGAACGCTGGAAAATACGACAAAAAGATGCTTATCTATAGCCTGCTGCAGTACAAGCTGCCAGTATGAAAGCACAATCTGCGTGCGCTGCTCTTGCTCTGCATACGCGCCGCTTCCGCGTTCCTAATGCGTGCAGTAAAACTGGCGTGTTTAACGCACCGCTTAATTAGCGTGAATTGCGCTGCAGGATGTCTAATTGCGTCTTTGCATTGACTTAACATGTAAATCACTCGCGCTTAGCACTTCATTTGCATCTGGTGTAAATGCAAGAATGAATGTCTTGTTACGTCCACAAATGCATTTGTTTATTTAATATAAATCGCCACATTTGCTGTAATGTAATTGCATAGGATGACATCGCAATTGCGATGTGATTAATTGTGCAGCACTAGGGAAAACTAACCAAAATATCTAAACTTATGTTGAAAAAAAAAAAAAAAGCATTATAGTAATCAGTCTACTCAGGTACTCAACTGATAAATTAAAACATAAACAAATAAGAATTACTTATGCCATGACCAGTCTTAGAAGTAGGCATGGAAATAATATCAACCAGCATGGCTAATGCTAATATTCTTAAAGTGAATAACAAAGTTTTAAATGACTTTTGGGCTCTTGTGGAAAAAAACAAAAACTCTTTTGGCAGATTTTATGCATGTTTTGACACTAGACACCTCAAAATAAATGTGCAGGAATTCCTTCTCCATCTTAAAGTGGATTTTTTTTCTGTACAGCAAAAGAAGTATGAGGCACTCAAGGCCCACTTGTTCAAACGTTTGAACAAGAACCATCAAAGAAATGGTCAAATAATTTGAGAGGACACGTTCAGTGGAATTTAAATTCAGAGAAAGCATGGTGCCTTCACTCTGCAGGTTTTACTGTAGTTTTGTGTAAAAAAAAAAATAATAATAATAATAAAATATATCTGCCATAGTTCGCTAAAGTAGACATTGTAACTTTGCACAAATGTAAAATAATACAGTTAAGAGGGTCTGTGTTGGATTTGCTCCCATCAGAAAATGAAACAATCCCCCTAAAGGCACCGGGCCCAATTTTACAGTTTAAAAATGACACACTTCACATTTATTCAGCGCCCATATATTCCAATAATTACTTACAAAGATGAAAAACAGCATCATTAAGCCATAAAAAAGACATTAAAATAATACTTATGCTGCAACAAAATGATACAACAAATAATAACAATAATAATGATGATGACTACATTATTCATAAGTGTTTTTAAATGCAACTTGAGCCATGTTCTGTATTTCTGGATCCACTGATGGCCCACATCTGCATGGTCTGTCAGTTCTCTGACGGTCTGTGTGAGGAGGATGAAAGCCATGACCAAATAAACTGACGGAGCCAAACCTTTCCCTCCATTCACCTGCTCTCCTCTCAGAATGAACCTACAGACTATCTCCGGTGTGCCTCTGATTCGGTGAAAAGCATTTGTATCAGATCACCCAATACATGCATTGAGAAAGACTAGACCTCACAGACAAACTCTCTTGTACTGTCATTTGCTTGGATTCAGACCAGTGCCCATATGACTGGATAGAAAGAGAGGGGAAATGAAATCAGCACCCATATCCCAATACATTTATATAACTTCTGCATTGTTTCTGGCCAACTGGGAATCTGACTTCTAGGAACACTTGCAGAAAAAAGATACAAAAGCTGTCACTCTGGAGGTAGCTTTTTCTAAATGTACTTTTCACCCCTACAGGGTATGAATTATGACAGCTCCTTTTTCCCTCAATTATATCTCTAATGTAGATTAAATTAACCCCTGGTTTAACAGACAAGGCTTAAATCTAGTCCTAGACTAAAACGAAAATCTGAGCTGCTTTAACTGAAAGAAACTTACCCTGACTGATCTTAAAACATGTCAGTCCCTTTACTTTGTCTTACGATGCACATCATTAATGTTTTTTTTCTAAGGCATGTTAATTGAACTATGGTCTAATCTTGGTTTAGGCTAAGACCTGTCTATGAAACCTAGCCTAAGTGTCTCAAACGTTAAGCTTCAATTAAAAAATTGAGAATTTTTAATATAAGCTCAAATATTTCTTTCAAATTTTTTAAAAGCCAAAATATGCGTGCTACTCTATGCATGTTGTTTTGAATCCATTTTTATTTTTTTCTAGGAATTTAACACAAAAAACAACATTACATCGTAAACAAGACCTCAGCGCTCTGTAAAGATCTCCTATAAAAGCATTATTTAAACAATGAAATTTCAAGGTTGCCACATCCTCTGCAGAGCAAGGAAAGACAGAATGAGATTATCGATGTTTGCATTCTTAAGTTTAAAGCGGCTCTTCAATTACACCAACTTAATGTGTGTAGCATATGCGACGACATGCCTTAATACCTCTCTGCGACATAAAAACACATCTAGTGCCATTACAGGGATTCAGCTGCATACGACCCAGTTTACTGCTCAGCCTGCTGTTTTGTAGCATTTCAACCATTCAATTATGCTAATGCAAAGGTGTTTGTGCACAATGCTGAAAACATATCATTATTTAAGCCAACTTGGGTAAAGAGCACTACTCCTGGATCAGAGAAGCGAATGTCATTTCTCTGACGTAATGAACAAAATGCTCAGGAACACAGGGTGCTTAGTTTGAAGTAGTTTGAAAGCCTCTTGTGCACCAAGTGCATGCATTCACTGTGGGGTTTTATAATGAGTTCCTCTCCTTTTTTGCTCATTCTGAAGGCACTGATAGGCAGTGAATGCGGGCGAAATTGCTCTGGCAGGAGCCAATCCAGCTCTTGCCTTTCGTTCATTATTTGTTTCAGATCAGAGAGAGATGTGGAGAGTCTATAGATCACAGTGTAAGCTCTACATATGCATCCCTCTATCTCCAAGGCACACAGACACAGAGAGAGCGCAATTTACTAAGGCTGCTCTGAAGGATCAACATCACTTCAAAGAGACCCTGGCTGAGTGTGGTGCCGCGTACGCCAATGTGGGTCTTGTAAGTGTGGGTAAACACGAGGAGATCACAAGCCGTCTAATAGCAGCCTGGATCTGAAGAGGTCCCCACCTTCTGCCTGCCTTTTAAATGTCTTACGAGTTCGAGACACAGAAAGCCTCCGCTCTCAAGTACTTATGTGAGCCATTACTCAGAGTCTGGGAAAAACGCAAGTGCAAACACATAAGAATCATCATTGATAATACATGTTGCTAAACATACAGTGTGATTTATATGAAGACGAGACGGGATAGGCTTTTCCCATACAGATAAATACGTACAGAAATACACAATTCAAAAGTTTGGGGTCAGTGTTCTTTTTTTAAGGCCTGAATATTTTTATTCAGCAAGGTTACATTAAATTGATAAACAGTAACAGTGAGAGTTTAAGAATCCTGAAAATAATGTATCACAGTTTCAATTTTTTTTTTTATAAATAATGCAGTGTTATAAAAAACTAAAATAATGATTGAAAATGAAAAAATATTTTTGTTCTCTAAGGGCTGCTGAAAAACCAGCTTTGCCATTCCAGCAATAAATGATATTCTAAAAGATATCCTTTTTATTTATTAATTTTATTAAATTAAAACAACAAGTGATTTCTTCACTAATTAAACCTTCAGACACTCGCTTAGATGCGTATGCTTTGAGAAACACAACCCTTGCTTGTACTGATAGCTGTGGGTGTGATGTTTTTTTTATGGCATGCCACCTGATATACAATCCTGAGAGGAAGTATAGTAAACAAACCTCAAATTTAAAGCCAAATACTGTATATACAACCCTGAAGTTGAGAGTCTGAAGTTTATACCAGCAAAACATCCCCTTAAGTTTACATCCAGCAAAAACAATGATCTGATAACACTTGCCTTTTGTTTCTTGGGTTATCCTGAGGAGCATCTGGGAGTCCTGACAGGTTGATGCTCTCAGTTGCACTGTAACCTTGTAAGAATCCAAAATGAGATGAACAGGCCTCAGAACGAGTTGCAAAACATTCCTCCTTTACAAACATCAAGCTTCTCAACACCTAAAGACTCAAGAACACTGACATCTATTGGTTCAGAGGTTTAACTGCATGTGCTTAGGGAAAACACCATCAATCCCATTAAAGGACACTTCCTTAGATCTTGTTTTTGTGGGGGCTATTATGATTATTATCCAACACCCATACATGAATAGCAACATATAGAACGTATATCTATACTTACTTATATGAAAATAATTTAAAAAATGCATGTATTTGCACTATTGCACTATTTTTTATTGTTTTATTTATTTTTTACATTTACTATATTTATTGGTTAAGAATGCATTTAAATGATCAAATTTGACATTTAGGCACAGATAATGTTATGAAAATGTTTAAACAAATGTTGTCCTTTGGAACTTCCTATTTATTAAAGATCCCTGTGGGAAAATATAACAGGGTCCACAAAAATATTAAGCTCATTTCGTTTTTACATTGATATTTCCTAACGAAAAAATTAAGTATCATGTTTCAGTGAAGATTAAATGGGAATAAATGACATTTTGATATAACTTTATAAGTTTATATTAGTAATATATACTGTATTAGTTAGGTAGGATTAGGTAGGTAGAATAATGTCACAATATTGCTGTTTCAATGTATTTTTGACCAATTAAATGCAGGATTGGTAGCCATCACAGACTTTTTCCAAAAACATTCTATAATCTTACAGTACATCCCAAAACTTTGGAACAGTATATTTGGAATTATTGTTATTTATTTATTTTTATTATCATTTTAATTAATTTATGTATTTGTTTATTGAAACATCCATAATATGGCATAATATTTTACATTCATAGAAAAATTGTGGTACTTGATTTTATTTACTTCTTTAGATTGTGAAAGTTGAGTCAGCTGGTGGAAAAATTTGCATCTTTCCAGGTCAGAAAAAGGATGCCAGAAGTATAGGCTAAAGAGAAGTACACCAAGGACAACTGATACGCTTGCTTCAGATGTATCCTCAGGTAAAATGAACCAATATAAACACTGAAGATTGGAAATTCAGGCCCACTCAGAGTGAGAAAAAGGAGAACTGACAATTTCGGGTTTGTCAGAAATTTGCTTCATTGACATTGATCTCCATCTGTGGGCTTTTTACTCCAGTGGCTAGAAGTGAAGCACTAAAGCCATGGTCGTTCTTGAACATGACACCATCTATCCCTCCCTCCCAGCTGTGAGTGCCCCTCAGTGAGGGTACTGTGGCTCTGGCAAAAGCCCCACCAGATGTTCCAGCTCTCCTGGGACTGATGGCAGGGCCTCCGATGAGGATAAGCAAATTGTCATTAGAGTCATTATGGCAAACAGGGCTTCATTTTCAAAGGCAGGTCACAAAGTTTGTGCTATGCTTTGTCTTGCATGCCCAGAGTGGGCGTTGATGGATCTGTTGCCCGTTGAAAACAGAAGGCCAAAATGTCCTCCACTGCTGTGCTGGACTCACTGTGATACTGTAAAGGGCTCTGAACATAAACAAAGCATTGGTGTAATTTCACACATTCCCTTTCTTTTTCACTTACTTTGTCTTTTTCTAGTTATTGATTAGTCCTTTGCATATTAGCCTACCTCACACAGAGTCAATAACTTACTTACGCTGTAGCTTTTCTAAAGTCAGCATGCAATAAAAATTCACCTTATCTAATTTAATTTATTTTCTAAATGCAAAAGGTCTTGTTGTGAAATCTCATAATTGGACCTTCCAGCTTTCGTTGGTGACTTCTACAATCACTTACGTCATTGAGATTTCAGAACTGAATAAAGATATGCCTGCTCTGGTACACTAGTATTTTTTGTGTAAATGCATAAATGCCACCTCTGAGCATTAAACAGTTTGTCTAAAGACACCTAAATGTCACTTCAGGGGCACTTCTATGCCATCATTTCAGATTTGTGTAAATTTGGCAATATGCTGGTGTTTTGAATTTAGAACAGGTTTGAAATCTGGAGACAAAGCACTCCTGATGTGGCATTTAGGTGCAATTATACAGACTGCATAACTCTGCCCAGACGTGGCATGAATGCATTTACACAACAGTTGTATCTGTAAACTTTGATACCAGGGATGAAATTGGTCAGAGCTTGACTAATTTAAACAGCTTTTATGCAGCATTGCTTCCTTACACTGAATTTTGAGTATGCACAGCGCAGCCATAACGTGACTGTGTAAAGATCCCTTATGATGTCTTCAAATGCTGTCCAGGTAGACAGCTTACTAAGGCTTGATAGAAAGCTGTCTAACCTCTGAGCCCTGCTCACCACCAAAACCATACACTTTCTTTCTTAAACTACTTTAATCTCTTTTAAGCAGTTTGTTGTTGGTAGACAATAGGCTTTGTTTGTGTGTGTGTGTGTGTTTGGGGGTGGCAAGAATAAATCTCAACTTTGTTAGGTGTTATCAGCAGAACTCCTCTTTTGTCCTCCCCTGCTCCATCACTCTGCAATCTCTGCATTTATTATCAAAGCACAGCAGATAAGAACAAACAGAGAGCAGTTTGTCGCCACCTGACACGGTTTCCATTGGAGGAGATGAGAGGAATACTTATCTTGTGGGCTAGATGAGATAAAAAAGAGAATATTCCTAGAGGAGATCAATAATGGTTATTCAGTCCAGAGTTCTACCATTGAAAGCAATGACACTGTCCCAAGCCACTGCTGGGATATTGATTTCAATTTATTTTTAACTTAGTGATGGATATGGGACAAGCTGATAGAAAGGTATTGGTTGGATAATTACTAACATCTATTAATTGGAGGATGAGATGGAGCACTTAGTTTTTATTTAGCATAACAGCAAATCCAGATGGCCCAGTCAATATGATGCAATTTAGCTGCTCTCACAGATGTTTGTTGGATTGAAGAAAAAGTTGCTTGAGAAATTTACATTTTAAAGGAGACTTGAAGTCAGAAAAATCTTCTGCCATTTTATCACAGCTTATTATGACATATACTATATTGTATAAAAGTTTAACTATCACAAGCCGCACCTCCGTGGCTCTCTCCGGCCAACAGCAGCGGGAACCTTCGCCAGAGTATTAGCGTTTCCACCCTGACTCTTTTTACCGTTGTATCTTGGTTGATGCTATCCCAGATGTTGACTATTATCTCCAGTATTTAAACGGCTCTGGAATGGGTCACAGCACTGTGGGAGGGTAGAAGGATGGCTTTCCCTTCCTACCAGAGTTTTTTAAGGCAATTCAGAGAGGTTTTTGATCACTCTGTTGATGGAAAGAGCGCCAAAGATGAGCTTTTAACACTCAGACAGGGCACTGCATCAGCTGCGGAGTATACCATGAACTTCCGCACTCTGGTGGCGCAAATGGGATGAGACGGCGACCCACTCAAAACTTTGTACAGCCGAGGCCTCCAAGAGGAGCTGCAGGCCGAGCTTGGCTGCCGGGATGAGGACCACAGCTTCGAGATGTTCGTGGATCTGGCCATATGCACGGACCATCTTATGGGCTCGAGAAAGCCATGCCCCACGACTACCCCGGCCCCGGTGAGCACATTACCTGCCATTGACCCCATGCAGATTGGGGCAGCTCACATAACCACCGAGGAGAGAACAGAGGCTGGATAACAACTTGTGCGTCTACTGTGGTAAACCAGGACACATCAATTGCCCTGTCTGGCCCCCACGCACCAGATGGTTTCAAGGTGAGTGCTATTTCATTAAGTTTGGCTATGACCATAGATGCATGCATTTACCTCGAGAAAGACTGCATAAGAACCAAAGCTTTTGTGGATTCAGGGGCTGCAGGAAATTGAGCAAGTGTGAGTTCCATCAAACCTCAGTGGCTTTTCTTGGTTACATCATCAGCCCTGATGGCATCGCCATGGACAATAAAAAAAGTCGATGCTGTCCTCATTTGGCCCAAACCTCAAACTCTTAAGGAACGTTTCCTCGGCTTCGCAAATTTCTATAGACAATTCATTAGAAACTTCAGTCAGACTGCAGCACCTTTAATGGCCATGACTCACAAAGGGACTAAGTCACTGCCCTGGAGCTCCGAAAGCGATTCAGCATTCCTCCAACTCAAGAAGAAGTTTACATCGGCACCCATTCTCCACCACCCCAATCCAGAACTTCAGTTTATTGTGGAGGTAGACGCTTCAAATACAGGTATCGGGGCCATCTTGTCTCAACGCCAGGGTGATCCAGCAAAGTTACATCCTTGTGCATACTACTCCAGGAAGCTCACTTCTGCTGAAAGAAATTATGATGTAGGAGAGAGAGAATTATTAGCAATGAAAGCGGCGCTGGAGGAGTGGCGACACTGGCTGGAGGGTGCCTGGAAACCTTTCATTATCCTCACCGACCACCGAAATCTTGGATATCTCAGAACAGCCAAAAGACTAAAAGCCAGACAAGCCCGATGGTCATTATTTTTCTCCCGTTTTGAATTCAAGATCACTATCCAGGAACCAAGAATTGCAAGGCAGATGCCCTATCCAGGCTGCACGATACTTCCACACAATCCAGTCACTCCGAGAACATCCTCTCTCCTTCCCTGATTCTGGCACCCGTCCAGTGGGACATCACCAGTGAAATTACGACCGCACAGGTAGAGGATCCCACACCACCAAAGAGACTGCTCCAACTCGTTCACGACAACCCCAGTTCAGGTCATCCAGGCATCCTTGCGACCACCGAACTAGTCACAAATCGCTTCTGCCTTCTATGTTAAACCATGTCCCACCTGCAACATGACCAAAAGCTCCCATCAACGCCCGGCTGGTCTTCTTCAACCCCTACCAATCCCTCAGGACCCTGGTCCCATTTTAGACTTTGTGACTGATCTGCCACCCTCTAACCAAAACACAACAATACTCACCATTATAGATCGCTTTTCTAAAGCCTGTCGATTTGTTCCCCTACAGAAACTACCCTCGGCATAGAAGATGGCTCAAGTTCTCATGGAGCAGGTGTTCAGGTTCTATGGACTCCCCGAAGACATAGTTTCGGACAGGGGGGCTCAGTTCACTTCCAGGGTATGGAAAGCTTTCTGCAGTCAGATGAACATTAATGTAAGCCTCACTTCGGGTTGCCAGCCACTAACCTCACACCCTTTCAGTGCGTTCTGGGTTACCAACCACCCTTGTTCCCCTGATCAGGGGAGCCCACGGACTTACCATCAGTAGATCACTTGGTTGACTAGAAGCAAGGAGACCTGGGACGCAGCCCACTTACACCTACAGCGGGCGGTTCGACGAGTCACGGAACAAGCCGATCGCCATCGACGTCCTAATCTCCCTACCAACCTGGAGATTGGGTGTGGCTCTCCTCATGAGACTTAAGGCTACGTCAACCCTGCTAGAAGCTCTGTCCAAGGTACGTTGGTCCTTTCTAAATTCAACGTCAAATTACACTATTTTAATTCAGATTAGATTTACCTCCTGCCGACTGTATCTCACCCACATTCCATGTGTCTCTGCTTAAGCCCGCTGCTGCCCCCGACGGAGAGAGGGACCAGGACGAGGTCGCGGCACCCGACAACCCTCCCCTGATCAGCAATGGAGAGGAAACCTACCAGGTTCGGGAAATCCTGGACTCTCTGCGCTAGGGTCGCCTCTTACAATATCTCCTCGACTGCGGAGGGCTATGGACCAGAGGAGAGATCATGGGTGAGCCCACAAGTCATTCTCGACCCCTCTCTATCCTCTCCTCGGGGTAGACCTTGGCGCCGTACTCATCCTCGCTTCAGGAGCCGCTCACAGGGGGAGGGCTTTGTCACAAACCACACCTCCATGGCTCTCTCCGGCCAACAGCAGCAGGAACCTTCGCCAGAGTATTAGCGTTTCCACCCAGACTCTTTTTACCATTGTACCTTGGCTGATGCTATCCCAGGTGTTGACTATTATCTCCAGTATTTAAACGCTGGCTTTTACGAGTCAGACGCAAGGTCTTGATTTGCCCTGGCTGTCACTACTGAGCGTTTTCCTGGTTTGATTTATTTGTGTTTGTTTGGACTGTTATATTGACTTTGATTCTCACCGCCTGCACTGAACTTCCTGCCTGTATTTTCACTACGATTTCTGCCTTATCCCTGCCATTACTGTCTGCTGTTATACTGACCATGGCCTGTCTGACCTTGTTAATAAACTACGCTGCAAAATTGATCCCCATGAGTCTGACGATCTGTCACATTAACTTTTAATGGTTGTGAAATGTATTTGATCAAAAGCATTTGTGAAAAGTATTTGATCGAAAATACAGCGAAATAGTATAATATTATGAAATGTTATTTTAATTCAAAAGAAAAATAAATTTTAGTTTTATCTATTCTAAACGTAATTTATTCCTGTGATAGCAAAGCTGAAATTTGCTTAATAAACTTTTCTTTTTATTATTTTTATTATTTTAAGGATTTTTAGATCAATTTAATGTGCCCGTCCTAAATAAAATAAAATCAAACAAAATAAAATATGTTGTAAAAAACATAAAACAGTATTTTACTTAGAAAGTTAAAATTAAAATAATACAAGATTTTTTTTATTATTATTATTTTAAGTTTGTTTAAAGATTCATTATATTCCTGTTTGTTGATTTCTTTCAGGATAAATCACACTCCATGCACTACACCAAAAATTTACACTTCCATGCTCGACGGATTAACTATTTGTTTGTTCTTTTTGTGATTTATTTGGGCACGTGAGTAGAGGAGCAGCAACAGATGGTGTTTATGAAGATAATCACAGACAGCCTCATCTGAATGCGTGTCAGACCAACACTTGCTTTTTGTGAAGAGAGAAACAGGTAACCATGACTGCTTTGACTGCGGTACATCAGGGACTTGGATAATCACTCCACCCCCAGCATCATTTTGCATCAGTCAGATAGACGGAGTGAAGCAATCGAGAAGCGATTGGTTCTTGAATGCAAGCATACAGTCAAGCCATTAAAAATAGAAGGTAAAGATCTGCCCTTCAGGAGCGCAACTATCAAACACCTGCCTGTCAAGCAGCTAATCTCCTCGCCTCATTGGCTTTGCTCGGCTGTTAATAATTCAGTAACTGAAAGATTAATTGTTGCTCATTCAATTAACTTAGCTTCTTTTTAGTACTTTTATCATTCTAGTAAATGTAAATGCATTCCATGACTGAGGGGCAAAATGTGCTGCATGCTGAGTTCAATGCAGTCTGTCACAAACAAGTTCCTTGCAGAACAATGAGTTCATGGATTTGTTTGGAAATTGAAGAATCTTAAATGCATTTGTTTGCATTTGCTTTTACAGATTAACCCGATAATAGAGATAATAATGAGATAACGTCTATCTCAGCATATCACCGTGTTAAACTCTAAGCAACACAAAGAATAACTATCAAGCAAAATTTGAGTTGCTATTCCATCAGGTTTATATGGTAAAATCTGACTTATTCATAACCTGTGTTTGCAAACTATTTGATTTTGTAAACATTCTACAACATATACAAAGAATCTGTTACTCTATGATATAGCTACATCCCTCAGAACCCAATTAAATTCTGATATGAATACATTAAAGAAGCTTATGAAAACATGCCCTGGTCACATTTAACCCCCTAAAAATCAGAAGAAAATAAAAGAAATGCATAATTATAGTTGCATAAACAAAGAAAAGAGACCTATTTTTAGAACCATAATTTTTTTTTTTTTTTCATTGTGACATTATTTGCATGACAATTAGTATGATTTCTCCCATTACATTCCCAATACTGTTTTATTATTATTATTATTTAATTAATCAACATAAAGTTGGTTCTCATTAAACACAGTTTACTGTATTACAATTATTTTTTATATTATATTTGACTTGACTGAGTCTGCATAAATTGGTAGTACAACCAATAATAACATTAAATAATTGTATAATATTTCGCTTTTTATTTTTGTTATGTTGTCTGTAGTTTCCTTGTGTATGTTTAAGGACTTTTATTATGAACATTTTGTCTCTCCCTGCATCTTGCTTCCCTTGTGTTTGTGTCTCCTCCCAGCTTGTTTGTCTCTATGGTTTTTGATTAGATCCTCCTCCCCCTTTGTATGATCAGGTGTATTTAAGTAGCTGTTTGTGTTTCACTCGTTGCCCATCATTGTGGTGTTTTCCCCTCATCTGTTTACCATTGCCGCTACTCTGCCTGTTTTGACCCTGTGTTTATAATAAAGCCTGCATTTGGATCCACTTGTTTTCATCTCCTCTGATCGGTGACCATTTTTTTCTTTTGACATCAAAATATATAATATATTCTGGCCATATTCATGTCCCCAATAATTATTCTTTTTGGACATATGCCTATGATCTTGTAAAGGTATATGCTGATTCATAAAGGCTAACTGTAATACATATTTATTTTTCCATACTTGGTGATTCATTTCATTAGAATCAATTTACTGCAATACAATTATTTTTATATAACATTTGATTTGACTGAATCTGCATAAATTGTTAATACAACAAATATTATGATATTTAAATAATTATGTAATTTTGTTATTTTAAATTTGGAGTGATGTTCTTAGATATTCATGTACCCATCTTGTTATACATATTTTTAAGAATTGTAAGGATTTAATTGCACACTCTGAACACATCAGGATTAAAATGTAATGCATGTTTTTGTTTATTTTCATTATTCCCATCATTTTTAATGGTTATTCTCATTAGATTCAATTTACTCTAATAGGATTATTTTAATATGCTGTTTGATTTGATTAAAGCTGCATAAATTGGCAGCACAGCAAATATTACAATGATGTTTATATGCATTGAAAAAGACACTCTGAAAATGATGGGAACACTGCAATATGGAAACTCACGCTGTGTGCAGTATGTTTTAGCATGCCTTGCTTGCCTTCAGTGCTTTAGGAATAAAGTATGCATGTTTACGATGACCTGTCAACAACACATCAGTGGCCTTTTCTGCTACCAGACAACACCCTGGGATTTTCGAGAGCAAACTTCATTTTCTTACACAGTTTGACAGCGTAATCACTTGATTGAAGAAAATCTCACTTCACCATGGGAGATGCATAAAATAAGGCACTACGGCTCTCTTTTCCTCCCCCTCACCTATATGCAGCAGACCCAGTGTAGAGCACTGATTTTTTTTAGGTTTTGGCTTATTCGCTTTGGGTATTAAGTTCCAAATTCTATCCAGCTGGAGAAGGGAAACCAACTCATCTACCTCCCTTGGTTCCCCCTAAATAACATTAAAAATATCCCACATCACTCCCTGCCTCCTCTCCACACACTATTCAGGGCTTAAGAAATCGTCCATCCTGGAAGGTAGAAAAGATTTGGAGGTCATACGGCTTGTACGGCTCTCATAGAGACTGAAAGCGCCAATGAAAGAATGAAAGAAAGCGACTGAACGAGGGGGAACGAGAAAGCATGAAAAACAGGGGGATAGATTGCAGGCAGGCAGGTGCAATCCACACGCATACGAGGTGGCGATTAGGGAGCGTGGGGCCCTGTGTGGGGCGAGGGGAACATCTGTGCCTGTACCAGCCCACACAAAAGAGGCGGAGGGCCTCCCCACTCTCTCCGTTCCCAAAGACCAGTCAGGCCTTCTCCAAATAGGCCAGTCTCAATCACACAGACTAATTTAGAGCACTCAGCCCCACAGCTCATTAGCATCTGAAAAACTGCTAGGCATAGTGCATCATGGGTAACTCAACAATATGCTATTTGACGATATGATGTGTCAAGTCCTCTTCTTTTCAGTCTGTGGTTATTTTATTATGAGGAAAGAAATACTTTTAAAAATGATTCATTTTCGACATGTTTCCACAATTACTAACATTGCAAATATTTAAATATTTTTTTCTTTTTTTATGAAATATACCTTTACAACACTATACTTGATATACGTGATATTACCTTGGCATTAAATTACAAAAAAACTTACAAATTACAAAATACAATAGTTGTCACAAGGGAGGAGGCGAGGAAGCGTTCGGATTTAAGTGCAAGCTGTTTATTTAAACACAGAGCGTAGACAGTCAGGGTCATCACTGGTAACATCAATGGCAGAGGCAGAGCAAAAGAGTAGTCAAAGTCCAGGCGAGAGTTGGACAACAATAACAATAAATCCAATTCACAAGACAGTAGAATACTAAACACGTACGAAATACAAGAACCAGGTTGACAGTGCAATGGACCGTGGAAGACAAACAAACAGACTGGTATATATACAGGTGAAAGTAGGTCAAGGGGTGGAGCAAACAATGAAGTACCTAGACAACAAACAAGTGGGTGGAGACATGAGTTCATTGATGAGAGTCCATGAATGAAAACAGACATAAAACACAGAGAGTTTGCTGGGCACTGATCCCCTGATCTGGGCTGGCACTTCCAGCTGACTGTGACAATAGTTGAGTGAGCAATGGCAAATTCTTCCTCTCTTTTTATTATTTTAAACTATGAAGACTTTCACTGAAAGGAACCCTGTGAATGTAAAAAAAATCCATTATCTAGTTAGTTGCAGTATAGTGGAATTTCAAAAAACTAATTGTAAAATACTAACAGAATGTATTGCTTTTATCAACTGTTATTTACCAGGATGTTTTGGGTCACCATTGACTTCCATAGTAGGAAAAAAATGCTAAGTGGAAGTCAATGGTGACCAAAACAGCCTGTTTACAAACGTCTTTCAAAATATCTCCCTTTGTGTTCAGCAAAACAAAGAAATTCATACAAGTTTGGAACTACTCGAAGGTGAGTAAATGATGACAGAATTTTCATTTTAACTCATTTCAACAGGTTCAAAAAACACATAATATTCCACATACCGTACATTATCACTGTTCCTCTCCTCCACCTTTCTAAAATGTAGATTTTTACAAAGTCCATTATTCTGAAAAGTGCAGTGTGTTCTGATTGGCCAGCTATCCAGTGTGGTGTGATTGGCCAAATACATCAAGCGTGTGACAGAAATGCTATGCCCCTTACCATAGTTGGTGTCATACAAAGTGTCTCCCTCCCTGTAATGACCGTCGGAATGTGTAAGTACTAATGTATAACAGGTAACATCACTTCACTAAATACTTGTGTAACAATAATTATATAACCACATTTTGTAACAACAATGTGTATAAGAGTAATTGGAACAATTTGATGAAGGGGTGGAGATGGGTAGCTTTAGGGATATATAAAGTGGGCGGTGTTGGTGGAGTTGTGTAAAAGTGTACTTTTGGTAAATCCTCAAGAACTGTCCGCTAAATATAAAGTGTAACATTCTAAACACCTACCACAATTTATATGTAAAGCTCAACTGTTCAACAGAGTAATTACATGATAACTTTTGGCACTCTAGTGGTTAATAAACAGAATGCAGCAGTACTTACCCTAACCCATCTAAGTATCTAAGTAGTCAGAATAGAAACACTTACTATAGGTGTACCCTAGTAAATCAGGACAAGACAAAAACTGTAACGATAGAGATGGGAGGAGGCGTGCGGATCCATATGCAGACTTTATTTACGTTACACAGAGTCAAAACAGGCAGAGTCAATCACGGCAAACAGGGATATAGGAGGCAGAGACATAGGAGGTAATCAGGCTAACGGCTAACAGTGTCCAGGGGGGGCGAAGACGAGAGCGTAAATCCAAGGCAGGCAGAGTTCAAGAACGGATAAATCCAGAAACTGAGAAACACAGGGAACAAGGAACATGGGTGGCTACACAAAGGGAGTAACAGGATACATCCAACATTGGAAACAAACAGGACTTTTATACAGACATGCTAACAAGGCTAAGGGGAGGAGTGAGTTAGTGGTCAAGGCAACAGACAATGAGTTCATTGAATGAAAACAGACACAAAACATACACACATAGTTTACTGGGCGCTGGAGTGCCATCCAGAGAGCTGGCACATCCAGCTAATCATCACAAAAACACAGTTTGTAAATTGGATTGATCGAGTACTTGTGTATTATATAAATTTTGTAAATTCTTTTCTGAGACTCAATTTTATCAATATCCTGTAACACATTTGTACTTACATTTACGTTCAGAGGATTATGTACGTTTGTAGTTACACAAACATTAGCACTGTAGATACTACAGTATGTACACTGTGGTTACATAATGTACAAATTTAGTTACTATGTAAGTACACAGGTATTTGGGACGCTTAATATAAAGTGGAGACCTTCATTTTAGTTTTATATTAAGTATTTATATTTAGTTTTATATTTATATTATATTATATATCACTTTATATTAAGTGTCCCTAATACCTGTGTACTTCCATAGCAACTAGATGTGTATGTAGTATGTAACCACAGTGTAAGTACACACCGGGTACATAGTGTAACAAGGTGTACGGATCCATATGCAGACATTTATTACACAGTACAAGCAAGCAGGATCTAGGAATGGTGAACGGGAACATTAAAGACAAAGATATCAAAATAATCCAATATACATAGCGTGGGTCAAGCAAACAGCAAAAACACTGTCCAGGAGGCGAGGCAAAAGAGAGAGTCTGCGAGCAGGAAGGGTAATCTGAAAAGGGAAACACAGGAAAACACAGTGAAACACGAATGGCTTTACAAGGGATTTACACACGCAATGACCAGCGAATACACAGGATGCAGACGGGACTTTTATACATACACAAACAAGGCTAGGGGGTGGAGGAATGAATTAGTGTTCATGGCAACAGACAAGGTGGGTGGAGACACAAGTTCATAATAAAAGTCCAGGTATAGGTAACGGAGATAAACACACAATGAGTTCACATGGAGCTGGAGTGCCATCTAGCGGATCTTGCTGGCACTTCCAGCTGGATTGTTACACATAGTATCTGCAGCTGTAATATTTCTTTAACTACACACATGTAACAACCCTCAGATTGGTATGTGTAAGTACAAATGTGTAACAGATAACAACACTTTTTGGTAAGGGTTAGGTTAGGGTTAGTAAGCACTTTTTGGTAAATAAAATGTTACGCTTTATATTAAATATACAATTGCTATGGATTTAGCGTGTAATTACTCACCAATGTTACACACCAGCGGGCTTTACATATAAATTGTGGTTGGTGTCCAGAATTTTACACTCTATATTAAGCGGGCAGTTCCTGAGGAGTTACCATGTATATACACTATAATGGCAGAGGTGCACCAACTCCACCAACTTCACCCACTTTACATATCCGTAAACCTATCCAACTACACCCCCCAATCATCCCCTTTTCCAGTTACTCTTATGTAGGACATACTGCTGTTACAAAATGTAGCTATGTACTTCCTGTTACATGACTACTTAGTGAAGTGAAAAAAATGTTGTTACCAATGTCCTGTTACACATTTGTACTTACACACACCATTCTGAGGTTTGTTACATGTGTGTAGTTACATAAATATTACAGCTGTAGATACTATGTAGCAATATGTACTTACACTGTGGTTACATACTAGATACACATCTAGTTACTATGGAAGTACACAGGTATTAGGGACACAATATAAATTGGGACCGTTTCTTTAATTCAGAGATTGTGTTTGCTCAGTTTTTGTCCTTGAATTTATGGGGCGTTGGGATTCTGTTGTGTATCACATTTAAAACCAGGGTCCCTTGTGAAAAACTCTGGGAACCAGATAGATCTGATAATCAGTACTGATCTATGATAAGGAACACTCAAATTGTAAACAGTGCTGTCCATTCGGTTTTTGACACTGAGGTAGATATGTGCAGACATAACAATGCATTATGCATATATCTAAGGTAATGTGTTCCAAGGGAGAAAGGTTTATGTGAATAGTGGATGAATTCTCTTCTACAGTATATACAAGATGTGACCCTTAACAATAACTAAAGCATTTCAAGCTATTAACTACAGATCACAAAACAAACAAACATGTAACAAAAATCCCAGTCCTTTATCATAAAACATGCATATACATCATTTATGTAACACAGTTGCACTGTGAATAAATTAACATAATATTTGCATGAGAGCCAGTGAGACAGTGTTTATATATATATATATATATATATATATGCATACACAGTACTAGCTAAGCTATCATACTAAAGTAGTACCGATGGGACATGTTAACAGCTAAGACTTAGATCTCACAGTATTGACATTTCCGCTTTTCTTTGTCTGTTGGCATGATGAAAACTTATCTCACAAAACACACTGTTATAACCCCAGATCTCCCCCATCATATTCATGCTGGTTTCTGTGTCCGTCTTTTATTTTCTCTCACTCACTCTCAAAATGCGTGCGTGTTTGTGTGTTCTCCAAAACATCGATATAAGCTGGGCCAAATCCTTCCACTCTGACGGCTTCAATGACAGAGGCACAGCATCAGATAAGAGGTCATTGAACTGAAGCCGCCATCCCTTCATTCTGAATGAATGGGGTGCAGAGAGAGTGCACCTTCAGCATGAGCCACACTGCTCTACTCGTAATGAAAACCTAATGCATTTTGGATCCTACGGCTGACTCTTATGGGAATATTGAGCTATGATATTGTCTAGTGACATACACTGCTATAATTCGTACATCAATTGGAAACTGGCAAAAAATGAAAACATTTTCAGTGCCCATATAAACCTCCACAATGCAACACATTTTTTAGTATTATAGACTACGGGAGAAATTATTTTGAGGTCCATGTCTTGTGTAGATACAAACAAGACCAAGAACTAATAAGTATTTAACACAGTAAATATAATACATTAAATAAATACATTAGTATACAATAAATGTACTGTATATTTTTTAAATGTTTACTTACTGTAAATATATATTTAATATGTAGTACAATTTATACAGAAGTACATTTAGTGTTCTTTATCATTTACAGCGGAAGCCAAAACACTAGTGTTTTTACCAGCTAAAAATGGTTTTAAGTAACTTTTGCTGTAGCATGTCAGAAGGACAAGAAGTGTGAAAACAGCCATTGCTCCTCACTGTTACGAAGCGGACAAACAACAGTTTATTAAACAATAAGGTTAAACAGGAATGTACTGGAGATGATTGCAGGTGAGTAAATACTTTGTAGAGTAATTTGAGAGTAAGGTAATCTTGATGATAACGCTGTATTCTGGTTTGAATGGACAGATGAATGGACAGAGACGATGGAGAGACGAAGACAACCACAAACACAATCCTGGAGAACACAGAGGGAAACCTTGGGAGGCTGGAGACACGGAGGGAATCCTTGGAACTGGAACACACAGAGGTAACTAGGAGACAACGAGGAGAGGTGAGTAATCAGATCAGTCTTTGATATCGTTTGGAGAGAGATTTCGTAGTCCACTTCTCATGAACGAGCTTGGACCAGGACTGTGAAGTGGTGTGTGGTTTTATGTGGTGTGCTGATGAGTTATGTCAGATGGCAGTAGCAGGTGCTCGTAATCCATATTAGTGTGACAGATTAAGGGTGAAGCCCAGCCTGGGCGTAACAGTACCTCCCCCTCCAGGGCCCCCTCTCGAAGGCTGCATCAACATCCTTCAACATCCATGAAGCAGCAGGGGAGGTCAGGTGGGCGCCCTGAAGGCCGGACGTGGGAGCATGACCAGGGACTGCTTTCAGGGCAGGTCAGGAGTGACTGGCGACCATGGCGGGTCTGGAGTCTCAGGACTGTATGATGGATCGGGAGTCTCAGGAGTATATGTTGGACCTGGATCCTCTGGAGGCCATAGCAGATCTGGAGTCACAGGAGGCCATGGTGGATCTGGAGTCACAAGAGGCCATGGTGGATCTGGAGTCACAAGAGGCCATGGTGGATCTGGAGTCACAAGAGGCCATGGTGGATCTGGAGTCACAGAAGGGCATGGCGGATCTGGAGTCTCTGGATGCCATGGTGGATCTGAGGGTTCTGGAGACATAAGGCATGGAGACTCAAATCATGGTGATTTAAGGCATATTGGAGCCCAATCCCAAACGCAAGCTGTGGGGAACTTCCTGGAAATTCAGGCTCAAGGGAGCACTCTGAAAGTTTGGGCTCAAGGAGGCGCTCTGGAGGCACGAGTTTAAGGGGGAGCACTGGAAGCGCAAACGCTGGAGGGTGCACTGGAGGCAGAGACGCTGGAGGGTGCACTGGAGGCACAGACGCTGGAGGGTGCACTGGAGACTCAGGTTCAAGTGAACTCACTGGAGACTCAAGGGAGCATTCTGGAAGATCGACCTTAAGAGGGCGTACTGGAAGCTCGTACTCTGGAGGCGCAGGCTCTGAAAGGCACTCTTTAAGCGCAGGCTCTGGAGGGTGCACTTGAAGCGTGAGTTCAGGGAAGTGCTCTTGAGATGCGAGTTCAGTGAGGCGTTCTTGAAACGTGAGTTCTGGGAGGCTCTCTTGAAGCATACATTCTGGGAGGGGCCCTTGAAGCGTAATCTCAGGATTTGGAGTAGGAATCGGCTTTACTGGTGGTAATCCAGGAGACTCGGCATTCCTTGCCATAATTCCCTAACATCGTCAGAACACAATGGACTGGAATCTCGGGAAAACTGGAACTCTGGAGCGAGGACGGGTGGAGTGGAATCCGCAAGGAACAGGATGAGATTAGGCTTTCTATAATCAGCTGAATTTGAATCAGGCGAAGGGTAGTCAACAAGGGATTCACTCTGACCTGGCGCCCCAGCCTCTGGCAAGAGTTTCCGGGGTCTTGGCACTGGCTGTTCTCTCTGGATATTATTTCGTGGTGCGGGTGTCGGAGAAACTTTGCGTGAATCCTTGGGAGCCTGGAGACTCAGAGGGAATCCTTGGAACTGGAACACACAGAGGTAACTAGGAGACAACGAGGAGAGGTAAGTAATCAGATCAGTCTTTGATATTGTTTGGAGAGATTTCGTAGTCCATTTCTCATGAACAAGCTCGGACCAGGACTGTGAAGTGGTGTGTGCTTTTATGTGGTGTGCTGATGAGGTGATTAGTGATGTCAGGTGGCAGTAGCAGATGCTCATAATCCATGTGAGTGTTCAAGCTGTTCTCTGACAATGTCGGTTGGTCTGCTTACAACAGGGTGTGCAACCACTGGCTGATTTATGTTTTAAACTGAACTCACCAGCCGGGACGAGGACCGCACATTGGAGCAATTCATGGACCTGACCATAAAGGCTGACCAGTTGCTTTGTTCACGCAAGCCCCGGCGTAACCCAACTCAGTTCTCTCCCAGACCCAGCCAACCGGGTTCCGAACCCATGCAGATTGGTGCCACTCACATCTCTCCAGAGGAAAGAGAACGCCGGTTGACTAACCATCTGTGCTGGTACTGCGGTACGGCGGGACACTTCTAATTGTCCAACCCGGCCTCCAAGAACCAGAACGTACCGGGTGAGTGCTACTTCCTTGTTTGCTTTTATGAAATTTGAAGTATGTATAATCAACGGAGATCAAAGAATTGAGGCCAAGGCATTCATTGATTCTGGGGCTGCAGGAAATTGTATTGATCAAGAATTTGCCACTAAAAATGCTCACCCTACTCACCAGTTTCCTTCACACTGAAAGACTTTACTTCCACGTCATCCACTCACCCAAGCACCCGATCGTCCTAGGTCTTCCATAGCTGGAACTGCATAATCCGAACATCTCAAATCACCCAATGGTCACCATTCTGTCACCAACACTGATATCACTCCCTGTCTTAAGTTCAATGTCAGATGTTAACGTCTCATGTTAGTTCCTGTGTTGGTCTGCATTGATCTTGTAAGTTCGTCAGCTTTCATGTCTTTTCGTGGTCTAATAAATGTTCCAGTTTTCACTGAATTTCCTTGTTTCCCGCTGAGAAGCCAGATCGCGACATCACCACAGCTACCTCTTGACAGAATATCTGACATTGAACTTAAGACAGGGAGTGGCATAAATACACAGACCAATCAAAGACTAAAGACAATACACCTGGGAAGGACAGCTGGCAGATGATCAACACAATGATGGGGGCGGGGTCACAAACGAGGCAGAGACATGAGGGGACAGGCATGTAAACATAGAGTACATGGACAAGATGAAAATAAACACAAGAAAAACGCCTACGGCTTTACAGTAACTTAGTAAAACCTAGTAAGCAAAACAACTATATCTTTATTTAGTCTGTATCAGTTTGTTCTGCTACTTCATGTCATTCCAGACAGACTGATGATGATCAGATCAGATCTCTGTGTAGAGCACTGGCTGTTGTCAGAAAAAAATCAGTTAATCCAGATGTCATGAGAAATCACTCAGATATGCTGATTTGGTGCTTATAAAACATGTATTATTAACAATAATACAAATGACAAATGAACATAACACAACAAAAAAGGTTTAAACAAATTAACAAAAACAATTGGTAACACTTCAGAATAGGGGGTCAGAATAATGCATTAGTTAAGCATTAATTGATGATTGTTCACAATTAAGCATTACTTGAGCAAAAACACATTAGTAATTAATGATTAAAAGTTAACTGCAATGAAAGCAACACACAAACCAGGAAGTTTGAGCAACGACTCCATTCTGTTTTGCATGAGTGACTTACCTTTACTCTCTTACAGATGAGACACCGTGAACGTGACGCCCGGGCCACCGAGGATCACTGGAGCACCGTTCACCGTCACCTGGGAGATAAGAAGAAGGATCGCACTCACATTGGAGCACCGCCACTGTCACCAGCACCAACTTGTTTCACTTACCAATATTGTAAATAAATCCACCCTTCGGGGATTTGTGTTCACCGTCATCCACGGTCTGGCCTGGTTCTCTAGCGCCACGGTTCACAATATATATAGTGTTATTTTGTACATTTAATTTAAATAACAGTTGTATTTACTGTTATTTCTTTTTGTCAAATTGAATGCATCCTGGCAGAATAAACATTTTTTTTTTTTTTTTTTTTATTATAATACCTTTCTGGACAATGGCTGATAAGTACATCTGGTCAAATAGCAATCAAGTGGCAAAATCAAATTTACTATGGGACAACAGGAATTTATCGTGAGCGTGCACAGAATGTGTAAAAATGCAGATATTAATTTAAACTCTCAATGTTTTTGTAAATCAGCTCTGTGAGACATGGCAGCTTTCATCATGTTTTAAAACAGCAGGAGACCATGATTTTCTGTAACAAGCGTAGGCAAACCTACTGAGTTTAAGGGAAACAAGTGAGGGGTATGTCTTCAGAAATCTGATGAAAGAGTCACTTTTTTGGCATTTCCTGCAGCTAATTCCACTGGGATAACATCAAAAGTTTAGTCATAACATTATGGATGTGGCATGAGGCATAGCTGAAATATGCAGATGATATCATTTGGTTGTGGTTGCGAGAACCCTTACTGGGAAACATCATTTGATTTACTCATGCATGGTGTCACTTGGCATGGAGTATCACAACAAGGAACTCATGTGCTCGTTGAATGAGCGTCTGTTGCTAGGCAATTACTGGAATCAAGAGACAGGATTTGTAAGGGGAATGTGTGTTTACCTTGGTAAAGAATTTTTAAACAAAGCATGCTGCTTTGAACATTCCACTCATTATTGTTTATAAAAGTTAATCTGGATCAGCTTCAGACTGATTTGTCTTTGTTCTGCCAAACAATATTTTGACCAGTCACCAGACTGTTTTGGGTCAGCATTGGCTTCCAGAGTATTTATATTTTTTCCTACAATGGAAATCAGTGATGACCCAAAACAGCCTGGTTAATTCAGAAAATATTAAGAACAAATTTTGCTTTGAAAATGAAATGAGAATGTGGGTGCTTTTGTAAACGTCAAGCTTTGGTAAATGTGTTTTTCACCAACCCATCAAGATCATTCAAAATGCAGTTGTTGGGCCAAACTTTTAAATGAAACTTTTAAATCCCTTTTATCTTTCTAGTACAAGTAAATGGATGAATGTTGTATGACTATTTGTGCTGATAGAGGCAATCAGAAGGAGCTAGCTTGAGTGAGATGGATGTTTTGGTTTGGGCGACAGCAAAAGCAGTTCGGCTTTGGACGTGCAATCACTCAGCTGAGACTTTACTTACAGATCAATACTTTCAAGCTGGAGGTCATCAGAGGTTTTGCTGTTAGCCTGACCGCAAATGCAACACAGTCGAAGGGAGGCAACAACAAGTAGTCTATACACCCCTCTTTCAGGTGATATACAGTCCAATTTCTTTTTCCTCTCACAGCATTTTATCATATGGGTGGTCTCATACAATGTTGCACTCATTTAAAGATCAGCCCATTAGTTTCCTAAATGAATGCTCAGTAATTTTGCCCTGCATGCTTTACACATAAAGGATGAAAAATATGTACACTTGGATGAGGTGAAGAATCAGTTGACTAATTAAGCAATTTGTCTTTAAACTGGTCGCCACATGGACTTGTTTAGATCACATGACCACCTAAATACTTCTTGCTTTATCTCCATATCCAATTATTATTCACTTTCGTTCGCTGAATAAATAAATTACGATTGACAGTGAACGGTACATTTTTACACGACATCGGTAACTGACAACGTTTGCTTTTAAATCCGCATCAAAACCATTACTTGTAAGTAGTTAAACAACTTCACAACTTTAAACTATTTCCTATTTCCTGGAAACAATATTTTTTAAACTCCGTTTTCATCGTCCAAAATCAATGAGGTTTTTTTTTAAAGAGGTCATATCATGTTTATAAAAAAAAACATTGTTTTCTGTATTTGGTGTAATGCAATGTGTTTATATGGTTTAAGTTTCAAAAAAACATTATTTTCCAAATAATGTACATTATTGTTCTCCTCTAAGCCCGTCCTCCTGAAACAGGTCGATTTTTTCTAAAAAGCGAGGTGTGCACTGATTGCCTAGTTATCCAGTGTGTTGTGATTGACCGAATACTTCAAGCAGAAGGCAGAAAGGCAGAAATTTTATGCCGTGATGGCGAGTCCCAGTGCTATGACACCAAAACAATAAAGCACATTACAAATGAGACATTTGTTGCATCCACTTGGGACATAATTACTGATTATAATGACATAGTACCGTCTTTTTACGTGACGGATCTCATAAACATAACACCATGTCTGAATGATCAATTCATGATCTGAGAAATGACAACAACAGCACTACAATTCACTGCTCAAAACTTGCATTTAAATAGTAAGTTGCAGATTCTTTTAATAAGAAAACTTAACTTACTTTTAGGTTGTGAGTCAGAAGCGCCAGACTGTTCTTGCAGAGATTGAAATATTTTCTCGCTTTATTCTTCAAAATAAAATATATCAGTGATATACCCCACTTGTAAGCTTTTACTTGTCTTGAAAAAGATGAATGCTAACAAGTGGATAAATTACATTAAATGTCAAGATGGCTAACGGATAAATTTATATACTCATTTGTTGTTGAGCTTTTTTTCTCAGACATGCCCTAGCTGAGATTTCTAAATTGCTTAAAATGACTGCAGTTTAGCTTTGTTTTTCTATTGTTTTCATACTTGCTTAAGGTAATGACAGAAAACAGCATGCAGGCATTGTACATAATCAAACAACTGTGGAATGCAAGAAGGTGGAATGTACAGTGAACATTTAAAGCAATATACAATTACACATACATTTAATGAATGAGGACTATAGAGAGTACATCAATAGGAAACAAAGCCTGAACTTGGATATTTTAGAATATGCCAGGATGTGTGAATGAGTAAGAGGATGTATGGCCACTCTATTTATCATGGTGTACTGTATTTATAGCTTTTAACTTCTGCTGATTGTTTATAGGCTTCAAAATGCATAGAATTTGACCTGTTCAATTGCATTTAATTTCATTTAGGACATGCAGTGAAATAGATGGATGGAGAACAATAATTCCCCACTTTTTCTTTTACAAATGCTGTCTATGGTATGCATGAAATATCTACACATGTAAACATGAGGGGAAGTCCTCAGTCTTTTATTATTGTTATTTTTATCTTGTATTCAGCACAATAACAGCCTGATATTGCTTTTGGCAGCATTTTCGTTTCCCTT
Source organism: Enteromius afrohamiltoni (assembly GCA_034779775.1). Lineage (NCBI taxonomy): Eukaryota > Metazoa > Chordata > Actinopteri > Cypriniformes > Cyprinidae > Enteromius > Enteromius afrohamiltoni. Next base: position 15,069,165 of record JAUYWG010000053.1, read on the forward strand.
CCCTACTCTACATCCACTGTGCAGTTTTGTTAGCTTGGAGATATAATGCTGACAGCATGGCCCGCCTGCACCTCATTCTGCATATTTTCTAGCTTCACTAATTAATAGGAAAGCCTGGGATTACAGGAATGATAGATGGCACAGTTTTGCAGCAGAACTCCTGTTGTAAATAGAAGTGGTTCCAAAACCCTCGGGGAAGATGGAAAAGTAGGGTAACATCCAATATGATCTTTCCAAAAAATCCTCCTGTTTCCAAGGAGAAAAATGATACAAGAGAACGAATCCAAAACACATATTCACACAGTCAAAAGAACACACGATAGCTCAAAGTCTAACAATATTTTATGTATATACATAATTTCATGTTGCATGACTGGAAACCCTGTGTGCATTAAAATAAATCTATCTGATAACACCCAGATCACAGAAGTGCATTTCTCTCTTTGTTTCAAGCTGTTCAGATGTGAGAACCAGAAATTCCCTGTCTTTTATTCTGGGCACAAACCTTTCTTTCATGATCCAGGCGGCAGTGGAAGGTCTTGACCCCACTTCCACAGCCCTCGTCTCCTCAATACCTGACGCTTGGCTTGCCTCCGCGTGGATTATTGCAACACTCCATGCAGGCACTTTGATGTAATAACTATGTGCAACTTGAAGGCAGAATGAAATCTCACCTGATGGAACACAGAATAGACAGGCAGATGCGTGGAACATTTCAGCATCAGACCAATACCGGCAACCATCGTGCAATAGCCGCTTGCTTTGTTTACAGCATCTTTGTTTAACATGTAAAGCATCATTTTCAATTCTTTTGGTCTCTGTAGGACAGCAAAGTAATAGTGTGTAGTTCTCCATGCTGAGCATGTTCGATTAACTTATCATGCAATAAAGAAAAATCATGGATTAATTCAGTCATGGCAAAACATACTTCTAACTAAGGATTACAAGTAATCTGAATTATGTAATCAGATTCCAAAAATCAAGTACTCGTTAGAATATATTACATTTTATAATGCTCATTACAGTTCCTTTTTGAATTACTAGCCTGATCTCATGGCAACTTGTACAAATTTTAAAAGGTGACTAACTTGTACAACAATGAATTCATAAGATTTTTGCTAAATCGTACATATTTTACAAGTTGCCAATTCGTATGAATTGTATAAACCTAAAGACAAATATAATACAATTGTATAAACCTTTAGACAAATACAATACAAAATCGTACAAGTAGGGTTGTACAAAGTTGTACAAATTAGCAGTGTTGGGCAAGCTACTTGTAGTGAGCTAAGCTATCAGTTACTCTATACTGAATTAAGCTTAATTACACTAAAGCTACTACCCTGAGAAATGTAGCAACCTAAGCTATAGCAACATGGTAAAAGTAGTTCACTACATCTAAGCTATTTTTTTTTTATTTAACAAAAAACCATACTCCAAACAGTACCAGCATGGCAAAAAACAGACCGTTGTCTCAGTCAGCGCCATTAACTTCTCGAGGTAACGTTACAGCCACGGCGACTACCCCCTCCGGATCAATTCCTCTCCGTCTTCTGCCATCTTTCCAAAAAGTGTTCGCCCACGCATGTCATGCGTCCAGTGCAGAAGGTGGCGCAAACATCAAAAAGCAGAAGTCACTGATATAAATGCGGCTGCATTGGCCCGTGTATGATGGTGGCGTCATATACTGATCTACGATCAGTGATCTGTAGCATTTGTATTTCCGATTTGTGCTTAAGCGTCAGAAATGCTTGGGAAAATGTAACGTTAGCTTGTATGGATGCTACCGCACTACTTGATCAATAAAATAGCTTCGCTACTGAAAAGCTATTTGATTCGGAAAACAGAGAAGCTACCAACACGCTACCGAGGGATATTATTAACACAATAGCACAATTTATTACTATTTTATTACTTTTATTATTATTTAATAGCACAATTTATTTATTTATCTCTCTAGTTCTTCTTTTTCCTTTTGAGGTTTTGGCTTTGACTATATTCACAATACTAAATGGGTATGTAAACGCAATTAGTTTGTTTTTTTTCAGTCAAACCCTTTTCACATTTAATATTTCCTTGAAATATCTGTAAGAAAGTTAATATTGCAATAATTTAAAACATTTGCATGTTTACAGTTCAATGTTGCATAATTGCCACATTGATGTGCAGGTAATTTTTAGTGTTTAAATAATTTATTTTCATTATTCTAATTTAAATATTTGCCTTTTATCAACTCACAAACCCACTGCAGTTCTTACATTATTTCCGTTGTTTAATTCATGTTTAATGTAATGTTTTTGTGATGTTGATATAAAAAAATGTAATATATTTGCTTTCTCTTTGTTTTGTTTTTTTGTTTGTTTTTTTGCATCAACATGGTATGTTTAATGCCAAGTTTAAAACCATTGACTTTAAAATTTTGATAAAACTAATCTAAAAGTAACCTAAAGAAGTTGGTCAAAATGAGAATTAGTACTCTAAAACGTATGGTGTTGAATAGATGAATATGACATTTGTTGCTTTACCTTCATATTTTTAAGCATGTGCATATACGCATAAATCTACCAAAACTTACAATTATACAAGAAAGTATTGGGTTTGCTAAAGGGAAGAGGAAACCAGATGAAACACTCTTGATGAAACACTGTGTTCTGACCAATTTTCCTGAAGCACTTGATCTACTGATTAGTATTTTTCTTTCCTCTAAAAACCACATCACAGGTGACACAGAGCAAGTCCACATGTGTTTGTGTCCCTATGGAGGTTTCCAGGACTAAATAATATTTGACTTTTCTTCTGCAGAAACCTCTAACAGAGATAATTCTTCAGTCAACCTCATTGAAGACCTGAATAAACCCTGGCTTTGTTTTATTGATCCCTTACTACTATCAATACAGTATATGAGGTGATTTTGTTCGGAAATGCACAAAGACAGTTGTGTCGTCTTTAACAACTTCATCTTTACAGCAGGCAATTAATGTTAGCTGTCCTAGCAGGCTACATTTACACACCCTGATCTGTTGTGAGTGTCACTTACTGATGGACCAGATTTAGCTACAAACAAATGGACAAACACAGAGTCTGAATACGATGGGTAATTCACTAAGAATGGATTGTGACGACTGATAGCGCCATTTATTTGCACCAAATCCACTCAAGGAATTGACCCCAATGCAAATCACCCCAATATGCTGTGCTTAACATAAAATGCACAGTTTACAATCTTGCTGATCACTTCTGAGCACTCGGTAATGATGAGCATGGATCTGGTATAGTTTACTGAGGGCACAGATTCACCATGGTTTGATCCTAAATACCTGAAAGTGTGCTCAACTATTGTATTTGAATTAGAAGTCTAGTTACAATGCCCTTTTTTGTGATTTTTATGAATTACTTCAATATGATAAATAACGTAACAGAGCTCATTTTAATACAAACTAGGCTTATATAATGAGCATAACTGACAAAGAATGGAAGTAATTTTGGAACTGAAAATGATAATTACTTTTTGAGACTATTATAAAAAGTTGCACTTAAATTAATCAATCACCAAGTAGCATCAATCAATCAATCAATCAATGATGGTGAAATTGTAAATTAGCCCCTATAGCATACGATTTTAATAAAAATATAATAATAATAATAAATAACAACAACAATAATAATACATGTACCGTTTAGTTCAGACACTCATGACATTTCAATATTTATGCATGATATGATTATATTAACTGTATTCTTACTTTCTAAGTAAACAAACAGTTAGATGTTTTGTAATTTTTTTTACGCTTCACAGCTTCACAGCAACTGCTTAAGAAAGTTACATTTATTGAAGTGCAGACGTCTTTGCTAACGATGAGAAAAGAACCCATAAACACCTTTGAAATCAGTTGTCTTGAAAATGATGCAGGCAGATTATTAGGGCTCCTTAAATGGAGTCCAGAAAAAGTCCTGAACAGCCAAATACCACTTGGGAAATAAACATCTTGAAATAGGCATGGGGCCAGGAAATGGATTTTATTGCAGAACTAATCAACACAGGGCAGTTTTAGAAGGGAACAATTTAGATTTGGATTGGATCTTTACTGACATTGGAGTTATCAATGTGTCTCACACCAGCCAGTGTAATTTGATCCTCGATGTCCACACCAAAGTCTGACAGATGTCAGCGGCTCCAGCTAAGACTCATGCTGTGAGTTTGGCACTGTATAAATCGGCCTAACCAGAGCTAGTCATCGCATCTTTCCACTGATGTGGTTTGATTGGAGTTCAGATGATCTTTCACTAGTATCATAGGCAATCTGTCAGCACATACTCAGGCTACAAACACATGTCATGTGTGAAGCTGAGTCCTGTTTAGGTTTCTTCACAATGTAGAAACATAAGCCATTTAATCCACTGGAAGATAAAGAGAATTATGCCTCTCATAAAGCCGCTGCTGCAAGCCCCTGTGTGAGTGAATCCATAAGCTGAACTGAATTTGGCAAGATCTGAAGACTTGGGGTCATACATTTCTTGCCAGTATATATGTTGTATACTTTAAGATTGTCACGTGTTACTATCTCAGAGATTTTCTTTCTGCTATCATTTTGATCTACCAGATCAAATCAGTGCAATCTACCAGAATTTATTTTATTTACATTTTTCTCTTTATTAAAAACCCTAAAATAAGCATTACATATTAAAAATTTTGAAAACATTACATATTCAAATAAAAACAAAACATTACATATTAAAAATATTGTAAAAATCACACAGCAACAGTTTATGTTGACTTTAGTAGATTACGATTAATATATTTATTAAAGACACATAAATATTAGAATAACATTATTTTATTTTATTTTATTAAAAAAAATGTATTCATTAAAAAATCCTGAAAGAAACAAAGTTTCCAAAAAAAAATCACACAGCATCAGATTCATAGATTTTTAATATCGCAAACAAATATTGGCTGTGCTGCCATCTGGACCACCCTGGAGAGCACATAAACTGTCAGGTCAGCTCAGGAGAGCGTTACCGGTCCCCAGTAAGCCCAGGTGGGATGCTCTTCCATCTGATCTGCCTTGGAGGGCGGTTCTCCTGTCAGCTCCGCCCAGGTGGAAGTCTCCGCCATGGAGGGTGTTCCTGCCATCTGACATTCCCGCCATCCCACCCACTTTGTGTGAACTTTTCCACCTCCTAGCCATCTCCCTCCTGTATGTGTCTTTTGCGCGTCTGGAAGCCGCGCCTTTGAGGGGGGGACTATGTCACGCCGTAGGCGTTGCCTTGTGTCTGTGTTTTTGCTAATGTCTGCTTCCATGTGCTCTTGTTTACCTTTTGTATCCCAATGTTGTCCCTCATTATGACTCCGCCCCACTCTTTAGTGTTCACTCCTTGCCAGCCGTGTGTGTCCAGGTGTTCCCCATCATCCTTTGATTGTGTCTAGTATTTAAACAGTGTCTTGTTCAATGCCCAGTTGTCTGTCTATGATATTTTCCTTTTGCCTGCGGTTTGCGCAGTCCAACTTTTGTTTCAGTTTTCCTTCAGTTTTCAGTTTTTCCTGTTTTCTAAATAAAAGTTCTTTGAATTGCATTCCTGCCTTCTGTGTTTTCCATTCCATACATACACGACAAAGACAGAGAGACAACAAAAAGTCTTAACGGTGATCCAGATTCAGCATGGCCGGATCCGCCAGACCCAATCTGTGATCCATACCCATTGTGGCCAGATTCGCCAGACCCGGTCTGTGATCCAGATCCTTTGTGGCTGGATCCGCCAGACCCAGTCTGTGATCCAGGTTTATTATCACTGGAGCCCTGTGAAGACTGTGAGGCCTCATGGCCCAAACCGCCTGAGCCTGTGTTTGTCTTAGAGACCCCGCTGGGTCCGCCAGTGGCTGCACCTCCCCTGGAGATGTCGGCATTGGCCGTAGAGTCTCCAGAGAGCCCACTGGTGGATGCTCAATCCCTGGAGGCCTCTGAGTCGCTGTCCGGTCAGCCAAGAGGGGACCTATCACTGTCTGTTCAGTCTCAGAGGGCGATATCACAGTCGGTTCAGTTTCAGAGGGCGCTATCACAGTCGGTTCAGTCTAAAAGGGTGCTATCTCAGTCTGTTTGGTCTCGGAGGGCGCTCTCACTGTCAGGTCAACCTAAAAGGGTGCTAGCACAGCCTGCTCGGCCCAGGAGGGCTCTTTCACTGCCTGGTCAGCCCAGGGGGGCACTATTATGGACTGTTCGGCCCAGGAGTGCATTATGAGGGACTGTTCGGCCCAGGAGGGCATGGTCAGAGACTGTTCGGCCCAGGAGGGCATTATCAGTGACTGCTCGGCCCAGGAGGGCACTGTCATTGTCTGGTGAGCCCAGGTGGGTTTCTCCGCCACCCGCTCCACTTTGGAGGATGGTGTTACAGACTGTACAGGACGGCACTGCAATCATCTGCCCCGCCCTGGAGTGTATCCCCTCTGTTGATTCCGACCAGGTGGAAGACTGCAACGTCACGGAGGGCGTTCCCACCGACTGGTCTGCCCAGGTGGTCATCTTTCTGGTCGGCTCGGGAGAGCATTCTCGGTCCCGGGCAAGCCCAGATTGGCTGTGCCGCCATCTGGACCACCCTGGAGGGCACATAAACTGTCCGGTCGACTCAGGAGAGCGTTACCGGTCCCCAGTAAGCCAAGGTGGGCTGCTCTTCCATCTGATCTGAGTTGGAGGGCAGTTCTCCTGTCAGCTCCACCCAGATGGAAGTCTCCGCTGCCTGCTCCGCCATGGAGGGTGTTCCCGGCATCTGGCATTCCCGCCATCCCACCCACTTTGTGTAAACTTTTCCACCTCCTAGCCATCTCCCTCCTGTATGTGTCTTTTGCGCGTCTGGAAGCCGCGCCTTTGAGGGGGGGCCTTGTGCCTTGTCTGTTGTCTTGTGCCTGTGTTTTTGCTAATGTCTACTTCCATGTGCTCTTGTTTAACTTTTGTGTCCCAATGTTGTCCCTCGTTTATGACTCCGCCCCGCTCTTTAGTGTTCACTCCTTGCCAGCCGTGTGTGTCCAGGTGTTCCCCATCATCCTTTGATTGTGTCTAGTATTTAAACACTGTCTTGTTCAATGCCCAGTTGTCTGTCTATGATATTTTCCTGTTTGCCTGCGGTTTGTGCCGTCCAGCTTTTGTTTCAGTTTTCCTGTTTTTTAAATAAATGTCCTTTGGATTGCATTCCTGCCTTCTGTGTTTTCCATGCCACTGGAAAAAGGCTCGCGACTCACTTCACCACGGCGCACAGCCGTTACAGAACCACAAGTAAAAGACACACGACATGTGTTACAGTAACACTGAATTTAAATAAAATATAAATTTCATTTAGGATTATAATATTTATCGTTGTTTAGTACAAAAACAGTGTTGTTTTGAGTGAACAGTCCACATTAAACTTGAACAGACAAGTGAAACATAATAGACTAAACATAAATAGACTACTCAAAACTGAAATAAACCCTAATTTATATAACAAATTTATTTATTTATTAGCAGTGGACAGCAGTTTAACTAATTCTCCCTCTATAACAAACATCAGCAAACCAGCACATATGGATCATGTGCTTTATTTCTCCATTCAGAGTTTTTGTTGGCTGATCTCTCATTCACTTGTCTGCTTTATTTCAGCAATCACACGTAATGAAAGCGTTTCATTGCATTCAGCATCTGGTCTTTTGGCAGCAAAAGCTGAACCTGAACCTCATATTGGACTTCACTCAAGTTGGCATGAAAAGTGTCAGCGTTTACTGTTATCATGGCTATCACAGTTACTTTAAGCTCGTAATGCTATTGATCATTCACAGACTTGGATTCGAAGACTCATTCAGACAGAACGGCATGATATTCTCATTATTCACACATTTCTGTACGTCTAAAGGAAAGCTAATGTTTTTAATAGATTATGTGAGAGAACGGGGGGCAGGTGCGCACTGAAATTCCTCATGTTTTATTCTGGCTTGACAAAGAAAATAGCCCGAATATCCCGTTGTACTGAGATCAAGAGCAGTATTTTTTAACGTGCCACATTCTAATTTTATTTATGCAGCGGCCAAGATCTCCTGATGCCAAATTCCATCAAAACCAACAGCTTTGATGCTTGAGCCAAGGCATTAAAAATACTGGAATGTGGTAGTGCCTGCAAGTGCCAGGTGTATATCACCCTGTAATTAGGCCTGAAATGAATTAAATCAGGTTATAAAATACTGTGTGAATATTAAACTAATATTTGTAATGCCAGCATCACAAGTTTCATAATGTACCAGAGCTGTCCGACTACATGAAAAACAACATTTTATGGACAGGTGTAAATCATGATTTTTCTCCACATCAAAAAAAAGCACTTGAAACCTCTTACCCTCGCAGGCGATCCCTGAGAATGAAAGACACACTTTTATCGCCCGCACATGTTCTGGTGTCAGAGCATCCCATTTTCTTCCACCATGTAATAAGTTGACAGTGTGTTTGGCACTCAGCAGGAACAGCTCCAAGGAACATGAAAATGACCTTATTATTTTCCCTCCAATGACATCATTGCTCATCTGCAAGGTGTTAATTTGAATTTGTGGAAGTTTGTGCGACTGAGCAATTTCCTTAGAATGAGTTTCTTATGCTTGTTTCCTCTGTTATAACAGGCTTTATCTTGAAAACAGACGATCCATCTTAACTAGAATTTGCAAAGGAAAAAGAAAAATAATTACAAAACACCAGATTTAATTGGCCTCATGTCAGTCTGACATCGGCAAAACAAAATATTCATCTTTGAAGTGATGAAACGCAGATAATAACAACCTTTGTGTTGTGAAAATGTAATTGCGACATTCAACATTAAAAGCTCTCATTAATGACAACATTTGATATACTGATACTGTGCAATTACAATACCGAACAGCCAAAAGAGAGAAAGAAAAAAAGTCTTGTCTTACTTTACATGCCATGAAATAATCATTGTTTGCAGCCTTTAGGAGGGCTGTCAGAATAAAACCCTTTAGAGAACGATGCTTCATCTTATGCTTACAAGTAATTCAGAGCTGTGCAGAACTCAAAAAGAGAAGATCCATAAGGCACACAAAAAAGGCTAATATTCATTCTGCATTATTAAGGTGGATTTATATTAAATATTAAAAGGATCATATGCTGTTTTAATATTCATAGAACTGAACTTTTACTGAAATATTGGTGAAATGCTTTTATGTGCGCTTGGCTGGAGAGCTGATCTGATTAAATTTCATTGTTTGATCACCTTCTCATGCTCTGAGGGTGAATGAAGCTGAACTGAGTCCAGCACTCTGTTTCCAAACAAACTGGCATTTGAACCAAAAAATGCTTTTTTATGTTATATACTCTGAATTATCGTTTGTCCAATTTTGTGTTGAATCATGATTTACACTAATTAAGCAACATGGACACGTGCTGTCCATTATACCACTTTTATCTATGGCACAAATAGTATCAGTGGCGCACTTTTGATAAATAGTTTGATTAATATAATTTTTTTGGTTGTGCCAGTGGGCTTTGTCTATTTTATTTTCAAAATTAAAATGAGCTTTCTGACAGAGTAGTAAACACAGAGTGGTAAAGTTTTGATTTTGGAATTGGAGTTTTGATAGTTTTGGTTAAGTGAACAATTCAATGATTCACAAATAAAGACTGAATTGCTGTAGCATTTTGAATTAATTGGATGAATGAATGAATCAACAAATCACTCACAGATACAGTCACTTGTCATCATGGACTGACGTAATGATGTAATCTGTAGAGACAACAATGGGTAATGACTAAATATCAGCACATACAGTATATCACATAAAAACATCACATATCTGATTCATGGTAGTGGAATCCTGATGTGATTCTTAAAGGATCACTTTTAAAAAAAAAAGCTCCTTTTCCAACTCCCCTAGAGTTAAACAGACCCAACATCCCCAGGCCTGGATATTGAAGTAATGTATTCAAAAACAGTAAAAATTAGCCTATTTTCAAAAAAAGGGGCATGATCCTTAAGGCTTTAGATTCAGATTTGTAATTTGTTAAATGAATCGTTGCAGTCACAAATATAAAGAAAGGACCGGTTCTGCATCAGAGTAGAAGTATTGATTTTCTATTTAAAATGTAATAAAGTAAACCTTATATTATAGTAATAATAGTAATAATAATATCAACTTTATAGTTCCTTTAAAAGTTCCAAAGCACAGGCAAAAGGCCTTGTTTTCATATGTATAGACTTGTGCACAACACCCCTGTGTTGCAACAGTTTTAGTAAAGATCAAGAAACAAATCCTTCTCTTTTTTGCGCTTATCACAGGAGTCCTTTTCTGTTTATGTGTTCACAAAGTTACTTTTGCATTTGAAAAGACTGAACCTCTGTTTTGGGGCTTGAGAGAGTGCTCTAATTGGATTAAAGCCGGGTTTTAAATCCTGCTTTATCACCTCTTTTGTGGGTCCTTTAGAGCCGAATGAAGCTTAGGACTCTCTTTTGGGCTACAGCTCTGACTGGATTACTGTGAAACACCTTGACCAATTAGAACAAGGGCAGGTATCATGCTGGTTCTTTTCCAAAAAAATAGGACCGCTCTTGGCATCTGACTAATACGCCCTCATTAGCTGACAGTGACTCTCATTTGCCACAGAGCAAACGCTTTTGTTCTTTATTCCCTCCTAAAGGTAACGTGATCTGCCTTACCTTGACCTCTCCTCCACTGAGAGCTAATCAGGCTCACCTGTGTGCTCTCCCCAGCGGCAGAGAGCGCTAACTCAGCAACACCTGATAAGGTTTCGATCCCTCAGGTAAATACCAGAGGCCAAGGACCCTCTTCAAGATAGTCTTGCAGGCTGAATGAAGCTTGTGGGACGCAGCAAGAAGAGCTGTTGTTCTGCTCTCTAGCTCATGAACGACCCAGGGGAAAAAAACATTAGATATGTTGTCATAACATACATGCTGTTGTCTACTGCAACTGAAATGAACTGCAGTAGTATGGGTTACTGATGAAGATTAATAACCCAATGATGGAATCCAGTTCATAATAGTTAACAGGTAGTAGTTAACAAACTGTTGTTGTAACATATATTTGTTGACACACGTTAATACAAATTAAAAGAACAGTTCATCCAAAAATGACATTCTGCCATCATTTATACACCCTTGAGTAGTATCGAATCCCTATTAATTTCTTTTTTTTCTTTATATTTTTTTTGTAAGCCAGGAAAACTAAAAGGAAATAGCAAAGACCAAACAAAAATTTTACTACTTGAAGAAAAAAAGGACTACAGTACATACATTTAAATTCTTTTTTTATATATATTTATGGCACAAGTTAAAGCTATAAAATTCTAGAATTTTAAGTATAGCATTTTATGCAATTCTAATTATTTTAACATGCAGAGAGAACTAAAACACATGGCTGGGTTGCCGATAAATAGCATGAGTTTGGAAGCGAACTTCCAGTTTGTTCAAACAATTGACTCTTCGCAATACCTCTAACCCTAACACACTTAGTTACAGTTGCTAGGTCTGACAAGCCATGCCACTCTCACACCAAACATCATGTTCTCACAGACACTGACAACACGCCAACAGACAAAGCAGTTTGCTTTAGTTGTAATACAAAGTCTCCACTTCAAAACTTTGTCATTGTTTAAGACACTTTAAACAATTACTACCACTTTATGGTAGATTGCTATAGCACATCAGTTCAAGCTGCACAAGAAACAATAATCTCTTCCCTTTTAGTTACAGCACAAAATAAACTTTAACGAACATCAGAAGTTATCTTGTTTCAACCATAGAAATACATCAGAACACACAGTTCACCAACGTTAATCTATTCTCTTGTCTAACTTTTTTTTTTGTCTGACAAAAATGGCAGATTCTGTTTTATGGTTATTATTATGGTTATTCTGCATTATTATACCTGTCAGTCAAACAGGTAGTCTGTTATATTTTAGTCTCAGCCTAAGATGTCATGCCTCGTTTATAATTGTGATAAGCACTTATCAGGATCAACTAAATGCTAGTTTTTTTTTAAGTATGTGAAATATTTACATTTTGCACCATTTACATGCCCGAAATGTGATGGTAAGCAAAACGAACTGTGAACGGTTGTTTGACTCATGGGTGGGCCTTGGCCAATGAAAGTTACCATGGATCCTAGAACATCAGCCGTCAGCCAGGTATGGCTACATGAGACTAGTTATATCCTACTATGGTTGAACTAGTAAGAATAGTAGTGTGCTTTTCCAAATTCAACCAATATTTTGTAACTTTGGATGGCCGCTGCTAGAGCACATAAATCACATGCTTCACCTTTAAGAGTCAGAGGAGACCGGTCTGACAAGGACAATTTGCAATAGTGTACATTACGAGTACAATATTCTCCCGAGAGGGGTTTCTTGGTCTATTTTTTACAAAACAATAATGATAATGACTTTCTTCTGATTTTGAGTTGTTAAATAATTATGATTTTGCCAAAGGTCAATAATAACACAAGTGCTGACATTCTCATTTGGTACAATATAAATTGTTAAACATTGATCTATGGTTTCATATTTGCCATCCAATAGGTTCCTTTTTTTTTTTCTTTTGACAGAGAACTGTAATGTGTTCTGACATGCAAGTGATTATTTAAATAAGAAGTGACAGTAAATGCATATATGAGCATGGAAAATGGGGCTTAGCCAGTTGAGATGAATTGCTAGATTAGGAGTCACAATGGGAGCGAATGAGAGAGAACATGAATAATATCAATGCAGAATTAGGGAGATGCACCCATTAAAGTAGTTATGAGGTTACATAAGAAAGCTAATTTACAATATGGCTGCCAGAGAAATTGAATACAGAGGAAATAGTAAATGATGATGCCAAGAGACGCTCAAAGGTGAATGCATTTCCTCTGTGAAAGAAATAAAACAACTTCATCCTGCTCTTTAATATGAGAACATATCCGCAATATATACAGATGAGAAAGCTAACAGGGAATTTGTTGTACATTAAAAATGATGCTAATCGCACTGCATTATAAAACTCAATTTTTTTGCCTGTGCCTAACACAGTCTTAATGTTGCACTAAATTCTGAATAGGGCTGTTTTTCTCAACAATTTAGATTTTAAGTGTATTAAGCGTAATGGATTTCCCATAATGCACTGCCAAAGGAATAAGAGGTCAGATCAGGGGAACTTTAAGTCACTTTCTATTAAGATGAAAGAGAAGACATGCTTTGGCCATAATACCCACAATCCCACCTGCTTCTCTGCTCAGAAGCTGTTATTTTGTCACCGAGCCATGGTATCCCAGCATTCCCTAATGAGATTAGATGGCCACTAATGAGCGCTACAGTGGGTAAAATCAGCTGTGTTGTGAAGGTCAAAAATTTCACCAGATTGTGCTGTTGGACTTCAAGAATCATTAACTAATAACAAACAAATGATTTATGAGGGAAGTGGAATTTTTGTTGGCCTTTAGGCAGGGTTTCCCTTTCTTCATCCTATTTTTAATGAGCTTGAAAACATGGAAGTGATACTAAGACCTGGTACAATAATATGCAGTGAGCTGTATAGAAGAAACATGCTTTTTTTTTGGCTTATGTTCATATGGCATACATTCAGATTGACTAGTTCAGGTCTGGATTCACCTTGAATAAGTAAATGTTTAACTATATAAGGCAAACACATTACCTGTGAGAATAAAGAACTTCTATTATCCTGTTTTTTTTTTATGGTGGGACATATAATATTTGCTTTTCCAGACTGATCCTTCCAGTCTGGCGGCTGGTCTGTAGTGACTGTGTGTACATTGTCGATGTGAGGTCATTCCACGGGATGGAAATGCAATGAACCATTGACCTATATTGGATTCAAGACAAGAATTCATCTTAGATTTTCCCCTGCTCAAACACTCGTGTTTAACCCACACTGACCTTCCATCAAGAAAAATTAATTTTCTTTATTTGTCACAGGGAAAAAGTTGCATTGCTGGTAAAATGTTTAAACAAGCATCAGCATTTTCTTATATTGGCATGCATTTTTGATTCGGAAAGATATGTAATCCCCTGTTAACCAGTAACCTCATGGTGCAGTTTCAGTGAGATATAATCAGCATGCAATTTGCTAAGTGGACAGAACTATCATTTTTGTTAAGTGTGCATATTAGCAAGGCAAATATTGCTTGGCACAGTGTTTCAGCCGAAAGCGTCCAATACATCTTCCTATCAGAGCTCAACGATACTTGTCACAGCAACTGTTGCTTGAGTGAACCCATAGAAAATCTTATGTAAAACCTAAGCGTGTGCGACTTCAGCAGTTGTGTTTATATTTCTGTTTGATCTTAGATAAGACAGCTGACAAAGATGCCAGAATGATCAGTCGTGTCATGTTGTGACATCCATATTCCACTCAAAATTAAAATGGTGGCTCAATCAAGCCCTTGCACTGATACTACGCTTTGCTTTGGAGAAGAAGAAAAAAAAAGTAATGGAATGCTATACAATGAGCAATTTGTGTAGCATATTGTGTTGACAAGTTACGAACATTTTTAAATTAATGTCTTTCACTTTTTCATTTACTGTAAACAATTTGAACGGGAGTAAGGCCAACAAGTGGGTGCTAAAAAGTTTGAGAAAAATATGAGCAATATTTTTGAAAACCCCCGGTTTCACTAGCCCTAGACTAAAATGTAAATCTGAGCTGTTTCAGCTGAAGGAAACTTGCACTAACTGATCTTAAAATATGTCAGTGGCTTTGTTTTGTCTTAAGGTGCACAAAAATATCAACAATAACAACCCTAAATTTTAGTGTACCAACATAAGATTATTTTGTTATGGTGCTTGAAAGCCTTCTCACATCCCAATAGCAAGCACTAAAATAAAGGGTTATTTCATTAAAAAATGTAAATATTGTCATTAATTACCCATCCTCATGTCGTTCCAAACCCGTAAGACCTTTGTTCATCTTCCGAACAAAAATTAAGATATTTTTGATGATATCAGAGAGTCATCTGTTTCTCCATAGACAGCAAAACAACTGAAATGATCTCAGGTCCAGAAACGTAGTAAAAACACCAGTAAAAAAGTCCATGTGACATCAGTGGCTCAACTTCAGTTTTAAAATAACATCATTGAACTTTACCGTTTTCTCTCCTGACGTCTTCCGCTATTTTAGAGAGTATCGCAACGTTACACATGTGCAAGCTTTAACGTATTTGGTCTTCGCTTACTTTGTGATATGTCTTCTGCCATTTTAGAGAGTAAGTCACGGGAAAAACTATGTTTCTAGATCTGAGATCATTTCAGTTATTGCTGTCTATGGAGAAACAGATGGCTCTCTGATATCATCAAAAATATCTTAATTTGTGTTCAGAAGATGAACAAAGGTCTGTTTGGAATGACATGAGGGTGAGTAATTAATGGCAGAATTTTCATTTTTGGGTTTAAGTGGTCTAAATGTAGTCTATTTAGAAAACTTTCTCTATATTATTGTGGTCACACGATGATATGAAACAATAGGTATTCTGAGCAAAAAGTGTATTTAAAAATATATTTCTTTCATTTCAACTCTCAGAGGGATTGGCATGGTGATGTACATGACAGTGTTAATGTATTTAGTCTTGATGGAATAGATCCACACTGTTGATACGCGATTGGCAAAAATCCCTGTATAGTCTGCAGTCTGAAGAAAACTGAGAGGGTGTGTTGACTAGTGATTCAGCTTATTTAATTCTGATGTCTGAATGCTTCTTTAAGCACATGCATTTTTTAACAGACTCTCTTTTAACTTCTCTATCCAATCACTATCCAGCTCACACACACAACGCATTATCAAGTATGTATCCATTTAGCTCCAGGTTCAAAGCATCCCGTAAAACAAAATTAGGTTTAAACACTGGACGCTGGCCTTTAAGATGTGTTTCACGGGGCTGCTAAGACTCACAACTAGCTTTTCCTCTCACTTAGAGAACTTTGACGTATGGGTTGTGCCAGGTTTTGTGAAGCTAATGAAAGTATGGGCTCCTCTATTAACCTCGGAGAGGAAAGGGGAGGTAGTTTGATGCATTCAGATTGGCCATAGCCAATATTTCACCACGACAGGCATTACCAATGAATAATTAAGCGTTTAATATAATGTTTGTGAAGAGAGGGAGATAAAGGAGGGTAGTGGGGAAAGGGGAATGATTAAACTGTAATTGATTATAGTTAAAACCAATGCCCTATTACAGAGTTCTCGATAGCGAAAGTGTTTGTGTGTGTTTGTGTTCAGAAAAATGGCTTTTTGATGGCACTGTCAGGGCAGTTGCAGTCATTAGCTTTGAGAACTCTTCTACGATGGAATTCAGAGGCCTGGCATGTTGAGATCATGAAAATGTAAGAGGGAAATTTATACTAGAGGGACTTGGGCCCTGGCAGTGACTCGTGAATGCCCGGGGACACATGTTTTCACAGGGTGTAATGCCAGACTGATGTTGTGGCTGGTGATAAATAGTTAAGAAACTAAGGTTGTTTGCACTCCGACGCTTCAGAGAGGCATCTCACACTTGAAAATGCAGTTTGGAGATAAGACGAATTCATATTAAATTACGAGCACTGACTAAATCAGCGCTGTGCGCCGTTACGGGCGGTACAAGAAAATTAATTATTTATTTTTTCAAAAGATGCAATACCTTTGTTTTGTGTGTTACTTTAAAACTTACTATTTGAACCTCTAATGGAAAAAAGGAAAGAAGAAGTTGACACATATTCTGGAACGCATTATCAAGAACAGATGTCATGTACCCGGATATTAAAAATGAATGCTAGATGTTAAACATTTCAATAGTGTTAGATTATAATTTTGATTATTTATGACCGCTCTTCAACATGTTATGACACCTATATGCTTTTTAGTAAAGTGTATTTCATTCATTAAGAAAATAAAATGTTGTCTCGCATTAAACATCAGCTTCGACTTCTGTGATTTTACATGGTAATTTAAAACATATGTGGCCTATTACAGCTAAACCAGTCTAAAAATATCGACAGGTTCCCTGCTAGGAATCAGTCCGCAGTCTCAGAGAATATATGTCCTCGTACAGACCGAGGTTAGCAATTTCCATACCTCAATTTACTGACCTATGGCTTCCTGTCTTGCATATATGTCCTTCTTGTTAACCAGCTGACAGGTTTTCATGCATATTCATAGATGCATATGGTCTGCCAGAACGAAAGCCATCTCACCTCGTCAGATTCTGCCGTGTAGCAATGTATGAAGACACTTAATTAATGGATGCACCAATAGAAAGCATCATCTAAAAGAAGCATTCTTTTTATCTTTGCGTTTGCATAAATTGTAAAAGCTGATTACCAATACATTTCGTAAATCGTTATTTTTGTTGTTTTACATTAAAAATTTAAATGAAGAAATATATTTAATATATTATCCTGAGTTATTTGACATGACATGCATTAAAAAAAGAAACTTATATATATATATATATATATATATATATAAAAAATAAATAAATAAATAAACCTCACTAAATTGTTATTTAGGCTTAGAATAAAAAAAGGAAAATCTTATGCAACACTGATTTTAATGTAAACTGGTCTTGTTTAAGGATGTTTTTAATATTTTTTAGTTAAAAAATATATAAATAAATAAATAAAAATATAATTCCCTTCAAACACAGAGGGAAAAAAACATGACAGGTAACAGATGGGCTGAATGGAAAGCACATGTGAGAATGCCATTCTGCTAAGACATGTTACTTTATTTCCTCAGGGCTAATCAGACGTAGTACATAATCATTCAATAAAGACGGGGCAAGATGCCACAAACTAATTGTCCTGTTGTATTTTTGGGACTTAAAGTGAATATGCTGAGTGGAACAGAAAGATGTGTTTATCCACAAGTGTTTACCCTGTGATGACTGATAACTGATAATGAACGGTGCTTGATATGCACAAACAGACTTAATGTATATATATAATAATATGTTAAAGCTTTCAGCACTGATCATTTCAGCAATCTTTAGATGTTATACTAGTATACATTATGATGTCTTCTGAGTCGAAGAATTAATGTTAGATGTTAACATGCATGTTTCTTAAAAAAAAAAAAAAAAAAAACACCAACACCAACAACTGTACATTGCTTACTATTAGCGAGCATTATAAAGGCGCAGTAACATCAGTGAAGAAGGTCCATTCTAAATTGTGTATGAGCACTCAACAGATGAGATTACCCTTGTCATTTATTACAATACATATGGATCAACCCAAAAAAAAAAAAAATGCAAAAGCACTCTAAAAGTATCGTGAAAAGCATTTATATAACTTGTGCATTATATTACAAGACATCAAAAACCATTATTCATTTTTGTCAGAGGGCCCTGAAGGGGAGCAAAAAAAAAAAAATGTTTTTTTGGCAAATGTTTTTAAGGTAATGTTACTTTCTGAAACATTAGCATTCCTCAAAGAAACTTTGTGTTTAACTTTAATTTTGTTAAAATTGTGAGCCCTTGTTATCTCTCATAGTTTTTGTTAATATTTAGAAATATTATTTATTTTTAGTTATTTTGGCACATAAACTAAGTGAAAATGAGAAATCTTGCGTTGTTGAATAGCTGAAATAAATATTTTTTTATTTTTATATATTTGTATATTTTATCTTATTTCAGTAAACATTTCTTTTATTTGAAGTAATAAAAAAGTATGGTCTTTAATTTTAGTTTGTTTTTTTTTCATACAAAATGGTAACAAGGTCACAATCCTTTTTTGTTTTTTAAACATGTACAATATAAAACTATTCATACTTCTTACAATAACCATCATAAATGTGCCAGTTTCCTGTAATGTATCCTCTAAGTGTCTAGACTCACACAGGCCTCAGTGACATGGATATTTATGGCTCTATAACTGATTCTCTCCACCTATCGAGTTACCTGAGACAGGTTCAAAACCTGTTTGACCAAGGTCACGAGCTGTGTCATTCCTGCGCTCAAGGTCCATGGAACCATTCTAGAGCACATATGTGCTTGTCTCTGGCATCGCCGCCTTCATCTTGTCGCGGTCACATTCAGCATGCACTGTGCCGTGAGCTCCTCTGCCAAACAGGTGTTCCACCTCGGCTAGGCCATCAATCTGCCCACGGCCCATCTCTGTAGGATTCAGGGTTAATTATCATCAAATAAGCCATTAGAAAGAGTGATGAAAGGGAAGGGTAAGGATCCTAGGTTTGATAGGAAACAATGGTCTATAGATAAGTGGAGATAGATATTACTCCATGTTGTGGTGTTAACTGGATCAAGAGCTAATGCGGTTCTCGGGAAGAAAATGATAGGATCTTCTAGCCCTTTCTTAAATGGATCTCATCCATTAAAGGTAATTGCAGTTCAAATAAAAGCACATAACAGATTTCCCAGTGCCTTCTTCCAGATCTTGACACAAGGTCTTATCGTTCTCATTGCAAATAATTTCACAATTTGTAACTGGTAAATGCCATTATGATTCTTTAATGTGCTTAATGTATTAATTGGCATTAGTGGTACATTAAGATCGTGCAGTAAATTATTCCATGGCATTAGATGACACCTGACCTATTGTAAATTTTACACTGTGCTTAGGACTTCATTTATCTATGCAGTATCCCTGTGAATATTTTAAGCACCCAATTAAATACCAACTGACCTGAAGGTCTAAAGCAGCCCTGGAAATTGAGCTGTCTGGCGGGTTTGAGCTTAACAGTGCTTGTGTTTAATCATGGTGGTCTTTGGAAGTTGTTTTTAAGGCGCTTGTTAGGTGTTCTCGTCTTTCAAAACCATCAAAACAATTCTCTCACTTTCATGGGGTTCACTTAAAAGTAAAGATCACAAAAAAATAAATCATTTACTCACAGTACTGTTGATCTGGTTGGATTATATATATATATATGTGTGTGTGTGTGTGTGTGTGTATGTATGTATAGCCCAGTCTAATGAAAATTAGTATAAATAGTACGCCAAATAAAAACAAAAACTTATGGTATTTATACGGAAAATGGATTTTGGCATATATATGGCATGCACAGGTTTTGGGTGCTTATAATACGTTTTCGCGTGCATATGACACTACATTTATGCAAATTCATGAGATCAGGTAGTAGCAGCATATATACACATGTATATATACATATATATGATAAATAAATATATAGTGAAAAGAGTGCATTTGCAGAAACAGAACAAAAAGCACCATAAAAAAAAAAAAAACATGATTTTGGAAAATCTGTATTTACAAATAAACTATATATATATATATATATATATATATATAATTTCTTGATTTTATGTATTTTAAATCATTTTATTTCTTAATTATTTTATTAATATTGATATTTGCTATTCATTTAATTAATATTAAGTCATCCTGCAGTTTCCTTGAAGGTTGGTTGAGAGCTGTTGCTTTAAAGCTTCACCTACTCAGTTAATTGGAGTGTTTTATGATAAATTCTACACTAAATAAAAAAGATATAGAGTATGTGGGTTGGGGTTGATGATGTGATTTAACATATAGGGCCGCATAATTATCTTTCCGCTGTGTTTTTCAGCAACCGTGGATTCACTTTGCTGTTAAAAGCATGCCATTTTACAAGACAGATTCCTTTGTGCCATTCTCATTAAAGAAATGATATGGCTACTTCCTAAAGAAATGTGCTATTTGTGTAAATCTCAGCTCATAAATACACTTGCATGTAGTCATAATGAAGAACGGCTATAACCTCCCGTCTAGCTTTAAAAATATATCAAAGGGTAGCAAGTTGCTGTGAATTATACAGGTCACCCTGCATTGTATGAGATACAATAAAAATAAATCAAAGCGTTTATGTTTAATTGCCACTTGCAGTAATGCAATACCTGCTTCATGGAAGCTAATTTTAATTGTAATGAAATTGCATGCGTTAGCTATTCACTAAATGTATGTGTTGTGAAAACAGCATTTGAAATCTCCCAATCGCAACGCTTCAAATTCATACCAAACGTTATCATTCAGTGGCCGGCTCTTGTGGCGAACTCGATTACTTTAAACCACTAAAGAACACAAGGAGTGATTTAGAGCGAAACATTTTCGCAAATTGTACAGGACTTCGCATGCGCTCGGCCAATAGACTGCCGTTCACCCTCCTTTCAAATCAGGCCCTCTTCCAAGTTTCCAGTTATGAAAAATGCCTGGGTAGGAGACTATCATTACAGCAATCATTCCTGTCTGTTGTATCCATTTTGCTTTAAACGTATCTCTAAAGCTCATACAGGCATTTCCAAAACCACTATCATTTCAGTCAGACTGTGATCTCCACTGGCAATCTGCATTTCGTTGAACGTGTGTGAAGGGAATAGAAACCAGACACCTGTCTCTCCTCAGTGGGATATTAAGAGAGAAAAAAAGCAACACTAAATTCTCAGACCAGCCGAGCATATCAAAGCAGTGTGCACTCAGACCTCAGATTGCAATAGGGATATCGTTAAAAAAAAAAAAAAGGGGGGGACAAACCATACCTTGCAGGCTTCAGGGCCTAATAATCATCATGTCACCCATCGCTGCGGTCTGCGACAGTAATCTTACTTTCACTTGATTGGCTGATGCAATGACAGCTTTTCCACGACTGACATGTGGACAAACACAATATGGCTATGAAATGGAGAACTGTTAGTGAGCTGTTTGGCAGGGTAATGTTTTTTGAAATAGATCTGAACCTGAAGCTTCATGCTCATTTTCTACTAGAAGCTTTGAAAATCACCCAAGCTTAAACTCAAACTTCTGAAGTGGTATAAATGATATCTTGAAAAGGAAAAAAGAGAACGTCTTAGTGGTCAACTGCTTTCTTTTGATGTACAGAAAGAGCTCTATGTGTTCAATTGGAGACATTTGGAGATTCTTATACTATTAGGCATCTTACAATCATAGCTGGATTTTGATAGATGGGTAGTTGATGTGAAATGCTTTTGGAAAGCTGACACATCATGTGGTGTGACACGCTGTACTACATCTGAAACTGATTCTTTTGTAATTATGATGCATGAACTTATTTTAATTGAGAGACGTGAAATATTTGTAGTTTTAAAAAATGCATTTGTCACACTGTAAGACCATGTAGATGGATAGTTCAGGCAAAGATTTGATTTTGCTCTGTTCCTTACAGCCAACTATCATATGGTTTTCATATTGCCTGTACTGTATATAGACTTACACAATGATATTTTAATACAAAGCACTTATGTTTTTATAGCGCTGTCAAATGATTAATCATGATCAATCAAATCCAAAATAAAAGTTTTTGTTTGCATAATATGTTTGTGTACTGTATATTTATGTATATATAAAAATGCAAACACATGCATGTATATATTTAAGACAAATATGTTTATATATTAAATATATTTTTATAATATAAAATATAAGAATATAAATATATAACTGTATGAACATGTAAATATTTTCAAAATATATACTGTATGTTTGTGTGTTTATATATACACATTAATAAATATCCAAAGTACACACATATATAATATAATGTAAAAAAAAACATATTTTGAAAGCGATTAATCGTTATTAATTGTTTGATAGCACTAGTATTTTTTTCTTTTCTTTTCTTTTCATCATTTTGAAGTTACCAGGATATATGACAAAAATAACTGACTACTTTTTTCCTTACCAAATGTACACTATACAGTTCAAAGGTTTGGGGAATTTTCTGATTGAAAAGTATGCCTTACCCAAGAAGTCTTACTTGCTACAAATTTCTTTGAATAGACGTGTGTACGTTCATATTTAAAAGCATACATATTCATTTACTGACACAAACATGTATGGGTATGTTCCCATCCAAACATAAAAAGCCAGTGAGATTATGTGATTAACTCATAAGGGACTCATTTAAAACAACACTCACGCTCACAAGCCCACAGTGTTCAGTCATTCTTTGAATCTGTAGCTTTATCCATCTGGCTGTTCGTCATTGCCTCTCGATTAGACAGCGTCTGTGAGCTCCCGTCACCGAGCTCAAGCCTGGGAATTGGTAAGAAGCGCTTAGAGGATAGCCAAAACATGAAGTCTGCAGCCCGACAGCCAACAAAGTTCACAGACGTGCTGTGAGTTTGTGTGGCCACGTTCTCCCAAGAAACCACTAAACTAGAGGGAAATATGAGGTAAAAGCCCTTCTGTCCCTCGTGTGAGATTTTAAGACGACTTCATTTTCAAGGTCTTGCTATTATATGGGAACATAATTAACATTTCCCCATCAATTACAGTGAAGTGGAAGCACAGGGATCCAAACGGATATGCTTAAATCTGCCTTGAATTACTCTCCGCTAACTTCCTATTTCAGCTGAATTCTGATTAGCCTGTCTGGTCATTTATTCAACAAGGCTACACAGCACTTGTTTTGAGTGCAACCTGGCTATAGCCACATGAAGGAAACCTTTGATCAGGGTCCTTGTTGCTTATTACGGTCAGTGCCTGCAGCGTGTGTAACGTCTTTTTAATTTCTCTAATCTGATCGAGTCATAATTAGTCTCTCACAGGGGAACCAGATGATCAAGAAAATGATATTGTCCTGGTGCTTTTTTCTTGTCTGTGGTGACTTGGTACTAGACTAGTGGGTCATTTTAAAGTGAAATGTGCAGCCAACCCCCTCTAGTGGCTGCTTGTGTGTTTATGTACTGTAGCAATTCCCAAATTTAAGATGTTGTCAATCATTTACTCTTTGGGTACATCAGTGAATGGAGTATGAATGCCCTCTAGTCCTTGTCTCACTAAATCTTTGTCTAAATCTTCTCATCAATGTCCTGAATACACATCAAGACCATTTTCTGGGGCTATTAAGAAAGCGTTTGATTTGCTGAAAGGTCTAGCATTCTACAATCAAGCAGGAAGTGACTGAAATTGTATCTAAAACATCAAGTCATGCTTAAAGCCGTGATGAATCCCATTTATGGTTTTGAATTCAATTTCATTCTGTTTCTCGTTCATTTTAAAGAGTAATGTAGCTGGATACTGATCCTGGCAACATGTGTGGGCTTACCCAGCTCCAATTTGATCATTTTATCTGATTGTGAGGAAAAAAGTTGGGTGATGGATACCATCTCATTACGATGGGAAAGTGAGAGTTTAATTTCCTGTACATGTTCCATCTTTATTAATGTCAGGAACAGCGGGACGTCAATTGCATTATGGCTCTGTTCTTGTGCTAGGGATTGTGCATAACACAAACAATGTCTTCACACTAAGCTTTGACAAACAAACACAAATTAGGCAGTCGTGACATATTTTAACATTTGTTGTAGACAACAACTGATTTGCTTTTACTGCAAACCTCTTCTTGCTATATTTAGATCTCAGTAGAGCTGAACACCATTGAACCCAGGAAATAAAAAATATATAGATATTATGAGGGGTTCCTAAAATGTATTGTAGTTTTTTTCTTATGTACTGTATTATTAGTATTGTTAGGGAAAACACATAAAAAATCTTATTCTAGTATGCTAACTAAAAAGTGGGTGTTAACAAGTAAATTTACATTGTTTTTCAAAACAAATCTTTTAAAGTTACACTCAACAAAAGCATTTTTATAGTGGCTATCACAAGTGGCTATTCAGCTTGTAACTGTATCAATAGCTACAGCATGTTTGACTTACATTCCTCCCAAGCTGTTGAAAAAAAACAGCATACTGTATGCTGGTTAGGTAGGTTTTGAAGCTGGGGTGCTGGTTTAAGTAGGTTTATGCTGGTCCATTGCTGATTTATTCTGATCCTTTTGCTGTTTATGCTGGTCACATGCTGGCAAAGACCAGCATAAACCAGCGAAAGGACCCGCTTAAACCAGCGAAGGACCATCGTAAATCAGCAATGGAGCAGCTTAAACCAGCGAAGGACCAACTTAAACCAACATAGAACCAGGTTAAACTAGCGAAGGACCATAAATCCATTGCTGATTTATTCTGATCCTTTTGCTGTTTATGCTGGACACATGCTTGCAAAGACCAGCATAAACCAGCAAAAGGACCCGCTTAAACCAGGGAAGGACCAACTTAAACCAACAAAGAACCACGTTAAACCAGCGAAGGACCATCGTAAATCAGCAATGGAGCAGCTTAAATCAGTAAAGGACCAACTTAAACCAAGAAAGAACCAGTTTAAACCAGTGAAGGACCAGCTTAAACCAGTGAAGAACCATCTTAAACCAGCACAGGACCTGCTTAAACCAACATCCCAGCTTCCAAACATAATCAGCATATGCTGTTTTTTCAGCAGGGAGCCTGTCTTTCTCACACAGAAATGCTAACTGCTAATGCTAAACATGACTTCGGTGTGCAGAGCTCTGTTTTTCTTGTTTTGTGAGACTTAAAGTGTGGCAGTATGGGACGGGATTGAGTACATAAGAGAGCGAGAGCGTGAATTATAAAATTAGAGAGAGAGAACGAGAGAGCTGAGCAGCAGTAGTCGTTCTCCTTCACTGGTTGCCTGCAGCAGCTTGTATCAGGGGCTCAGGGGGCCTGCAGAACTATACCCAGAGAGCCTGATTATTACCATGCTAAATTTATATTGATTGCTGTAGCTTAAGAGCTAAATTCAAGTTATTCCCTAGACGCAGTCACAATATATGGTCTGAAGTGAACTGGTAATCCAACTACAGAATGCGCAACGTGTTTGTCACACAATAAACCTTAGTCTCTCTCAAAGAATCCCCAAGCTCTCTGGCGTTTTGTTCATCCATGTGCCAGATGACAGTCAGGACGGGCCGAGGGAGGTAAGTCTTTCTCAGCACTCAAGGTGAAGTAGTAACTGCCCTCCTGCAGACACTTTTCATCACTTCTATGCATATGTGTTTGCCCTTGACATTATCAGCAGATTTATGAGGCCCCGAGGTAGCTAAATAGTGCTGAGATAGTGAAGACAGTGGCCTGCAGTTGTCCGTCGGCTATATTTGCACCCGTACAGGAAGGAAAAAGCTCTGTAACCAAGCCTCACAGAGCAGACCCCCGGGAAAGCCCCTGATTAAACAGTGATTAAATTAAGGGCCGATGTGAGTGAAATGCACATTGATTGACAGGCCGCTTCTCTCGCATTCACCTTCTCCTGGGTTTAGATGGAGCATGCGGACTCGCCAATGACTTCTCTGGCTTTGGTCTCTGAAGACGTCCAATTAATCCATTTTAGCATTTAAATGTGCATGATTGTGACTCTTTGAAAGTGTTTTCAACCTGTTTGGGACTGAAACCCATTAACATATCTAAAAGAAACATTTCCAGGTCATCTTTATGCATGCTTGAGGCAAGTCACACAATCAATGTGTGGAAATCACCTCTAAAATCTCATTTAGCAAAAAAAAAAAAAAAAAAAAATGGCCTTGAAATTGGTTTAGGAGTCAAATAAGTGCCCAGTATTCATCGTAAACTCTCCCTTCATTTGTACACAGATTTAAATATAATATAAAGCAAATGTGCTGCTATCAAAAGTCACAAATGTTTGCCCTTAAACAGCATTGTATAATGGCGAGAAGGTCCGGTTAAGGTGTAATATAAATTCAAATAGCCGTTTAAAGGCATGGATAGCAGCTTTGTCTGAGAATAACTGTTATTTGTGATATGACAGATATTGAGTTCAACAAGTGCTGACTTACAAACATCACGTCTGCACAGCTCATAAAAGAATAATGCCCTAGACTTATATAGAGTTGCATTGAAAATTGAAAATGGGTCATAGACAGTACACTTGCACACTTCTAGTCCTGGGAGCACAAAGCTGGAGGAACAAATATGATTTGAGGCACTGTTTGGGTTCTGGAGAAAAGTATATATCAAGGTGTTTATGATTTAATACTAAAACACAAGATGTTTGTAAAACTTAAAAAGAAAAGGTCTTTTTTATTTGAAGCAAACTGACTTAAAGTCAACTTTTGAGTGAACATTTCGGTTGAGAACATAAAAACATTATTTTATTACATTACATTAATGTTATTATTTTACCTGCTTTATCTATCATCAGAAAGTTTGTGGTCAGCAAGTTATTTTTATTTATTTATTTATTTTTTAATGAAATAAAGTATAGTGAGCTCTGTCGCGACTATTTGATATTGAAGAGACTGCTGAAAAAGTCAGCTTAAAAGGAATAAATCGTTTTTAAAAATATTTTAACATAATAAAAAAACATAAAAAATATGTTAGATTGTAAATATATTGCAATCTAAATATATTATTACACAATATTCCTGTTTTTAATTATGTTTGAACAAATAAATGCAGTCAAGGCAACTATAATGTACAGGTAAAAAAAATGGTAAACAAAATGAGTATCTAATTAAATAATTTGTGTCAAAATGTGTCATTTTAAAAACAGCTAACTGCCTTTATTGCCTTAATTATCAATATTTTATGCTTTATGTGATTTATATTTTTTGAAAAGCATTGTATCATGGTAAAGCGTATTGTATCATGGTTTGATGCCAAAACATAAGAGTATATCATATCATAACACATTTGATGCATCCAGATGCATTATGTACTCCTGAAAGCTGAATTTTACAATAGTAAAAAAGTAAACAAAACAAAATCTATTTTGCCTATTTTTTCAGCATAATCTACTTCGAATAAGAATCTTTATACACTGCAGACTTCCTCCCTTTTGCTGTGCTGGTGTTAGAGGATAAACATGCACATCCCTGAAGATTGCTAAGGAAATGAATGTAATATTCCTCAAACTCAGGAAGCGCTCTAAATACTGAATTGCTGATGTAGCGCACACAGCAGCGGGGAGCATGAGACAACGCTTTGCATGGGCTGGCGTAATGGTGAGAGTGATGCCAGGCCTACTGACCTCATCAACCATGACATTTACTACAGCGCCTGCCGCTGCGTTCCTCCTTCCTCCCACAGCGCATAGCAAACAAGAACAACTAGCCCGATATCCATGTACGCATCATGTACGGGACCCAGCCGTTAATGCCCGAGACTCTGAGTGCAGGCGGCGAAGAAAAAAAAAAGTGATCTGTGCAGACTGCAATCTAGCTGTGAAGCTGAAAACTAATCTCTAAGGGAAGCTGTCAAGTCTGCGCACATAACGCTCTAGTGGAATTGAGGCTTAAATGCTTCATAAAGCTTTCATAAATATGCAATCGGTGGGCTAATAGCTGTTGCTAAAACCTGCCTCAGCCCTCATTATCCACTGGGAGCCCGTTGGGAGCCTCTGTGGTATAAGGTACAGGGGAATATGTTTTGCATTTGCCCCTGCTGAATTCAGCTCCCCTTAACAAATTCCTTTTGATCTGGTACCCAAGTCATAGCAAGAGGAGACGCATTTTCAAGAAACTGTGCCAGTTATGGGGAAACCCTGCAAGACTTGCACTTTTAATATATAAAAATGAGTTCAGTATACAGTTACTCTAAGTTAATTTTATTACACAGGTTTCTGAAGTGCTTGATTCTGGTCATTTGCAGCCTTCTGTTGTAAATAACGACTGTTAAACTGTATAATTGATACCACAACTGGAGAAAATAGCTTTTTGTGTTCAGATGGCGTAGTTACTATTTTTACCAGCAGGGTCTAACTAGTTAGTGCTAGGCAAACATACACATGAAATCTCTTACCTTGACTGCCCAAAATCTGCACTTTGACTGACTTTTGGCAACTAATGTTGACTTATCTAAACTGTATAGTGTAGTGTATTCCAGCCCAAATTTCTAACATAATTACATTTACAACAAATGGCAATATGTATGAGACAAGATTAGAAACAACAAACTAAATGTTAAATGAAAAGTTGCAACAGACCTACCTTTTTGTCTCTCTGAGCACTCAACAGTGACAAAGCCCCACCCATTTGCAAGCTCACCCAATCATCATATTAAGAAGGCAGACCGACCAGTGATTGATAGCAAGCTGTCAAATGAATAATTAGATGCTGTTTTTCAATGCAAATACCAATTATTATACTCTTTTAGCGCTCTTACATCTGGGTGGCAACCAAAATGACATATTTAGAGCATGTTGTCCAATGAACATTGATCTTGGTTCGGTCAAATCAATACAGTTACCCAGTGAAACACAACTTCAGTTGAGTAGGGCTCTATGGGCCGTACATCAACAGAACATTTCACACAGAATCAAGTACAGCATTTTTCATGTTGTTTATTAGTTTGTTTGAATCCCCATTAGCTGCTACCAAGGTATTGTTCCTGGGGTCTAACAAGTACCGTGAAGAGTCTTTAGCCACTCAAACTCTACCCCTCTTGCCGTGTAAAAGGATGATAGAGACACACATCCTCTTCCAGGCATTTATTTTACTTCAATGATAGGTTAGAATTGTGTAAATGTTTTGAATCAAAGATAAAAAATGCAGATTTATTTTCACAGCCACCTTTGCTCAGTTTTTCCATGGGTGCCAATATTACTGTAGTACTACTAATACAGTATGTTTATTGTACATATTATTAGGAAAGACATAAACCTGGACCTCAATATAAATTCCATTTTCACTGTAAACTAGAGCATCAAATAGAATGATATTACTGGACATTTTAATCAGTGGATAAGAATAAAACAAGGGTAGAAGAATTGTACCTTGGTGCTTGTCTTGTCTGACAGTAGATCGGCGTGCCCTTGGTACCCAGCGAGTAATGCTTATCAGAATGGCCAATATTCCTCCATAAACCTTAAGTCTCATACACAATGAGAAACAGCGAGGTATAGGTTGAGAGACCATTTCTCTTGACATTCACAATGGCAGGCTCATCAGTCATGCTGTCAGAGGCTAGTTTGGAATTTATGAGGAATAACGATGGGTTGAAAATAGACGAAAGCTTTGCCCGTACTTCTGTATGGAGTGTTGTATGCTTTGCTTGACCCGGTCTGAAACCCTGTTTCTTTCCGTCACTGACCCCCTTGGGCTGATTTTTCATTCAGAGTGATTCCAGAGTTCGGTGTCATATTAAAGTTATGGGTCTGTGCATGGCAGCAGGGTCTGGCAGTTGTCATCCTGCAAAGGTTGAGACATTTTCACAGGGTGATTTAGAAAACATTTTTACTTAAAATTGCACACAGGAATAAAATATACAATACAACAGATAAACAGAAGCAAACTTGTACAATTTATGGAGTTGTCAATTTTGTTTCTTAGAGTGTCTAGGGTAATTACAAGCATTTACACCAATGGCCTAAAGACAATTTAATTTATTAAAATAACGCAAAACAAGCATTTAAACAACCCAGGCTCATTGGAAATGCGTACCTCTACATACATTTCTGCAACCCCGTAATTATGTACCTTACTGCACACTTTGCTGCAGTGTCAAAGTGAAATGTCCAGAGAGTGGCGCTAAAACGTTTAATACGTAACCATGACACGTTTGTATTTGTCGCTAAAGATTAATGCTCTATCATGTTGGAAATATCCCCTACACCAAACCCAAACCTACCCGATAGTGTTAACAAATTCAAAAGTAATTTATAAGCATATTCACTGATGCAGCATGTTATTTTCTTTACGTTGATTTGAGCTGTTTTGACAAACTGTTTTACCCAGGATCCCAGTTACTCTGTATCACTTGAGCTACCAAGTAAACCTACTGAACTCGAAAACTACATATATATGAAGCTGTGTATGTGACGACAACATACAAAAGTATCAGTTTTCAAATCGCGCAGGATGTTAAAAGTGTTTTGAAGCGTTTTTTCAGTTTTGCAGAAATGTATGAAGAGGAATGTATTTCCAGTGAGCCTTGGTTGCATTTAAATCCGCATTTAAAGAAGATATTTAAGATATAAAATATAATAATGTTTAATAAGATATAAACTGAAGAATTTCCTCATTCTTAAAAACCTTCCTATAAGAATAGTCCTGGAAAAGTCATAAATTAATTAAATACCTCCATGGCCAATGTATAAACCCTTACCCTTAATTATTATCTAGTAAATTTCATGCAGATTTAAAAATGATTGGTCCCTCAGCTATTATTGTGGACAATGGGGTGACTTGGTGTCAAAAGGTTGAGAGATATTTGAAACAAAACCTTTGATTAACGTAGAAATTAAAGCTGTGGGTGATGATCAGTCCAGCTCTCAGGTGACAACTGCATCTGTTGCATTTTGTTCTGGTATATGTTTACAAGTGATGAGAATTGCAAACAACTGATTTAACAATAAAGAAAGAGTCACAGTTCGCTTCAAAGCAATTTGTTTTTTGAAAAACAAAAATTCTACTCCCCATCCAAATGCCTAGTTTATTGCAGAGAGCTGGAGATTTGCTTTTACTGTTTTTTTTTTTTTCTTTCTTTTTCTAACAACGAAATAGTGAACATTCAAGTGAAACTGAGATTGATGGACCAGTGCCACAGACATGATGGAGGGCTTGTCATATGTTCCAATAAGAATTCGCTGTGCAAATGCTCCTCCAGAAGCCTTGCCATTTGCTTCAGCGGTAGTTGTTTTTCTCCCGTTGTTTTCTCCAGAGTTCAGGGACACTACATTGTCTGGCTGCAAACAAACCTTAATGTAGACAGAGCCAAGTCGGCAAATCTCAGTGAGTACACACAGCCAGACCCCCCTCGCCTTTTCAGCTGGAAGTACACAGGAGAGCGAGGCATTTTTCAATGCATTTAGATGAGACCTTTAACAAAGGTCTCTAATGCAGATATCAATGATCCCTGAGAGAGGCTATTGGAGTGAAATTGGCTGACGGGGATGTCACTGCGTGCATGAAAAATGATGGGTCCAATTTGTCCGCTTCTCTGCTCCCTTCCTGCAGCCTCGGTGCAAGGCTACACGAACAGTCTTTAGAGGAGGAAGAGAACCAATAACGCGGCCTGTAGAGTTGTCTAACAAGTTAACTACTTGAATTGCCACTTTACCTCCAATTTTATTGGGCTGTCAGAGGGACCGTAGCAGAATATGATGAGTCAATGATCGCATCTATGGAAATAATAACAGCCTTTAGTTTCAGCCAGGCACCAGAGGAAGCATTTTCCTCCGTGCAAACGAATCATTTCTCATTAAAATTGCTGGAAAGAAACACTCTGCGCCCTAAAACGCTATCCCTAACTCCTATAACAGGTCTGGAAGGAGTTCGACGCTGACAGGGGGTTATTTTAATGGAGTGACTCCTGGAAGCCCAGTGATAGAGTGCTCAGCATTGCGCCCTTGAGGGGAAAGGTAAATTTGCGAAGTTAATCACTTAATGAGGCCAATTAAACACGGAGAGCTCAGGTGTAATGAGTGCCACCTCTGAGCCTGCAGCAAATGAGTCTGATTTCTCTCTCTGGGCAAAAGGACGACAACAGGGCCTTCTCTGTTATCAGCCCCACAACCAAGAATGACCCACTTAGGTCATTCAAATAAAGGTCCAAAGCAGCAGTAATAGGATATGCCAGTGTGTTCTGTGTAAGTATGGGCCTTCAGGCCACAAAATCTGCAACACATGGTTATCATCACCGTCTAGTATTTTGAAAGAATTGTACTGAGCACTAATGCTGGGCTGATGTTAAAATCTAAACAAAAATAAAGTTTGAGGTTCACCAACATCATGTCAATTTGCCATGATATGCTGTATTTTATGTAGAAAGTGTTTAATATTTATGTAGACTATATTTATTGTTAATCTATGAGTCACTTTGGTTTTGGGCAAAACAACAAAGATTTAGCCTCAAGCTATATGATATAATAGACTAAAAGCACTTAAATGCATTTAAATGTTTACCCTCAGGCAATTCAGAGTGTATATGACTTTCCTCTTTCTGATGAATACAACAGGAGTTATTTTAAAAACTTTTATATTAAGGTCAAGATATTGAAGCCAAAAAATGCATCCATTCATAAGAAGAAAGTGCTCCAAATGGCTCCGGGTTTAATAAAAGAGTGCTGAAGCGAAGCCATTCATTTGTGTAAGAACAATAGTTTTCACTAATCGTTGTATGCTCGCTCACAAGCGGATGTAGGATAGGTGTAGCACAAGCTCTGGTGAGAATCTGTTAGCTTCTCACTTCTTGCTGGAGCTTACACTATGCCTACATCCTCTGCAATGCCACTTTTTCATGAACATGATATTTTTTTTAATAGTTAAAAGATATATTGGGTAAAAACAATGGCATAATTGCATGTATGTAGGGGTGTGATTTTTCAATGTAAACAGTCAAAACAGTTTTATTTAAATTATATTATTTACACATTTATGAGCAAGTTACCCAACCCCTAAACCTACCATCTGTCAATAAAACATAAGATATAGCAGGCAGATACAACCACCGTCATCATTTATTTGAAAGATATTAATATTCCAAGTCTTTTAAGGCAAAACATTTGATTTGAGATAGGAATAGATCTTCTGTATACTTCCTGTGCGCGATTTCATCATGCTGTTGTGAAATACTATTGGCTCTTGTGTATCTCGTGACCGATTGCGTCATGCTACGGTATGGGAGTATGTTTTCTGAATGAGATTACAGTGCATTAACGGAGAAGGATCATTTTTAGTGATTAAACTTTTTCACATAAAGACTTTGTATGGCTTCAGAAGACTTGGAATGTGACATGACTTGTTTGTAATGTAATGTAACTGCTTGTCTATGATTAGTTTGTGCAATAAATACCTGTGACTGCATTTGCCTGTGTGTGTTTATATTGTAAAGGGACGTAAAAGGTGTACTATTTTTTTAAATACTAACAAATTTGCTCATATTAAGTTCACATGGTGTTATTAACCTATAATATAAAGTAGGCATATCTGAATGTATTGAAAGTCTTCCACTTCTTACTTTATGTTTAATAAAAGCTACTTTGTACTTTGTCATCGTATTGTATGATTCTAATCATAGCATTAAGTATATTTTGATAAAGATGAAAAAATTTAAGCGAGCCACCACAAAATAATCTGTTGCAAATAGGGTAAAATAACCCCTGCCCTCATTCACCCCGTAATGCATTGCAAATAGACAGGGCTTTTCATCTGATGATAATACACCTCTTCATAAGCTGGCAGGTGACCACGTATTGTAAGGCTGTGACTAAAATACATCTTTGATTTACACTTATTCCATTATTAGCCTGTCTTTGAAGTGACCCGAGAGCACTCGCTAACTCTCCTCATTACGCAGACAGAAATTAAGCTCCATAGCCGTAGAGGACTTTGATGTTTCCCGACACCCGTGAACCTGGGAGCAAAACACTGTACTCTCTTACATCAGATACAGTGTTCATCCCTTGGGGCAGTACATTCATTAAATGTGATAGGAACAGATAAAAGACAATGTCCTTCCCCTTGTCAAGATTAGGTTGAGGCATTGGGTGATGTTACAGGGCGACCAAGACTGTGATTTTACAGACCAAAACATACCCTGAGTAGATTTACATATGCATAAGTAAAATACATACTGCAATTATTGACGTCGCTGCTGTCTGATGAGATTTATTAGTCTGCGATTTGCTTGATTCTGACAGATCTCGGAGACAGGGCCGTATGCGTGGCAGGTAAATGATGGCCTTCATAAAACATTATATTACTGCAATGAAATGGCATAAATCTTTCATAACATGGGTCATCGTTATATGCAAAACAGATTTTACTCTGGCAGGATGTTCAGAGGAAGGGCAGGACATGGGCATGTAGAGACATCAGTCTGTACTAAACTCACTAAAGGTAAAGTATGTCCTTTTAGTGGCTTTGTAGCACTTTCAAAATATTTTTCAGTTTGTGTAATCATCTTTATTAGCTCCACACTTAACTTAACAATAAAAAAATGAAAATCAAATATGATAAAAAATAATCTAAACAATATAAAACAAAATACAGACAAAACTTAACAATAAAAAAATGAAAATCAAATATAATCAAAACAATATAAAACAAAATACAGACAAAAACAATTACAATAATAAAACAAACCTGAAAACAACCAATAAAACAAATTAAACACAAGAATAATAAACAAACAAACAAAAAATCAACACAATACAAATACAAGCACAATTTACAAAAATCTATCAGTACTTCCAAACATCCAAAATGATCAATGAAAATGATTCCAAAGCTAATTTAACTCTTTAAATTTCAAATTAGTATACAATTAGAATTTAAAAGGCATTAACATTCAAATTAGTGAGATGCATCCAAATGCTTGTTCCTACAGTACAGAAAAACTGTATTGAAAGTAGTGCTGAGGGTTGCACTCCGACACATGTTTGTGTTCAGGATTCAGCCTCTGACATTAAGCATGAGAAGCAGCGTGGCCATCCATGCAGCTAAGCAGTAAAGCTCAAATGCAAATGGCACAACACTCTGCTCCAGTGCTGCCTCATCAGTTCTGACACCCTGCTGGAGTGGTAATCTGTGAGCCATATGCATAGCAAAGCATCATGGCCATCTGCCCTGGGAACACATGCATCCATCTTCCTGAGGATACAGGTTTGTATACATCTAGGTCCAGGGCATGTTGGAAGGGTGAGAAAGACAAAACAGGAGAGTGAGTTTGAATACCACTGGCTCTCTCTGCTGTGCTAAATACTCTACACTAATAACAATTAACAAAGTTCAGTTCATTATTTACTCACTCACTCACGTCGTTCCAAACCTACATAACTTTTCATTCTTCTGTGGAACACAAAATCAGGTGAAGAATCTTGATGTGACTACTAGTCACAAACTAGTTGTCCATATGACTTGTGCACTTTATGTCAAGTTTTTGGAAACCAAAAGGTGGCTCAGTTTGGCTTAAAACTCTTAACTGGCCTAAAATAACGACTTGTTTACTGATCCAGTCAAGTTTAACATAGGCACTCAATTCAATGAAAGATACCAAGTACCAATTTCAGCCTATAGGCTACAAGAAGTAAACAAAAATAAAATAAAATAATATTACATGTAAAAATACAATAAAATAAAATGATCCCAATATTTACATATATAATTAAAATGTATTAATATAATTTAAATTAAATCATTTTTTAAGGGTATTAACATTCTATACCTCATGTCTACTTGAGAATGATGCAGTAAACCTTTCCAGGCCAAGCTAAGAATGATATCACCATAGACCAATCTGTTCTCTTTTATTTTTAGAATATTTCCTCAGAGCATCTAATCAGTGCACAAACCCCAGCAACACCACCGTCTCCCTGCCTGGCATCTTATCATACACTAGGGGCTTTTATCCCTTCTTCCAGTCATTAAGAAGAAATAAGCGGATGGCAGTCTGGAAAAAAGCCATTCTAGTGGCTCTGCATGATGTCAGTGCTAAAATGCATTTTCAGAGAGAGAGACTTGTACGTTTCCAGCAGTTCCAAGACTCATGGTATTTCAATCAAGAGAGGAGATTCTGTTATTAACGGAAGGAACAGGGTGCTTTTATTTCAGCTGGGATCAATTTAAGGACTTGCATAACTCTAAATGTCTGCATTACTAGTTTCAAAGACTCTTCTCAAGGTGAAGGAACATAAACTGGGTTTCGATACTTTTGGTTAGACATTTAATTAACTGAAAGAAAAGCTGTAAAGTAGGTTTAAGATGACAGCTACACAATGCCCTGAGAGGTTGTCTGAACTCCTGCTAATAAGTGGTGAATATATCCCAAAGGTGTGTGACATGATCCTGCACCATCTGGCAGTCATCATAATAAAACTTTTAGGCAAACCTATGTTAGATCTTAAGTTAGAATTTTGAAAAGTCTTATTATTTCATTACAGACAACATTTTTAGTCAAATATTATGGCTACTTATTAATGGCCATCAATGGAGAAAAATGCTTTTTGCTGCCAGATGGTGTAGTTATGACATTTATTATTAAGGCCGTGTGAACATGTCTGATCTCTGACTTTTTATCTGGCCAAATTTGGAGTGAGTTTGGGATCTGTTGTCTGACCAACGGCTGAGGAAACCTGTTAGAAAACACTCATTAACCATTCTATACTCAAGAACCATTCTATCTCATTTTCTTTAAAAACAAAAATACACAATACACATACATTGCCATTTGGGATTGATTAGATTTTCTTTTTTGTGGTGTGTGTGCCATTAGCTTACCAAAGCTGCATTCATCAATAATATAGTAAAAATAATAGTAATACTGTATACATTTTCTTCTCATTATTATTATCAATGTTAAAAACACATGTGCCTAATATTTTTGTCTAAACTGATAATCTTTAGGATTCTTTAATGCATAGAAAAAAAAAACAATGTAAACAATGTAACATTTTTGAAAATTGTAATAAATCTTTGCTGAAATTAAAAAATAAAAATACTACTGAACACAATGGTAGTGTAAAGAATACATCCTTTAAATACAGCATAATATTTATATATTTATTTATTAAATTAATAAATATTTAAAATAGATATATTTGTAATAAAAAAAAAATGTAAATAATTTAATAAATACAAAACTGCATGAGCTGTATTTTATAAAAATTAGAATTACAAAAACTGTTAAGAAAAGTAAAGGTTTGTGTAGACACATTTTGCAAGAATATAACTGACTTACTGAATCTTTTTTAAATTCGTAATAAAATGACATTCCTTTTTGCAAAAAAAAAAAAAAATATATATATATATATATATACACACACATATATAAAACTTTTTTTTCTCATTCTTATGGAATGACACACAAAGAATCTTAATATCTCTTCGCGCAATATGTATATGTGAGAATCGTTAAACAAACCACTATGGAACTACAATTATTAAAGAGAAATCCGAATGGAATCCAGAAATTAATCTCTTTCCCCATTCATACACATTTCATCTTAAAGTAGTACATTATCTTAATCATATGTGTCATATGGTCTATCTGATCTTAATGCAGTCGATGTTCAAAACACTAAAAGCATCAGAGCAATAACTTCAAGCAAAGCTATTTTTATGTCTAAAAGACCCAATGTCAATTTGAATTTAATATGTCTTCATGCATTATGATATCATACTCAATAACGATTGATCTTAGAGCAGAGGGCAGACTATAGCATGTGACATAAAAAAGGTATGTTGTCCTTGCGATGCTAAAGCAGAGCTTGTATGATGTCATCGGCCACTCTGACAATGATGTGTCAGTACGTTTTATCAATCACAGACTAAGTTATCTATACGCCCATTTCACAAATGAACAAAGCGAATTAAACCACAGCTTCTGGTCCATTAACATAGGGGTGAACCCAAGGATTTAGGAAGGATGTGTGTTCCTCCACTTCATCAAACCGTTTTAATAAGAGCATTCGGTTGAAGGCCAAGCATTGTCCTTCTAAAAGTGCCACATTTGCATAGTGCACAATTACAAAGCCACGAGCCGAGGAGGCCCAAGAAATTATTTTGCATTCCCCATCGCGAACAAAGACATAAACCATGACCTGCAGGTCAATCATTAGTCCCTGTTCTATACTTGTCTGATACTTTGCAAGCCGCATGTTTAATTTGTTGATTCATCGCGTAGTGGCAGTCCATCCCAGGGATTAAAACCTCAAGCAATAACCCCGTTATTAAAATACTAGCTTCATAGGCTTATAACCTCCCACCCTCCACAAAAAAGTTCATGCGATTAAAAACACGTAAAATAATTTATCAAAAGCGCCACAATGGTTCCCACTCAAGACCTTTGCTTCTTAATTATTAATTCCTGCAATTAGGCAACTTACTATGTACTGAGTGTGAGGGCCCATGCAATATTAATAGCAATGCATAATTATGTAATACATTCCAGACATAAGAAGCTATATATCCACAGTGGGCTTGTCAAGATAAAGACATTTTTATTTGCTTTATAAGATCGTTTCATCTCCAAAAGGGTCTTGGTGGATGAAAGAGCCACAACTGCAGGGGTTTTAGTGACCTCCCATATTACTTCTATCTAGTTTAAGACACACCAACATTAGGATATTCAACACAACAGGCAGTCTTGCTATCAAAGCACACAGAATGCATCAAAGGCTTACCTTAAAGGAAAAAAAAAAACATGGATGAACCCCGGAGTCTGTCAACAAGGGAACAAATAGGGCCCCTGAATTATGCTGTAGAACGAAGTGCATTGTGTGATAAATTATATATTATGTTCATGCCAGTATTGGAAGATTACTGAAGGTCTTCATGGTGCCTGAAGCAAATATGGAACCCCATCTACAATGGGCTCACTGGAGAAGTTTGGCTTTCATCTCCAGATATGCTTCAAAGCTGGCTTCGAACAGAGCAAACTGGCAATCAAACTAATGTGTAACCGGGCAGTTGTGCACTTCACAAAGCCCATCATCAGAAGAACAGCAGCTGAGATCACACAGAGAAAGCGCCGTCTCCTCATACAAGGTCTTCTGAACATGTTATTTTTTTCCATGTTTGAAGCTATGGTGAGATGCTTTGAAAATCTTTAATGTCTTGCTTGTGGCATGCAAGTGAACATCCTCATCGACCAGAAATCTTCATTTATATGAATAAAACAGAAAACTTCAGAATAACTCTTCTTGTTCAAATCTCAGTCTTGGATTTCTAATTCGTAAGGGCGGCACATAACTCTTTGATAACATTTTATGTTTACATTTAATTTCACATGAAATGCAACAAACTGATTATACTTTTCATTCAGTGCGTACCTGTTATTTAAAAGCCATTATGTCCGCAGTTCAAGGTTACTTTTTTCTTTTCTGAATAAATGCAAAAAAAGAAAAAAAGACATAAATTAGAAAATATGATATTATTAATTCAGAGCTACAAGTTCAGAGTGAGCTTGACATGGCAACCCACTCCACAGGCTACTGATATGACTAAAATTGCATTATTTATTATTTATTTTAAAAAATATTGATTCATACAAGTTTGAAAGTTGGTAAGGCAAGACTCCCCAGGTACTTAGAGTAAATAATTTTTAAATATTACCATAAATCTCTAGTTAATTGATTAAATTAAGAATTGCTAACATTATTTTAATGCAAGAAATGCTCTTTTAAAGATATGAATTGAATGCAAAGATAACGTGCAATAAAATAAACTCTTTTATGTTGGATATTTCCTTTCCACTGGTATAAAATACATACATGTTATGTAAATCCAAATATTCCAAAATCTCAAACCTTACTAGCATATGAAAAAGCAAGTGTCTTGTCTAAAATGGGAATAAAGAAGTAGGTTAAATCATTTTGTGGAAACTGTTTGATAGAACATTAAAAGTGACACCATAACATGATACACCCACACATTACATGACTACTGCATATTACATGATTAGTGTTCATTATTCCTGTTATATGAAAGAAGATACAAACTAGTGTGGTACACACTGAAGATCGTGTAATGCTACCCTAAATGAGTGCTAGGCCCCGGTCCCAATCAAAATCCAAAGAAAACATGAATGTACTTTTACATCTGTGAAGAGTTTTCTGTTTCCAATGGACCTTGGAGGGCTGCCATCAATTTTGAGGTCTGGTATGGATTAGACATTTTGATATTAAACAGGCAGCTTTCAGATGTCTCCTTCTTGAGTCGGATGCTAGATTAAGTTTAGAACCAAAAAGAAAGAACTTAAAAAAATCTACAGTAAGGAGAATAGAAGAAATGTCTTGCATCTAGTGTGTCATTCAAATGTTTACACCCCCATATCTAGCAGAACTTGCCATGAAAACATCTAAATGTCTTTATCTCTCCCAGTTACTGCATGAGAGATAAAGCTATTAAGAGAATGAGAAACAAATGGAAGCTTTAAAGGCTGAATTTACATAAGGATGCATGCTGAGATGGTGTTTGGTGTCCATCATAAGCAGGATAATGGTGTGGTTATATTCACCCAGGAGGCCCTGCCTGCATTTGATAAGCTTATGGCTTTAACCTATACAATTCTGGTATGGAACTGGTCAAGTTTTACGGCTCCACGGCTACCAAGGACTTATGGGATAGCAAAGTGTCTATATTTCCATCCCAGCAGATGAAGCGTGTCATCTTAATATCGCTGAATACTGAGTTTTTGAACATCCTACCTAATTGAGGTAGTGCTCGCTGCATAATGTATAGTATGGAAGTACACATATTCACAGTGTTACTGTACAATGCAAAGGTAGTTGCAAATTATTAAATACAGTGGGTACAGAAAGTATTCAGAACCCCTTTTATTTTCCACTCTTTGCTATATTGCAGCCATTTGCTAAAAGCATTTAAGTGTATTTTTTCCCCTCGTTAATGTACACACAGCACCCCATATTGACAGAAACACACAGAATTGTTGACATTTTTGATAAATTTATTAAAAACGAAAAACTTAAATATCACATGGTCCTAAGTATTCAGATCTTTTGCTCAGTATTTAGTATAAGCATTCTTTTGATCCTCTGTCATTCCTCCTTGCAGATCCTCTCCAGTTCTGTCAGGTTGGATGGTACACGTTGGTGGACAGCCATTTTTAGGTCTCCCCAGAGATGCTCAATTGGGTTTAAGTCAGGGCCCTGGCTGGGTCATTCAAGAACAGTCACAGAGTTGTTGTGAAATCACTCCTTCATTATTGTGCTTCGTTAGTGTGCTTAGGGTCATTGTCTTTTTGGAGGGTAGACCCTAGGTTTTGGTCCAGGATATCCCTGTACTTGGCCGCATTCATCTTTCCCTCGATTGCAACCGGTCGTCCTGTCCCTGCAGCTGAAAAACACCCCCACAGCATGATGCTGCCTCCACCATGCTTCACTGTTGGGACTGTATTGGACAGGTGATGAGCAGTGTCTGGTTTTCTCCACACATACCACTTAGAATTAAGGCCAAAACGTTCTATCTTGGTCTCATCAGACCAGAGAATCTTATTTCTCTCCATTTTGGAGTCCTTCAGGTGTTTTTGAGCAAACTCCATGCAGGCTTTCATGTGTCTTGCACTGAGGAGAGGCTTCTGTCGGGCCACTCTGCCATAAAGCCCTGACTGGTGAAGGGACTTTCTACAACTTTCTCCCATCTCCCGACTGCATCTCTGGGGCTCAGCCACAGTGATCTTTGGCTTCTTTTTTGCTCTGACATGCATTGTGAGCATTGTGTAAGGGCTTATATAGACACAGCTGGACTCAAATGAAGGTGTAGAACCATCTCAATGATGATCGGGAGAAATGGACAGCACCTAAGTTAAATATATGAGTGTCACAGCAAGGGGTCTGTATATTTAGGACCATGTGATATTTCAGTTTTTCTTTTTTAAGAAATCTGCAAAAATGTCAAATGTCAAATGTGTTTTTCTGTCAATATGGGGTTCTGTGTGTACATTAATGAGGAAAAAAATGAACTGATTTTAGCAAATGGCTGCAATATAACAAAGAGTGAAAAATTGTGACTGAATACTTTCCGTACCCACTGTATTCAAGGAAGATGATCAAAAACATGTCAGTATACAAAAAGATGTACAAGATAATAATAATAATAATAATAATAAACAAATGAAGAATTTTTCTTGTGGTATACTATAGTTTTTATTAATAGTTTAAATTACTTAATTGTATAGCAACCTTCTCAATTTTATTATTATGTTTTTAGATATGTCTATATTTTTATGATGTTTTTATTTCAGTTGTAGTTATTTTAGTGCATTAAGTTAAACAAAATTAAAATGAACATAACTGACTTCATAACTTATTTATTTTTTGTTATGGTTCATTTTATTTCAAGTATATATATAATATATAGATTTCATTGAAGTTAGGTACATTCTGAATCTTAAATATTCATTAAATATTCACTGTGATGATCACATACGGTATCAATAGCTGGATGTGTCTAAACTTTTATTTTTTTATCAAGAACATGGTGATATATGATTAGAGTATTAGTGGTCTATTTATGAGTGTATCATGTACATTTGCACCCCAGGAATTTTACCAGGCATTTTGGAACTTACCCTTTAAAAACTTAGACATATGCGATCGTATTCCACACTTCTTTGAGGGCATCTCCCCCCCCTTGGTGTCCTGAAAACATAAATCAGAAACTCATCCTTTGATCTAATTATGTTTCAATGCAGTACGATCCTCATTTAGTAAAGCTGTCAAGTAATGCCTTAAAATGATATATTAAAGTCAGGCTAATGCCTCTTTTGAAGTAAAAAGAAAGAAATATGGCTTTTACTCATGCTCTACACTAAATTAGCTCTATATAAATGAGAATCAGTTCAATTAGGATGCTTTACAAAGCGGTTTGTGTTTGGATTGCATTTTATGCATGTATTAAGACATTAACTGTAGATCTAAGCAAATATGTTATGTACTGTGTGTAACTAACATTATTTGAGTTAAAAGGAATAGTTCACCAAAAAAGGATATTCTGCTGAAAATTAAAATGCACTCTATTCCATTCAAGCTGATGAGTTTGTTTGATTATCAGAAAAGATTTGGAAAAATCTAACTTTACTTGGATTTCCTAACATTCTACAACAATCTAACACTAGATTTTATGAAGTTATATTTTGTGCATAAAGTATACTACGTCTATATTTTGCATTACACATATTTTTATAACTTTATAACATTGTTGAAGCACTGATGTTTTATGGACTATTTTAGCAATGTCCTTACTACCTTTCTGGGCCTTAAATGTGGTAGTTGCTTTCCTGTCTAGAGTCAGAAAGCTCCCAGATTTTATTAAAATATTCATCTACAGTACAAAGGTCTTACGAGATTGAAACGACATGGGGAATTATTTCAAGGAACTTAATTTCTTCATTTCTCAAGATGTTTTCTTAAGTGGTCCAATGGCCCATTGGACAAAAACTGTGCATCTCCATCTGATTAATGACTATCCACCGTCTAATAAACAGTAATTGAATGATCTAACTGCAGAGGCCTTGAAAGCCTGGGAGAGCTGCTCGCAGCACGTGCTATCGTCTGGGGTTGATTATGGTTGACCTTGTGTGAAGCGCACTTTGAAACAGTGAGTCTAAGCTAGGGAACAGTAGCTAGAGAGCAAAGCAGAAGATAAATGAATAGATACTGTATTGACACTGCAAAAGGAGATCGATAGTGTGATCAATATCTATTTGATTTTTATCACA
The DNA here is from genome assembly GCA_034779775.1 of Enteromius afrohamiltoni. Taxonomy (NCBI): domain Eukaryota; kingdom Metazoa; phylum Chordata; class Actinopteri; order Cypriniformes; family Cyprinidae; genus Enteromius; species Enteromius afrohamiltoni. The sequence goes on from JAUYWG010000053.1 coordinate 15,113,125, forward strand.
AAACTCAGAGGAGGAAGACGATTGATCAAATGTGCCAGGACACATCGGCATATCTAACAATATTAATTAAGAAAAACTGCTTAGGTGACTGATTGCTAAATCAGTCAATATTGTTAAAATCAAAACAAACGATTTCTGCATTCAGATGCGTTGCCTAATTCTTTCTCGGGATGGATTTACTGTAAGCTTTGTACTACAGTAATGGTCTTAACATGCTAAATGAGTCTTTAAGCATATTTTTTAAGATAAGAGTTAATAAAGGTTATAATAATATTTTTTTCAATATTGTTTTATAAATTATTGTGATTAACACATTATCATGAATTAATTAATTAAATCAGTATTTTATTGCTCCTAAACAAACACATTAAGTCATTCTACACTAATGTACAGTGCAAAACCAAAGTGTTTTACATCAAGTGTTGTTATTGACAAATAAACTTAAAATAAGCTAAAATAAAATATAAATATTAGATTAAAAAAAACTTAACAAATGTAGAAATATAAGTTCAAATATAAGTGCTAAAATTAAATTACTAACAGTAAAAATTTAAATAAAAATAAGAAAAGTAAAAGGTAAAAAGTACAAATATTTATATGTGTGTATATATATATTAATAAATACCACATAACATAATGCTACAATAGCTGTTCACATCCATACAGAAGTAAATATATCATTAAAATTAATTAATTCCTTTCATAACCAGGACTGATTTTTTCACAAAATAGATTTGTGTTCTATCTATTTAATTAAATTGTATATGTGTGTGCATATATTGTGGTGGGAACCGATGAGCGTCGCCCTGGCATCAGAGGATCGCCACCTGGAACTTATCTGCCCGGGACAATCGTTCACGGCGGGAACGATATAAAAGCAACACCTAAACAAGGAAGTGTTGAGCTATGTCTCCATGCTACATTGATGAGTGACTTACCTTTGTTCTTTACACAGACGAGACGCCGTGAACGAGAAGCCCGGGCCATCGAGGACCACAGGAGCACCATTCACCGTCACCTGGAAGGGAAAGAAGAGTATTGCACTCACTTTGAGCACCGCCACTATCACCAGCACCGTATTGTGTCACTTACCATAACTGTAAATAAATCCACCCTTCGGGGGTTTGTGTTCACTTCATCCAGCTGTCTTGTCATGTTCTCTAGCGCCACGGTTCACACTTATGTAGAATGCGGGAAATTACATCCGCCTAGAGACCGACAGACAGAAATTCACGTCAGAACACAAACTCACGAAAAAACTTCCGTCACTCTAGAACTTTTTTTTTTTCTTTCCATCTCACAGTCGAGTGCTTCTCTCCCCCTTCAGCAACATGGAGGACTTCTTAAAACAACTGACTGAGGTCAGCGTCCGCCAACAACAATACTACGAGGTGATGGCTGAAAGACAGAAACGGATGGAAGAACGCCTCGCTGAAGTGCGATTTGCTGCTGCTCCTCTACTGGACCCACAAGCCGCCGCCACCCGCCTAATTCCTAAACTCACCACTGACGATGACGTCGAAGCGTTTCTGCGGATGTTTGAAACGACTGCATCCACAGAAGGCTGGCCACGAGACACCTGGGCAACGGCGCTGGCACCATTATTGTCCGGAGAGGCTCAACGAGCTTATTTCTCACTTCCACTGACTCATATGCACAATTATGACCGGCTGAAGACATAGATTCTCACCCAGCTATGGCTATCTTCAACCACTGCCGCACAAATGTTCCATGACTGGGAGTTCAAGCTTCGAGTGCCAGCCCGAACTTCTTCGCTTGGCAGAGCACCGTTTTGGGACCCCGGCCATCGCTAAAAGGCATGCTTTCAGTAGTCTGTGTACATGGTGATACCCAACAAGTGTCGACCTGCTCCATCACCATAAAGAAGGAAGACACTGAAAGTAAAGTGGAAGTTGGAGTAGTTAAAGACTTACCTGTGACAGTTCTTCTGGGACGCGATTGGCCAGGGTTTGAAGAGGCTTGGACTCACACAGCGCAGCCTGCTGCTGCACCGCCACGCAGATGAAGACGCTGGCCATCCCGGGGAGCCAGACCAGCCTTTGCTACAACGGACAGTGGGAGAGATGGTGAGTCCCCCTCTCGTGATACTAATGTCTTCTTTGTGTTCCAGCAGGTCTCGGGAGGGGTAGCGTTTGGGCTTGAACAACGTGAGGACGATCGGCTCAAACATTGCTGGAGACCAGTCCGGGTCGTGGAGGATCAGTAAGTCCAGCCAGCCCCTCACCCTCTCCCGCATTTCATCATCCACAACGGCCTACTGTACTGCATCGCCCAGAGGAGGGGGGAGGAAAAACGGCTGTTGGTTGTGCCACAAACCAAGACAGAGACCATACTGGAGCTGGCACATGCACACCCCATGGCCGGACATCTGGGAGCTGCCAACACAGCACAGCGGATCAGGGACCGCTTCCATTGGTCCGGCCGAGGTGAAACGGTTTTGTGTCTCCTGCCCCAGATGCCAGCTCACCACTCCAAATAAACCTCCCTCCAGCCCTCTTATCCCTCTGCCTATCATCGGGGTGCCCTTCGAGCTGATCTTGTGGGGCCGCTGCCAAAGTCCAGCCGGGGTCATGAGCACATCCTGGTTATTGTCGACTACGCGACTCGGTATCCAGAAACCATCCCACTTCACAAGGCCACCTCGACGGCAATTGCCCAGGAGCTGTTCCTGTTAGCCAGTCGCGTAGGGATTCCATCAGAGATCCTGACTGACCAGGGGACCCCCTTTATGTCCCGGCTAATGGCTGACCTGTGCCGGCTGCTGAGGGTGAAACAAGTTAAAACGTCCATTTACCATCCCCAGACAGACGGTCTAGTAGAGCGGTTTAACAAAACACTCAAGCAAATGCTCCGGCAGGTGGTGTCCGAAGACCGCAAAGACTGGGACCAACTCCTTCCCTACATCCTTTTTGGAATAAGAGAGTCATGCCATTAGTCCGGGAACACAGCAAGCAAGCCCTGCAGCGTCATTACAACAGGTTGGCCCAACCGCGGGAATTCGAGCCAGGCGATCGAGTAATGGTTCTAGTCCCCAATGCCGCATGCAAATTCTTGGTGCAATTGCAGGGGCCGTACGCAGTGGATGAAGGAATAGGCCCAGTAAATTACTGTGTCCGACAACCAGGCCAAAGACACGTCACCCAGATCTACCACGTAAACCTGTTGAAGAGCTGGGTAGGGGACCGGGACCAGACGGCGGCTCAACCCCTGGTTGTCGACGCAGACCCCCACCTCTCGGCCGCCCAGAAAGCAGAGCTGAGGCACCTGGTCAGTCAGTACCAGAATATGTTCTCCAAGACCCCGGGCCACACAAATGTCATCCAACACGAGGTCATCACCAGCCCAGGAGTCATAGTCCGGAAGCGGCCCTACCAAATCCCCGAAACCAGTCGGCAAGCTGTCGAGGAGGAGGTTCAACAAATGCTCAAGCTGGGGGTCATCAAGCCATCCAGAAGCCAGTGGTGTAGTAATACAACAATGTAGTAATACACTCGGAGGCATGGGAGGAACATCTGGAAAGGATCCGGAGGGTGCTGTCTGAGCTTAGGAGGGCTGGACTCACCGCCAACCCCCGCAAATGCCATCTCGCCCAGTCAGAAGTGAAGTGTGGCAGGAACCGATCAGCATCGCCCTGGCAACAGAGGATTGCCACCTGGAACTCATCTGCCCGGGACAATCATTCACGGCGGGAACGATATAAAAGCAACACCTAAACAAGGAAGTGTTAAGCTATGTCTCCATGCTACATTGATGAGTGACTTACCTTTGTTCTTTACACAGACAAGACGCCGTGAACGAGAAGGCCGGACCATCGAGGACCACAGGAGCACCATTCACCGTCACCGGGAAGGGAAAGAAGAGGATTGCACTCACTTTGAGCACCGCCACCATCACCGTATTTAGTCACTTACCATAATTGTAAATAAATCCACCCTTCGGGGGTTTGTGTTCACTTCATCCAGCTGTCATGTCGTGTTCTCTAGCGCCACGGTTCACAATATATAAAAGCAAAATCACTGCACTTTCTTTGCTAACAATAACTATAAACAATCTTGATGTATTTATGACAGATTAGCTTTTATTTTTTCTATGCTTTGGGTTCAGTGTGTGTTAATGCAAATCAAAAATGGCATCATTTCTGTTAAGCAGGCGGTTCTGATATAGATTCATATAATTGAATCTGCTCATCAATAAAAAGCGTAACTCCAGTAACAGTAGCAGGCCATATAATTCAAAGGCGCGTCAACTATGAGGTAATATTTATTTTGAGGCATGATTCATATATAGTGAATGAAATGTCTTAAGAAGCTTTCAAATATATCACAATTTTAAGAACCCTTCTTAAATTACATGCTTTTAAACATCAGAGGGTCTATGGATATGAGCACTTCCTCACTATAGCAGAACTTTTACATTATGATTGCTTGCCTACTTAGCTAAGGTTCTGTTGCAACAACATATTTGTTAGGCTTTGTTCTCATGCGAATACAATAAGGCTGCTGTTGTAAAATATATCAACTCCGTGACGTCAGATTAAAACCGTCACCTCGATATGAAAAGCACTGCAGCTTCATAATAACTCATTATCACAAAATATCTAGGCCATAATGTACATGTTACTGCCAGAATCTTATGAAATAGATCTATTCGAGGGTCATAATCAAGCGTTACGATGCTGGATAATAAACACGGCCGGACAGGAAAAGAACAGCGTGTGGCAGCTATGTGTGCAATGGGAATACAAGCCTTCAGCATGCGAATATTTATTGGACATTGTTGAGTGCTGGGAAACATGGTTAATGGTTAACATTAAGCAGTCCTTCTGAGCAAGTCCTGCAAGATTAGCACTTACATGTCTTTAGTACCGACACAGCGAACGGTCATAAAAAGGAGCCTTCATCCGCTCTTGTAAATCAAATCATGTTTTGAGGGGTGATGATGATTCTGCCAATTAGTTGAAGCTGGACTGGTGAGAATTACTACTCACTATTACACATGGTCCATTCCCGAGATCTATAGCCCCCCTCGATTTGGCAATCTCCATGCAGGATTAAATGTGATAAGAAATGAATTATGCTATTGATGAGGTCCTTAACAAGGTAATAACCGCAGTCCCCAGTCAATAATTATTCCGATAAGAATATCTTTATTATGAAAATGCCAACTACAGCAGAAAGTCACAGCACCAAAACAATACCCAGTGGTGTAATTGCCTTTGTCTGAAATTATAGTTTTCATTAAATGGAATGCTGCATGTTATTGATTGTTTAAATAAGACTCGATATCTTCCTGTTTCAAAGCACTGTGAAATTGCATGGCAATGTAATATTCCAAAGCATTGTTGAGTCTGTTCATCAATGTTATGAGATTCACAATATAACGAGTCAAGGACTATTGGCCACAATAACTGCTGTATCTAAATGGGCTAATTTTATGGGGTTAGATCACAGCCAAAAAAAAAAAAAAAGGCAAATCGCTGCCTCTCTCCTCATGAACTCATCTACTTTGTGAACATAATGGAGAGGGAATATGACAGACATGTGCTGCAGTGTGGGATATTCCCACTAAAGCCATAACCCAGCTAACAGGGCACATTCTCAGAACTTGCTTTCTGGCAAGATTCTCTCAAATTAATGAACAAACATTCTTCAAGTAACATTAATAGAACATTAATAATTTAGTCATCTTAGTAATCTTATAATAAGTTATCCAGTTTTTAATAACATTCGTTATGCACAAAAATCTTACTGATGCATCTTTGATCGATACAATGTTAATTTTTTCTAAAATGTTGCCGTTGCTTGTTCATTAAACATTTTTAAAACATTACTACTTGCTACTTGATTCAGAATGTTCAGAGAACTTTTGTTTTTCAAAAGAGCCAAGAAAAAACAAGAAATATTATAAAAACTGGAAGAGAATGTTTAGAAATAAGGTTTTCATAATGGAATGTATTATGCGGCTTCTGTTTCGGTCACAAAAAAAGCCTAAAAACAATAACACTGCTTTGAGATAACCAATACTATACTATTACTGAGTAATAAATACTACTAACAAATTTTTTTTTTTTTTTAAATTAGCTTACTGTACTTTACTTGGCAGAAAAAAATTTTAGCATCTCAAAAAATTGGCAAATCAGAGATATATTATGTTGCATATGTTCAGTTGCATTTTTCCAAGAGCTTCATACTTTTGGTTATGGTTGATCTAATGACTGGCCCCTGCTCTCTATATGGCTGTTAAGTTGGAGGTCTCTTGACTCCTTCATAATTGTGACCCTGGACCACAAAACCAGTCTTAAGTCGCTGGGGTATATTTGTAGCAATAGCCAAAAATACATAGTATGGGTCAAAATTATAGATTTTTCATTTTTTGGCAAAAATCCTTAGGATAGTAGGTAAAGATCATGTTCCATAAAGATATTTAGTCAATTTCTTACTGAAAATATATTAAAAATTTATTTTTGATTAGCAATATGCATTGATAAGAGCTAATTTGGACAACTTTAAAGGTGATTTTCTCAGCATTTAGATTTTTCTGTACTCTCAGATTCAGATATTTTCATATAGCTGTATCTCGGTCAGATATTGCCTATCCATCCAAAATTAACAAAAAAATAACACTTACGACTGGTTTTGTTGTCCAGGGTCACAATTGAGGAATATTCTGAGATCTGTTGAAATGCATTGTGTTTAAATTTACTACTTATTTAGATTCTAATGCTGTGGGTTGTGTTTACCTTATTAGTTCTGGAAGGGGATGACCATGTTGAAAATGCTGCATTTTGACTTGAGTTCTTGGCAGGGCTATCATTTCCTAGTCTGGGGTCTTTGTAGGAGTTTTGTTCCTCCTCAACTTCTTTTACTTCCATCTGTAGGAGGAGAAAGCATTCGACTTTGTCATTGCTGCATCCTAATTTCGGTATTCAATAATCTGCACGATTGATATGTGACATGTGTATTGCTTGTAATTTCCACCTGTTCAATAGGAAGATCCACCTTCATATTTTCGTCCTCCAGTACTTCAGATGCTACTAATGCCTCCTTCCTTTTGTTGGTGGCTCTGAAGACACTTTTTTCTGTAGAGGGCGATAAATCCTAATTACATGCTGATCATATGTTAGATGCATCCATTAGTACTCAAAATTAAATTTCATTTTTAAAACCATCCAAAGTTTCCTATTTTGAAAAGTTGAGGACTGCATCAACTATCATCATAAATATGTAATCTAATGCAACCATTCAGGTTTTTAGAGAAAAAAAGTAAAGAGATGCATGTTTTTCTAGCTTTTCACATGCCCACATGATAGAAACCGTTTAAAATCAGAGCATTAAGTCCATTAATAAGAACCTTGAGAGCCTGTTTCCACTACTGAGCTTTAATGTTTGCAGTGAACAAAATGACACTGTAAATAGACAAGATCTGCTGCAGCTAACTACAAATCAATTAATGTTTGTTACAAAACACTCAATATCTTCTCTCAAAACATAGGCCATTAACACAGACAAAGAAAAAAAACTGTCCAGCAACGAAACATCTTGTTTCAGCAGACAAGACATGAGGGTTAAAGTGATAAACACTCTTTAGCATTACCCAGAACACTTCACATCACATCAAATCAAGTCTGTTCAAGCTCAGCACTTCACAAAGCATTTAATGGGCTTTCTTGATCCTGAGATGCAAACTGCATTCATCTGTGCCTTTGACATTCAAAGGTAAGACAATCTTGGCTAATGATAGGCTGACAGCAGATGCACTCCTCCTCCAGTAGGTGATGGGAATGGCTCTCACAGTCATGGCATGTTTGATTACCCCTCCGCAGCGATTGATGTAGTTAAAAGGAGGTTTCTTGTTTTATTTTTTTCAGTTTCTGCCATTAGGAATGGCATTATGTGGATCTTCTGCCCCATGGGACATGATCAAGTGTCCAGAGTAGGTATGAGCCTTCATCGAGGGGCTTTTATAAGCATGGCTTCAGACATACCGTCCGAGGCTAATGCGAGATCTGCAAGAGTGAGGGAAACTCAACTCCATCACAAGGACTGCTGGCTCGGCTCTTATGAGCAAAGTGATGGCAGCTCTGGAGCGCCTGCAATTACTCACTGAATGACCTCATGGCATGTAAAAGACACAATGCACTTGCTCAGTCAATGTCTTGTTCGGTTAATCCAGTGCACAAAAAGTGTCAATCTCATTCACGTATGCCCCCTCGGATTTGTGAGCCAAATGGATTTTGAATATAACAAAATATATACATATAAGCAACAAATGCTTATATAGTGAGGCTGCACAAATTTTGTAAAGAAATATTAATATAAAATGAATATTATTGTACAGTGGGTACGGAAAGTATTCAGACCCCCTTACATTTTTTACTCTTTGTTATATTGCAGCCATTTGCTAATATCATTTAAGTTTTTTTTTCCTCATGAATGTACACACAGCACCCCATATTGACAGAAAAACACAGAATTGTTGACATTTTGCAGATTTATTAAAAAAGAAAAACTTAAATATCACATGGTCCTAAGTATTCAGACCCTTTGCTGTGACTATTTTTCACACCTGGATTTGGGGATCCTCAGCCATTCCTCCTTGCAGATCCTCTCCAGTTCTGTCAGGTTGAATGGTAACGGTTGGTGGACAGCCATTTTTAGGTCTCACACGTCATGTTTTTCATGTTCTCATGTATTCCCTGACTTACACGCCCCTCTCATCAGTGTTCATCCTTTCCCATCAGTGTTCCCAGTTTTCCCAGGTGTCCCGTATTATTACTTGATTAGTCTGTGTATATTTACCCTGTTCTGTCTCTCATTCAGTGTCAGTTGTTAAAGTTTCGTTTGGTCGTTCATGTCTGCACAGACCTCTGGGGGGATGGGGGTAGTAGTACCTGGTTCAAGATGGGGAGAGTTGGGATGGGGATCGAGCCAGAGGCTGCAGGAGATCCTGATCCACTGTGGCCTGACACGCCAGAGCCTGCAGGAGATCCTGATCTGCCATGGCCTGATCTGGCAGAGCCTGCAGTAAATCCTGTTCCTCTGTGGCCCGATCCACCATGGCCTGGCAAGGATCCTGAATCCACAGTGGTCCGATCCGCCATGGCCTGGTGAGGATCCTGATCCTCTGTGGCCTGCTCAGGGTCAGGTCCTACCCCGGGCCATCATGGACTGCATATTGTCAGGGAGACTCCCTGAAACTCGACCTGGTATATCTTGCAGACACCCATCCATCCCTCCCCCTGCGTATTGTTCCGCCTTCACTCCACCACTCTCCAATGGACAGAATTTAGAGCTTCTGGAAGCCGCTCCTAGTGGAGGGCTCTGTCACACCGTCATGTGTCTCCTGGGTTTTGATTATGTCCATGTGCTTCTTTGTTTTTGTTTTTTACTGTCATTCTGTCACTCGTGTTTTCCCTGACTTGTAACCACGCCCCTCTTCCCCAGCTGTCCCGTATTATTATATTATTACTTGTCTGTGTATATATACCATGCTCAGTCTCTTGTTCAGTGTCAGTTGTTAATGTTTAGTTTGTTGTTCATGTCTGCACAGACCTCTGCACATTCGTCAGCATCTGTGTTGCACAATTAAATGTTTCATGTTTATGGAATCTCTCCTCTCCGTGAATCTTTTGCCAGCTGAGAAGCAAGGTCGTAATTGCCACAACTGATCATTACATTAGATCTCTCCAGAGATGCTCAACTGCGTTCAAGTCAGGGCTCTGGCTGGGCCATTCAAGAACAGTCACAACGTTGTTGTGAAGGCACGCCGTTTTTTTAGCTGTGTGCTTATGGTCATTGTCTTGGAAGGTAAACCTTCGGCCCAGCCTGAGGTCCTGAGCACTCTGGAGAAGGTTTTCATCCAAGATATCCCTGTACTTGGCCGCATTCATCTTTCCCTCGATTGCAACCAGTGTTCCTGTCCCTGCAGCTCAAAAACTCCCCCACCACATGATGCTGCCACCACCATGCTTCACTTTTGGGACTGTATTTAACAGGTGATGAGCAGTGCCTGGTTTTCTCCACACATACCACTTAGAATTAAGGCAAAAAGTTCTATCTTGGTCTTATCGGAATAAGCTGATAAGCCGTCAGGCAACTCTGCCATAAAGTCCCAATTGGTCTACAACTTTCTCCCACCTCCCGACTGTATCTGTGGAGCTCAGCCACAGTGATCTTTGGGTTCTTCTTTACCTCTTCTCCCCCGACAGCTCGGTTTGGCCGGACGGCCACCTCTAGGAAGGGTTCTGGTCATCCCAAACGTCTTCCATTTAAAGATTATGGAGGCCACTGTGCTCTTAGGAACCCAATCAAGAGTCACAAATATTTGAGGTTAGGGATGTTCCGTCTCAAACAGGAGCAGTTAAATATCTGTAATAATTAAAACTTAATAATTATTTTCAAAAAATACCACTGCATGTAGCCAGAGCTGTGATTCGGGCCGAGTGCAATAAGTAATCACAGTGTGCCGATATACAAGGTTATGAGTGTGATATTGCATTTATACAACAGTTCTACAGCACAAGTGTGTAAATACATAAGAAACAACAATGAAGTGTCTTTGAAAACCCTCTTTTTTTTATTGTGTACTACAATAGAGATGGACTGCGAGTTTGCGATTACCTGCATCAGATACACCATTCCTTCTTTAGCTCAATCTCATATTCACATCACAATTATACATTAGTTTAAAAATCTACTGAGGAAAGTGATATTTTTGTCGTATCCTATAAATCTAGAGCTGACAAAAATGTCAAAACAAATTTTCAAACAGATGTTATCTTTATTTACAAACAACTAGAATACTACACTCCTCTCAGCCAGTCAGATGCTGGAACCAAAAAGAACTGTTATTATACAGTAAGGATATGAACTCAAACACTGGCGCATAACGACTATGTATAACACATTACGCAATAACGGTATTGAAAACAATAGGTATGATGTAAGTCTTTATACACAACAGAGTAAGAGAGACTTGGTGAATGAAAGCGAAAGAACAGAACCTAATATAGAGAACCAATAAAGGAAAATCAGAGAGAATGAGAGAGAGAGATTTCTCATGAATAACTTATGAACATTTTGATTACCTATCAGAAAAAATGGAAACATTTTGTTTTCCTTGGCATAGCTAACAAGGCACTTGCATACATTTTAAACAAAATGGCCTGATTGAATTTATCTATGATTTAAAGCCCTCTGCAGCATTTGAATCCATGCTGAGCTTCAATATTCCTCTCACAGGACGGCATTCTATCCAAGAATGAGAGCGTATTTCCCTAATGTAGGTGGGCTTTAGAGAACAGCCTGTCAATTCAAAGCAATTTGTGGCGCATACACGCCTGCGCTCACTGTATTGCGCCGTACACATGCAAGAGTACAAGATCCCTCTTTTTTGCCACTCTCTCTCACTCCCTTAATCATAAATGCATCACAATCACACAGCAGAGATGGTATAAGAAAAAGACAGAGAGTAAGAGAGGAGAAAGACTTCTACAAAAAGAACAGCCACAGTGCCTATCAGCAATTATGTAAAACGCCTGTATCTGCCGAAGGAAGAGGCGGGAAACAGAGCTCTAGGGAGCAGAAGGAAAATCGTATCACAACTTGCCACACTCACCCGCCGTAGCAAAGAGATCTGGGATTTTCAAGCCCTGCCCGGGCTGTCTGGCATAAAAAACGGAGCCAGCGCTGTCCACTTCTGGTTTTGCGAACTACGAAAGTAGAAAAAGCAATCTTATAAAGACCATACATGGCTTTGATTCGATCTGATGCTTAAAAGTGTGTCTACAATCCTTTGATAACAAGAAACAACTGTGTTTCGAGCACTGCTCGTTCTTCCTCTTTTACTCTCTTTTTCACATTTTCCATTGACCTCAATTTTTCATGAGCTGATATGCTTTGTAGCTCCCCAGCGACCGGCACGGTATTGAATTCATCTGGTTCCAATACATCCTATGCACAACCTATCAATCACCAGAGAGCACAGCAAACTAATCATTTATTGATGAAACAGGGCAGCCATGAATTTCTAACTGCAATAGTCTTATTTATCAAGCCAGATCAAACAATGAGGCTCCAAACAAGCTTTAAAAGAGAGACTTGGAGGGAATAACTTATTCTTCAGCAGGCAGCAGACAGTTATTGATGATGAAAAAAGAAGACTGGGGCACTGGAGACACAGAGAGAGACAGAACAGTGGGAAGAGGAGTTTAGAGTGATGCTTTGACAGCAGGATGCATGTCTGAATTAATACTCCCACAAAAGGTAATTTTCTTCCAGCAGTCAGTGCATACCGGATCTACCATTGGGAGCAAGGTGAGCCATTTCTGGCACAGTGAGGGAAAGAGAAGGCTTAATACATTTTTCTCCAGCTCTAGCCACTGTTAGTTGGCTCCATAGAGAGGCAGCTTGCCTCACTAACATGGGGCCTGGGGAATAGCTGAATATTTGTTCTTCTCACTTTTTAAAGCAAACTCTGCCTGACATGTCTT
>JAUYWG010000053.1:15126848-15143133 GCA_034779775.1 Enteromius afrohamiltoni
GCGCCCGGGGAGCAGTTGGGGGAATGGTGCCTTGCTCAAGGGTCTCACCTCAGTCGTGGTATTGAAGGTGGAGAGAGTGCTGGGTATTCACTCCAACCACCTACATTCCAGCCGGACCTGGGACTCGAACCCACAACCTTTGGGTTTCAAGTCCAACTCCTAATGTAAATCAATGTAACTGCTATAATTCTATATAACTGTAAATGTAACTGTAAATTAAAACTACAATAGCACTCTTTTCCACCATGTCTAAAATTAACAGCCTGTTAAAATCAGAAACTCTGGTATCAAATACAGCGTTTACATGTTTTGTATTAAAATGCATGTCATGAATTTGATTACAAGCGACTCTAAATACATGTATAAACAGAGTCTGAAATCTGAGTTTCCCCAGTCGTAAACATACTTTATGTTGACAGTTATAAGTCTGGATAAGTGAAACAAGTTCTCATTTAACCAAGGAAGAAAGTTCAGTTTATAAAGTTCAACTTCTGTGGGAAAAAAAACCCACAATTGAACATTGAAGGAGTCAAATAAGACATTTTCCACTAATCACTAATCTAAGGCCCATTACAACTTCTGTTATTAACATCTGTTAGGTGGTTGATTATGGTATGACACCAAATACAGGTATAAATGGAGAACAAAGAGCTTTGCATGTTAGTAGCTGTGAAAACTTAACCACTTCTGATGAAATCAGCTGATATCTTAATACCAGATCTACACTTGGCCTAAGAACAGGTTGTAGTGTCCTTTACACTAACTCAAGCATAAAAGAACATGGAAAGCTCGGGGATGGTAGCTTCAATCCAGAGCAATGTGATAATGATTCTGAAGCCAGGCGTGGAAGACCCCCTGCTGTATTAGCGAAACACTCCCCCTGCCTACACAGGACAGGCCTGACAGAGAGCAGCTGGATGGGTGTCTTTACCAATCCCCTAGAGAAACCAATGCTTCTCCAAAACAGCAAGCCAGCACAGGGACAGCAGCAGGTCTGACATGAGCAAGTCATGGGAGATATGAGGGGACAGTGCCACAGAGAGGGTCTGAACAGCTTTACTTGGCTCTGCGTGTCACAGTCATGGACGTGTGGTCTGTAGTACAAGAGGGTGTGATCATCTCTGTCGCTGCTGCACTTCTTCACCCGTGTCAACTTTGCTGACACCTCGCTCAACATCTGTTAGACCAGTAGGAGAATAAACACCAAATGCTGTGCTACTGCTTTCATCTGCCGGAGCAGTGCCAGCTCTGTCACATGAAAAAAATCCTGAGCAAAAAAATAATAATAATATTTCTATTTCTAATATTGCACCAGTCCCTCCATGGAGTTTACATGACACAAAAAATATAGGTTAAAGTATACTGTATTGATTTCTAGGGAAAGAACAATTATTTAATTCAGTTTCATTATCAAAATGTTTACAATGAAATGACATCATTGGAGAACGTAAGCAGCAAGCCAGAGAAAATAAAGGTGTTTTGGTAATGGAGGTCTGTGTAGGTCATAGCTGAGTCTTTGTCTCCCTCATGTGGTAAATGAAGAAATGGGAATATCCTGCTATGGACTAAAAGAAAGCATAGAGCATAACATGCTATGTAATTGTGTTATTGTTTTGTTTTTACAGACACTTTTTAAACATTTTCCAATTAAGTAAATTATTATTTTTTAATTTAATAATTACATAATTTTTCATGTGCACCTCAATTCACAACTGGCTTTCAAACAGTTTTTTTTCATGTTTTAGATTCAATTTGAATGTTTCTGATATTTTTGAAAGTAACCAAGGCTGGATTTATTTGATTGAGTACAAGTTTCTAATATATTTCAATATGAAAGTTGTTGCTAGTCATTACTCCAGTCTGCAGTGTCACACGCTTTTCAGAAATTACTCATTCTGATTTGGGGCACTTAAGTACGTTCTAAGAAAGTTCTTGTGATTATCAAAGCTAAAAACATTTATTCACTTTAGTGAATAGAATGTTCAAAAGAAACAAGAAAAAAAAAAAACAGCAACAAAAAAGAAATATTTTATAACAGTGTAGAAGTTTCAATGTCGATGTTGTAAATTTAATTCCTATAAATATATAAAAAATATATATATATATATATATACAAATTTATTTAAAAGCATACTCCAAATAAAATGTAATTACGTGTATATATTTGTATTCATATAATTTATATATTACAGATATCTGTACATATATTTAATATATAAACAAAAATTTTTCTTAAATAAATATATGTATATGTGTGTATTTACATGGACATTATAAATATACACAATAAGTATACACACATATTATAAAAAAAACTTATTTTGGATGCGATTAATCGTTTTACAGAACTTATGAGTATGTATATATTAGTTTGCAAAGAAGTTTAAACTTAAAAAATTTAATTAATTGAAAAATGGATGATTTAGATCTGAAGGCTTATGATTATAAAATTGCAAGAAACAAATTTAACTTAATTTGTCAAAACATTTGTCTGTTAGCGTAAAGCTTTGAATTACTGTTACAGATTCTCTGCAGGGAAAACAAATACATGATTGTTTAAAAGTGTTTGTTCTCCTCTCAACAAATACAGATTACAGGTAAACAGATTATGAAACTGCACCTTGGAATTTAATGACACTTTGATGAGACTTTGATTGCTATTCCATCTTCATTGTATCAAAGATAATTGGACACTTTCTTCAAATTATTTCCTCCACTCAATGAAGCTGATGAAGCATGAGAAATCAATTAGAGAACAACACACATGGAACAACCACAGGAGCTTTCCCTTCTAACATCAACAGGCAAACGGTTTGCCGTCATTTTTCTTATTCACAATAACCAGATGTCTCAAACTTTACTTTGGAGAGCTCTGGGTCCCAGTCCACTAAGCGTGTATTTTTTCTCCATCACTTATTTGCCAGGTCTAGCTCTTATTGTAGTCTGGACCATCCCAAAGCAGCGAGTGAACTATCACTATCACAAAACACTATCACAAAACAATTTATCCTCATTCTGTGGCTACAGGGGAGGGTTTCAGCGCCTTCCCTGGTGAGGGAGCTCGGCTCTCACTTGATCAAGTAACACAAACTCTGAGCGTTGGGACAGTTTGAAAAAGGAGAGGTGAGAAGAACTCAATACCTCCTAGAGACAGTGATTGATGAGGCGATTGTGTCCACTCCCAACTCACACTTCCACGTATCAGCTTGATTGGAGACATTGAGATCCTGTGACGGTAACATTTTTCTCAACTATCTGATCTTCAACACTAATGAACAGTAGCCAATTTATATCTGGCCCAAATTGAAATTTTCTCACTAACTGGTTTTGGTCTGAGGGGAAAGGGATGGGGGGCTGATCAAGATCGGTGTCTTGTAAACTAGTTCAGGACATGCAGAACCTGAGTTTGACGTGTGATTAACCAATTTGTCAGATTTGAAGAACCAGTTTATAGTTTTTGTGAAGTTTAGGCCTACAATCTATCATTTCTCTCTCCTCTCCACCTGTAGCTGGTGAGTGGTGAGCACAGTGGCGCCATTGTCCTGTGGCAGCCGTCGCATCATCCAAGTGGATGCTGCACACTGGTGGTGGTTGAGGAGAGACCCCCCCCACTTGTTTGTGAAGCGCTTGTGTATGGCAATACACAGTAAAGCGCTATATAAATGCGTCATTCATTCATTCATTATGATTTTAGGCATTACTCATGGGTAAGGGAAGGTTTAAGTGTAGAGATACGGTGAAGACTAAAATTTTGGATTAAAATGTTGTTCCAAGATCAACAAAATATGTTGACCCAGGAACTCGTCGAACTCATCAAAATCAGGACGTGTTACAATCACCAGCCAAGACAGTTACGTGTCCCCCTGTCTCTTTTTCTGCATTGGACTGTTATTATGAAGTGTATTCTCCACTGTTTCAGTGTTTCCCCTGGCCAGTCTCTGCCCCCTTTTTAGCTGTCGTTCCTTGCTCGCAGATTTGATTGACTTTGCCCGTTGCGGAGGAATGCGACTCTAGCGTTGCGTCTGCATCAGAAATGGTGGATGCGCTGGAGTACGAACGCATAATGGCAGACACACCGGTGGTTGGTCATGTCACAGCTGCCTTGGACGAGCCAAGTCAAGTCACAGCTGACCCTCAAGTGCCAAGTGAAACTGCCTTTGTTCTACACAAGCCCAGCCAAACCACAGTCGATCATCACAGATCAAGTCAAGTCACCACTGATGTTCGTGAATTAGGTTCATCCACAGCAGATCCTCAAAGTACTCTGTTCACAAATTTCCACTTTTCAAGTCAACTGTTGTAGAATCGCACAAGTCAAGCCAAAATTATGTTGATTTTCACCTGTCAGATCCAGTCATCTCTGATAATCACCTCACCACGAATCTGCTTGACTCACATCATACCACTGCCACTCTGTCAGAGCCACGGCATGTCTCCCCTGACCATCCAGAGCCATGCCACGACTCATCTGATCTCCCTAGGTTAAGTCATGTCTCGCCTGAGCCGCGTCTCATCTGTTCAGCCAGAGCCATGTTATATCTGCTCTGATCAGAGTCACAAAACGTCTCCTGGGTCCATCCAGAGCCATTGCCTGAAATAGCCTCCAACCCAGAGCCAAAGCCACAGCATAAGAAGGCCACCAACCCCGAGCTACTGCACAAGATGGCAGCCACACCCGAGCCTTCAGCCAAAGCGGAACTCAAGCCCCAGTTTTTAGCCACAACGGATGCTATGGCAGTGAACCCCGCAATCGTGGGTGATCCACATGAAGACACCAGGGCCTTCCCAGGGCATATGAGATGGGTGTCCAATTTGGCAGACCCCCCATTGATGTCAATGAGGGCAACCGGTCTCCCCAGGGTCCTAAAGCAGGCCATCACAGAGACTGTGCCTCTCTCCTTAGTGCTCCCAGTAATGGCAATCACCATTTTAAGTCACACTGCCGTCCCACGACTTTGCCGGTTCCCAAGTCTTCCCCAGAACCACTGGAGGTGTCGGCCAATTCCGTAGGACATCTGGATGTACTGCCGGTGGCTGCACAACCCCTGAGGTGTCAGCTGAGACCATTGAACCTTTGTCCTGCCCTGCCATGGCCATTGAACCCTCGCCTTGCTACGTAAGTCTGTACAGCTAAGGAAGGGTGTCTGTCCCACACGCTCCGCTCTGGAGGGCGTCTCTGTCGCCTGCACCACACTGGAGGGTATCTGTACCATCTGGCTCTACCGTGGCTCTCTGCTCTACCTCCCTCCTGGACTGTATTGCGAGCGTCTGGAGGAGTGTGGGGGGCGGGTAGTCTGTGTTTCTGCATTGTAATCTAAAGCCTCTTATTATGAAGTGTGTTCTCCACTGTTTCAGTGTTTCCCCTGTTCAGTCTCTGCCCCCTTGTTAGCTCCCATAGAGATTAATCAGCTCCGCCTCCTTGTTAACCCGCCACTGCTGACCCAGCCTGTATGACCACGTCTGTTAATAAAACCCTGCTTATGGATCCGCACGTCTTTGTCCCCTTTGTTACATCTGCGCCATGTTTAATCTCCATATCACAGTTCAAAAACAGAGCAAACAAGACTAATGGCATTCCACACCGCTGTTTATCCCTGCCTTCTGAAGAATTAGCCTATTAGTCTTTGACTATGCAAAACTGATACCAGCATTTTCATTAAAGGGGTCATCCGGTGCTACATGCACTTTTTCAAGCTGTTTGGACTGACATGTGTGTTGGGAGTGTGTGTACACAACCACCCTACAATGATAAAGATCCACCAGTAGTTTTGTTTTAATGTAATAAAAATAAATTGCCCCTTCAGAAATCAAGCCATTCTTAAATGCATGTCGGTGTGGCTGGTGTGGTCACTCCCATGATCCAGCCTCACCTACAGAAGCAGCGAGTATAATGTCTTTTAATGAATCTTTGCAAATCACCTTTCCTGATAATGAGCTAATTAGCAAGTTTCACTATGAATACGGCTAATAAAATTATCCTCTGAGAGTGCCTCTGAAAATAGGGGCGGGGCTTGTGAAGGTTTAAGGGGGAAGTACACAGAACAAAGTGATTGCTAAAGAGCTGTTAAATAAGTGTTTTTTTACATTACCTTTAAGAAATTTTAAAACAAATGATATTACAAACTTTCCATTAAGACCCTAAAGAATCATATAAGCTAGTGGAAAATTGGCTTTGTATGACTCCTTTAAATATTTACTTAACGTAATCATACTGATGCTATCTATAACATACACTTTTTATCAATTAAAGAATTTAAAGAAATCATTTCAGTATTCTTACCAAAGTTCTGTCTTGTTTTTCTTTTTTTAGAACTGGATGAATCCCACTGTTGAACCTAAGAAAAAGAGGAAGACAAAGAAATCATTTATCCATAAAAAAGGTCTGTCATCATTTACTTTACTTGTCCCAAAAAGAAAAAAATATTGTTTGTTATTACAGTTCTGGGCTGGCATTTTATTATTCATTCTACAATTTACAAAAATATCACAACTGTTTTCAACATTGATAATAATAAGAAATGTTTCTTAATGTTTCTTGAGTAATTTCTGAAGGATCATCTGACACTGAAAACTGGAGAAATGGCCACTGAAAATTCAGCTTTGCCATAACAGGAAAAAAAAACATATTTTAAATTGTTCTACACTATATTTAAGTAGTAGTTAGACAGGTTTTGAATGGGGAAAAGGTGAGTTAATGGAGGCAATTTAACTATAAGAAACCTCAACAGAGCATTACACAGCTGATAATTACTGTCATTGCAATTATCATATTTTATAATCTTTCTCACACATCAGTGATATTGTGGATTACTCCCTTGCTCGGAGCCAGATGATATGGCAAAGACCGGAACCTCTCGGTCCCTACAGCAACATAATAGTGGTTGTTCTGTAGCTCATACGATCCACGTACAGGCCTCCCATTCAGCATACACAATCTGAAAGGAGTGAGATCACTCAAAATTGACTATACATACTTTTTACACATGTACATTATACAGATGTAGCCCGTACCTGTGCACAGCTCCAGTACGAAGGTGAACTCTCTCTGTCACCATGGCCAATACGTTTTCCCAGCTAGCAAGCGTGTGTTTTGGAATCAGCACTCGTGTTGGAGGAAGCAAGATATCTCCATTGGTAAAAACACTACAAGATATAAACAAATTCAGCACTTAAGACCTCAGTCCACACGTTTATGCTTCCAAATATGTTTTGTTAAAGACAATGTTCACTGATTAACAACATGAGGAAATTAGATGCCATTAGAAATAAATAATTAAAGTAAAGAACAGAGGTCTGATTTTATACCATTAGACAGTATTACAGTTTTAAAGAATTAGACTTTGCCATAGCCTGAGGCTTTGCCATTGAAGACTTCCAATAGGGACACATTAAAAGCAGGGCTCACTTGATGATGCACGACTCATTACTGATTCTCTTCCATCGAGCTGGGACAATTATTCTGCTGTGAACTACAGGTTGGATCTGCATTGGAGACAAATGAACAGGACCCCACTGAGCATCACTGACAATAACTGTTCCACTGCTCATTTACGGCACTCACACATCTGGTTTTCCTCAATCAGCCATCTTAAATGCTACGTTGGTTGTTGTTCAGATGGAAACAAGGAGCTAAAAGGGTGACAGACAGTGACATATATACTGCCATAACCTCAAGCAAAGTCACTCTACGTGGGCATTTTTATGATTATCGCTCTATTATGGTCCATTTCATGTTGGTCTCTGAGGAAGGTTGTAAAAACTATTAGCTTAATAAGTCAGTTGAAATTGTCCAAACTTGAAATCTTTGAATCCTATGCTAAATAGATCAGCCTCTGAAAATTTGGTTTTGCCATGACAGGAAAAATTACATTTTAAAATGCATTCAAATACAGCAACAGTATTATTGTTTTTATTCTATTTTTCATCAAAGTATAGTATTTCGGTGCTTATATTGTGCCTACTGTTGACTATAGTTTACAATCCCGCAGAATTCAGCTCCAACTTTAATGAAAAACACCTGAAGCAGATAATCAAGGTCTGCAATTTGCATGAAAATTACAGACAGGTGTGTGAGCAGGAGAGGAACTGAACTCCAGAGCAGGGCTGAGCACCTTTGTGTTAAACTGTGGCATAACAACATCTTTTGTAATTATTCAACAGCTGACTGTAAACAATTAAACAGTTGTAACCAGTGTTTAGTTTTTTTTATTCATGTTTTAACGTATGATTTTAATGGTCACTGTATTTGTACCAACAGGGTACAATATGGCTGCATCTGAAAGAGACTTTTTGCTATTCTGGCAAATGACTTTGCAAGCAGCGTGTATAGTTTACATCAATTCTGCATCAGCTTCGGTGATAACTATGCAAATATAAATAAAGAAATAAAGTTCTTGTGAGTACAGGAAGGAGGGAAGTTTTGAAATTTGCCACTAAGTGTCTCTAATAAGTAACACAAAGCATTTGCACAGTACTTGCATTAAATGTTGATTAATAACTTAAAATAATTTTATAGGGAGTCAGAAAACTCCTCTAGTATTCAGAGGCTGCCCTAATCAGGCCACTACCTGTTAATTTAAAAAGATAAAATAAAACAGCTGACTCAAATTGAAATTTTGGGGTGAAATCAAAACACGTGTGCACTTCCTGTTTTTCAGCAAAAATGGGGCATAAAATCAGTCTGGAGAAACCTCACACTGATATTCTCTCTGAGAAATGTAACAGTCAATAATGTAAATGCAGGGTGCAGAAGAACACCAGTAATGATCAGACTGAAAACATGAATTACCATGGACATTTTTTCCTTTTGACCTTCCTGATGTAAAAAACATTTTCCTACATATCCATGGTATGTTTCACATATAGACATATCAATTAAGTTATCCCCATTCATTAATCCTTTTCTGTCTTGATGGAATGAGAAAAGGTTTTATCTTGTTTAATCATTCTATCAAAAATGGTGGAGTTACTGTGACTCTTACCGGTTCACTTTTCTGTTTTGGAGGTTTTTGTGTTGTTATGTGACGATAGCTATCAAAGAAAAAGAACAGAGAAAGTATTAAGTCAGTAGAATATAACATAAGCACATTATTTTGATGGTTTTGCGTTGTAAAATGTAAAAATAATAATTATTATTATTCAAGTAAAATGTAAACTTTCTGTATTAGTCTGCTTTACGTGAATTTAATTCATGTTAAAATCTGCTAAAAATCAATTATTGAACACAATACGACAGCATTAGCTACTTCACTGTAAATAACTGCACCGTTACCACAATGTGGAGGAATACTTACTCCATCTTTTTGAGTCTCTCTGCTCCAGCTGCCACATATATCTCTCCATGCACCAGCTGCTGCAGATTCGCCACCCGGCGACCCTTGTTAGGGGTGTAAATATTTCGCACTGCCCCAAAGTGAGCTGCGATGCCTCGAGTGACAGTATTCAGAAAGCTGTCAAATGTGGACGACTGACGTTGACTGATAACAAATCTTCGGCCGGGATAAAAAGCATCTCCGTTCCTAAACACAACAACCGTTTTGGTCGGCGGAGGAAGCGCGTAAGAACTCCGTCCAGACATTATGAACTAAAACAACTCACGTGGAGGCGCTGAAAAAAACTGATTCAATTTAGAAATAAAATACAATTTTAGTAACCACAACCAAAAGTTGTTAACAGAATCGTTGTCTTCCGCGTTCTGGAGGCAGCCAGATGTTGTTTGGACCAGTTTCCACAGTAACTGAGTGAAATGTTAGGAAAATAGCAAGAAATGGAAAGAATGCTAGGTTACAATACTTTAAACAAACGTTTTAAATTATTTATATGTAACCGGTTATAACTATTTTTTATTATTATTTTAATAGCTGGTTTGTTGTAGTTTAGTTTGTGCTCTGAGGTAACTGGAGATTTAGTGGCCGCGGTCTTAGACAACCGCTAAACCGTAGATGAAATTTTAATCAGTGTATTACTTACTCCTGTTGTCGGAGACAGTAGGTCAGCTTTTCAAAAATATCAATTTCATCTACAGGTGTCAACGTGATTTTTTCCAGTTTTGTTTTAGGAGTTAATAGTCTTTATATTATTATCATCATCATTGAAAATGAAAAAACGACGAAAAAACGTAACTATAGAGCCACTATAGAGCTTTCAAGAACTTGCCAGCACAAGTGACTTGAAATTTGACATTATTATTTGAAATTATCATGTAAATCCTCTATGAGTATTCATAAATACTCTATGACCTATAATATTGTCATCACTCAATCAACCAAAATATATTATTTTAACAAAACTATTTTATATGGATTAAACCAGGTAGAAATGTATTTATTCGTTACATAACAATTTATTTGTAAATATTTTTATTAATCATTTTATATCTATCTTTCCATTAAATTAAAAGTCCAAATGTTTATTACCATATTTTCGGCTGATTTGTTACTCATGTTTAGCAGATTTCTGTCTCAGTATATAGTTTATGGCAGGATAGGTTCCTTATGTCATTGTCTGTTTGGTGTGATGGCCAGTGTAGAATAACAGATCAGTTTACACAAGCAGGTCGCCTGATTATGTTTGTAAAGTTCATTCTGAAGACCCATTATGAAATTCAAGCACCCTCCATCTTTAAAGATTTATGAGAAAAACACTGTTATATGCGCAACAGAGGTGCACAGATTGCCACTTTGCCCCAAATTAATTAGATTTCCTGCCTGCTGTTATATTTTCATGCATAGTTAATTCCGGGACGGCTTGACCTTGTCAGCACATACAGTAAGTACAGAAAATTATCAAAGTGACCACACGTGACCACCAGAGAGCGACAGATTACTACTTTAACATAGGGCTCCTTACTCGATGATATAACCTTGCAAAGAGTCGAGGAATTTTATTAGTGCTACAGAAGAAAGATACATCGAACTAAAGTTTTAAGTCAAAGCCTGTTGATCATCATATACAAATACTTATAGATTGATTCAAAAGTCATATAAAATACACGAATCATAACGAATCCTTCGAGTATCTATCACGTTTTAGAAATAATTTACCATATTTATATAATTATATAATATTATATTTATATACCATATAACATTACACAGAATTAGTAGGAACAGTTAAAAAAGTACAGTCTCAAGAAAGCAAATAATGGTATTATTTATGATATCAGGGATGTGTACTGTATTATATGTATGTGTACAGTCAGTCATCTATTGATAAAAACAACTACTTTGGGATGGAATAAGCCATTTCATACCACATTTATAACCTGCCAAGGTTATGAAATGACTTAATATGATATACAATATACACCATCTATTGATCTTCATATGGGACCTTGACATTGTTCCATTCTGCGAATAATGTATTAAATAAATGGGATGATGTACTACTGGTAAACTGGGACACCCATTCCAGTCATTTTACTGGGGAGAACAAATGGTCTGACTATTTCTAACCTTAACCCTACAGTTCAGTCTAGAAGACTGTGTTATGTAAATTTACTCTTGTTAGCTAGTTCTATGAGCATGCTGACCTATTCAGTATATTAATAATAAACCATGTAATTCAAATTTGAATGGGAAGACATGTAGTAAAAGAGAAATCGGTCGATGCTGAAATTGTAAATATAATAAGATGGAAAGGAAAAGGAAAGGAAAGGAAAGTCCTGTTAATTTATTTAACTGATTACAAGTAAATGTAGTTTAGTAAACAAGTTGTCCACTTTTCACAGTAAAGGTGTCTCAGTCTGCAATGACACCTAAAATATTGTGATTGGTCTACATGCATTAACTGATATTTATATATATATATATATTCGGCATATACTCTATATATATATATATATATATATATATATTCCTGCAGTGTGATTTAATCCCTTAGCATTCAAATGTCAAATTCTATTCAAAACGAGACCTTAGAAATTGATACATTTATAACAAGAATGCTTCTTAAGCAGCAATTGGGCATATACTGTAAGACTGCTTTTTGAGTAATGCCTGCTAAAAATGAGCTTGGCCATCAGAGAAATTAACTACATTTAAAAATACTTAAACTACTCTTTTTACTGATCAAATAAATGCAGCTTTGGTAAGCTCTTAAAACATTCAACATCTCCACCCTAAATGTTCGAACTGCTGTTTATAATAACTACTAAATGTGGTTTTAAACGGCTTTACGTGACGCCTAGCATGTCACACTGCTGTAGAAGTACTTCACATTTGTACAGAAATTCCAGCCTTCGTTAATACTGGAGAATTATACCAGAGTCTAAATGGACTTTCCCCCTATAGATTGGCAGTGAAGCTCATACCGTGTCCTTGTCAAACTCACACACGAAGTACATAGTGAGATGACAGGCCACATCAATCCACTCGCCCGAAGACACCATCTCGACGCAGTCCTCGTCATCGTAAGCGTTGTTTGGCTCGCCCTCCCTCCACTTGCTGAAAGTGGTCATGGGTGAGCGCTCCACATACACAAAGTGGCCTTCTTGCTCCAGGTCATTAATGCCGATATACACTCGACTGAGGCCAGCTGTGGAGACGTAGCCAGCGATGGCTCTGTTAGCCGCCGCGTCTTTGGGCATAGCCAGGTGTCCACCTCGCCCCTGACAAAACACCTCCGCGTCCCTGTAGCGCTTTTCTTCCTTTACCAGCAGATAGACCTTCCTGTCTGTCTCTTTGATGCCAGCGACAGCTGCGGGGGAGGGCAGGGCTGAAAAATGAGGATCTGAATTTCTATAATCACACGGCAACAGCCAGCGTTCACGTAAGTGCATTCTGACAGTCAAACAAAAGAGCTTCTGGCTAATGGCTAAATACTTTTGTCTGTGTGCAATCACCCTGCATATCGAAATGAACAACTGTATGAATCAACTTGACAACATCACATTATTGTAATCTCATAAACACTGGTGGACTGATTCGTTCTTTCTTTCGGACATACCATTTTTAATGAACTTCAGCTCATTGGTTAATTGCGCCACTTGAATATCCATTTCACCAATCATTTTCCGTAAGGGTGCGCACTCACAGGGGACGCCTGAGGAGACAAATTAAATATGAGACCATTCACATGAGCAGTCCAAGCATTAAACTGGTTCCTAATGAGTTCAAACCAATTATCAACTGATATGAACTGAATTTCGGAAAGGCATATACCTGGCTCTCCATTTGGGCCCTTGGGTCCTGGATCTCCCATATCACCTTTTAAACCTAGGAATAAAGACGCCTATTGCATTATTAAGCAGTTAGACAAAACAAGGCTGATTACTTTCAGAACTGCAATTTCTTTCTCAAGCTTACCTTTGAGTCCAGCGGGACCCATCTTTCCATAACGTCCAGTGCTACCTTTTTGGCCTTTGACTCCGGGGGGACCTGGAAAATAATGCATAAACTTAATATACAATAAGTACAGATATGAACCAAATAATAAACTTATTCCCAGAATGGAGTTTAATTTCCTTGTTTGTCTGTATGTTGAGGCATTTATGAACACAATGATTGGTCAACGCTGGCTCAGATGAGCTCAGCTATTTAAAAGCAAGATAAGGGAAGTTTCAGGGGCCCTTTAAAATGTACATATTTGGCAGCTCCCTGTTGGTTTAAAAGTTTCGTAATGCTTTTAACACCTAAAACTTCTTTAAAAGTCCGTAAAGAGCCTGAGTCATGTTTCATCATGTACTGTAAGTGGATAGTAATTAAAAGGCACTGATGGAATTCGATTAAGCTCTCAAAACACGGTTTAGAGTTACCTGGCTCTCCAGGTGGCCCTACTTTTCCAGGTCTCCCAGGTGCTCCCTTCTCTCCTTTCTCTCCTGGGTCACCTGTAGTAATACACAAAGAAAGTCATAGACTTGCACAGACAAAGCTATTCAAAACAACATGTGTTTAATATTGCTGCAGTATGTGTATATTATGTGTGTGTGTTTTGTTGTTGTTGTTTATAGGATTTTCGGTAACACTTTATTTCGGGGTCTCTTAACTAGTTGCTTATCAGCATGCATATTACTAGGTTTTTGAGCCATTTATTAGTAGTGATTAAGCATAGGCATATTAGTGTCTTATTCTACATCCCTAATCCTACCCAATACCTAAACTTAACAACTACTGTACCTTGCTAACTATTAATAGGCAGCAAACTATAAAATTATATATGTTAATAGTAAACACTGAATAAAATATTCTACTATTCTAAAATAGTAGCTTTTTTCTGTTTAGCATGGACGCGTTAGATTTTTTAGTAAAGACATTTATAATGTTTAAAAAAAAATCAATTTTTTATAAAATGGTGTTGAACTTTATTCATGAAAAAAAGTATCACCGCAGGGTTGTCAGGTTGTCTGGGGACTAAAAGAACATTTTTTGGCAAGGTTCCTCTAGTAAAATTCACATTTGGAGGGGCTAAATATCACGTTATTGGGGTTGCTTCAAACCACGCACATGGAAAACCTGACGCAACAAGTACTCCTATTCCACAGAAAAACCACACCTTGGCAACACTGCATCACCAAATATTGTGCAGCACAACTATTTTCAATACTGATAATGAAAACAAATATTTATATAGCAGAAAATCAGCTCATCAGAATGATTTCTGAAGAATCATGTGATAACTGGAGTAATGATGCTGAAATTTCAGCTTTGCATCGCAGGAATAAATGACATTTAAAAATATATTAAAATAGATATTTCTAAATGTAATAAATTTCATAGCTTTTACTTTATTTTTAATTAAATAAACGCAGCTTTGGTGAGCACCACATTAAAATGAGCATAATTAGTGAGTATGACATAATGTGGTGTTTACTTGCAGCACCTTTGAGTCCAGGGACGAGGATCTGGACCGAGCACGGTTCTTCTGGCATGTGCTGACCATAAACTGACCTCAATAATGTCAGACTTAACACAGTGACCAACATGCAAGCCACCAGCTTTTCTCCACCCATACTAGAAACACAACACAATATTTATGATCATCAACAAACACCAACATATCTCGATGCCACATTGAACGGAAAGCATAGTAGCAGCCGTTATTGGATTCACAAAGACTTCAGTGTTTATAAAATGCAACAAAAATCATATCAGAGGATTCAGTGAGAGAAACATCTTTATACTGTAGTCAGCTGGTCTCGTGACATACAAGCACAAGCGATCATTTGCAAAGCAAATACACAAAAGCACACAGTCGTTTGTAGCCGTCTTTCTCCCAAACAATCTCACCATCCACCTTCATTTCAAGTCAAAGTCAGAGTAAACAGTCACACTTGGATGTCTCCTATAAACAGCAACTATACAGGTAACATTCGAGCTGAATCGTTGTTGTCTGTGCCACCCGCTGAACGCCGTATTGCTTATGAAATGGACTTACCTTCTGTTGAATTTCAAAGCCCGCTATATGCAGCAGACTCAGGCTGTATATGGATCCAAGTGAGTTAATGGTGGTTTTCTCACTGGTGGTCTCCCTGAAATTTTTCATCTCCCACGCCCTGCAAAAGACAGGCCTGAGAGTGAGTACAAGTACGTGTAAACACAAAGATAAGAGCGGCTCTGCAAGACTCCTCTCTGATAACTCCATGAGAAACATCAGGGTCAGTGACAGCACAACCCTTAACACATTCCTCACTATTACACATCAGAAGCATTCCCAACATTCACTAGCTTGAGTTAAGATAGTATTGAAGAGCTGAGGTAGAAAGGAAAATTCATATATATTATTTAACTAATAATAATATATATAATATATAATATAATAATGCTAAAGCACATTTTACAGGGTTTTATCTCCACATACTGTAATGTGCGGCAATATAAATGAGCAGAAAAAATGGAAGTTACATACAAACACATTTAATTTTGAGGCTAACCAAGATGAGGAAATCTTAGGGAACAGAAATGCTGCAGTTTGTGCATCGGCGCACAGGGTGGCAGTAAATATTTGTCCGAATTTCATCTGGAAAAATCCAGAAAAACTATCGTTTTCCTGTGTGATGAGCAAAAGACTATATTATATTACATGCAACACTTAATATATTGGTAAAAATTTGCAATATGGTTCCATTTGTTAACATTAAACTAGTTAACGTTAACTAAGAATGAAAAGTTGTGTTTTTAGTAACTAATATTAACAAAGATTAATAAATCCTGTCATTAATGCCCTTGTCAGCATTAACTAATCTTAACTCAACTAATTGGACTGTTTTAAATTATAATATAATATAATATAAAATATAATATAATATAATATAATATAATATAATATAATTAATATGAATGAGAATAAT
>JAUYWG010000053.1:15146408-15170026 GCA_034779775.1 Enteromius afrohamiltoni
AAAAGTCAGGTGACTGTGAACGTGTGTAAGTGGCTGTGCTGGGATCAGTGGAGTGCGGAGGTGTGTGTGCCTGAGTGGGATGGGCTGTGTCAGGCACCACACAGCTCGATGGCGTGACATCTATTAAAGATGTCCTTTATTTTTCATAATTATTATTTTTTAACCCCTTTTTTCCTTATGCAATCAATAATCAATTATTTTGTACTATGACATGCATTTAACAAAAAGATGTGTATGTATGTACTGCTTACTATTTTAAATCTACTGCACATGCATGCTACCTATAATTAAAACTATCTATATCCTCTTTAGTTCTTCTTTCTCTAGTTTTGATGCATGGCTATGATGTGTACTGGCACGTGAAAACACTTTTTGATGTCTCAGTGTGTGTGTAGTCACTGTGGTGTGCGTGTGTGCACTGAAAGCACTGCGTTTGGTCTTGATATAAAACATGATTACTCACTGACTGCATTTTCATATTACTCAGACGCAGCGGAAAAATCATCAGAATATCAATGAAGTCAGAGTCCTACAACCTCACACCAGCCACAATGCGAGGCACGAGCCATTAAATGCTCACACAGAAACATCCATTTATTTGAGGGAACGAGAAGGGCTCCTTCATCTGAAAGTGTTACCTCAGAGGCATGCCCTCTCGTTCATGAAAACGGCATGCGGTGAATTTTGATGCCTCGAGGAATTGCTCCTCAGCTCCAAGTTGATTTCCCTCTGACATGATAATGGTGCTTTATTGTTGCATTGTAAACTTTTCATAGAGACCTTAGCGCTTATCTTACATCTGATGACTCGACACAAAATTACTTTGCAATGTAGACACAATACCTAAATCTGGAGCCAGGATATTAGCTGCTGGGGAGCCGCTGACAGATCTGGGGGAGCGTGCATTTGATATATCATTTCTGCAAAAACCTTCAGGTGAAGCTGTGCCTTGATGAGTCATCATATAAATAAAGAATAGAGAAAGATCCAGGGACGGAAAAGGAAAGAGGGCAAACAGCAAGGATGGTGAACATATGGAAAAGATGACTTTCAGATTCTGGGTTCAATATGAGTTATGCTCAATCAGCAGCATTTGCGGCATAATGTTCCCTAGTAACACAAGGTCATGATGAGGCACAAATGGGCACAGTTTATGGATAATTTAACAGCAGAAATGTGAAGTATATTATTTTGAAAAAGCACTTACATTAATTCCTCTGTTAAAACTTGTGTATTATTCGAGCTGTGAAGCTGGCTTTATGGCCGTTTTAGTGTTGTCTGCATTGTGTTGTCCTGGAAACAAAGTCATAAATTGGATATAACTACACAGAAAAGGTTAGCAATTTTTTTTTTTCACACAGTAAAAATATGTTAACATATTTGTGTACTTCTTGTGGCTGTAAAATAGACCAACGAAAAATGAACATGAAAATTGACAAAAAATTAATGGCAGGGAAAAAAATATATATTTCAGTGGTTTTATGTAGAGAAGTTAGAGAAGTGCTTTTGGTCCAGTAGTGCACACTGCATGACACAAGAAACAGAGAGCACAAAACAATGGAAACAAGTCGCAACACAAAGGAAAATAGTTACAACAAATGAAAATTAGTTTTACACAATTAAAACAAGCCACAGCTTAAAGGAAACAAGTCACAAAACAATGGAAACAAGCTACAACAATTCGCACAAAACCACCCAAAAAAGGCGCAAATGTAACAATTCACATAAAACATAAAAATTAGCACAACACAACAAATAACCTTTGGAAACAAGCTGCAAAACAAAGGAAACAAGCTAAGACACAACAGAAAATAGTCGCAACACAACAAAATGAATTAAAAAAAATAGCCAAAAGGCAACAAAATGAATACAAAACGTTGGAAAACAGACGCAACACAACAAAAGTAGCACTGCACAATGAAAACAAACTGCAAAAAGACAAAGACAAGCTACAACACAATGAAGTTATCCCAACACAGTGGAAACAAGCCATGGTGTTCTGGCAGTTTGGTTGTGTTGTGCATTATAGAGGGCAAAGTAGCTTTCTCTAGTGAACGCAATGTTTCTCAGGGAAACTCAGTAGTTTTGTGAAAGAATACCAACACCAAGTTTTCCGAGAAATGTTTGCAATGACAGTACCATGTTTTTTGGGAGAAAATGTTAATATTCTAAAAACAAACAAATCAATACAAGAAAAATACTGTAAACAGTCCCACTTTACCATTTGCACAAATAGAGTTAATGTTTATTTTGTATTTTGACATTTTTATCTTCTACATTTTTTCTTGCTCTTATTTGTATATCTTTTACTTGTCTTATCTTAAAATGTTTTACCTCATTGTTCTATAGTTCAAGCTCAAATTTTCCAAGACAAATTCCTCATAATAATGATTCTGGGTATAATGCAAATATATTGCAAATATAATGCCTACCAGAAAGCACTGAAATATAATTTTAAAATTGCTAATTAAAATTGCACTTCCACTGAAAAAGCCTCATTGTAAGAGATGACAACTGAAAATTAATTTTTGTGATCAACCACTTAATTCTATTGACTGAGCTCTACGTTTATTGAACCCAAAACATTCTAACAGCCAAATGTCCATTTCCCAACTCAAATGCCCATTAAATCAGCAGTCAGAAAATAACCCAACTGCCATCAATTAACGCTGACACCTACCAAGAAAACAGACCTATAGGACCCTTAAGCACCACAGAGGTGAATAAACATAATTTAAACGTCAAAAAGGGAGCACAGTGTAAATAAAAACTACCTTCTCACCCGGAAGGTGTTTAACTATATCATCATCTGGCATCCAATGGAGTGCTATCCGAACCCCAAACCCTATCATTGGCTCTTACATCTGTAATCTCCCCTCCAGAGGTAACAATTTTAGCAAGAGGATTGGATATGAGTGGCTGACCCAGTATCAGCTGTCCTCCATGTCTTTCCTTCGCTCACGTGTCAAAGCAGCGACCAGCGCTCTATTAACATGAATCTTTCCAGTGTCGTGCATCACCGCTCCGACTGCGAGAGATCATTTCTCTCACGGAGCGGCACATATTGCAGATTACGGTTGCCAGGTTACTTCACACCAACATTCTAAATGTGGGCACATGCTTCAACCCAGAAATAGAGAAAAATATCTCAGATGCAGTCTAGTTAGACATCACTTCTTTGACGGAGAAAACATATCGTAATGGATCGGCGGGGAGGGGGCAGTGAAGCAGAACTCTTCGTAGTTATATAGGTCACCACCCTGAGGATGGCTTTTACAACTTGGTGAAATACATACAGTATCACGAGGGTCATTCGAAAGTACATGGCTTTAAAAAACTTTGGCTTACGTAACCACTTCCAACAGAGTTACGCATTTCCCTGTATCCTACTCTGCAAACGGCAACATCATCAGCAGCAGATGAAATAATGTGATGCTACTAAAGAAGTTTGCAATGAGAAAATCGAAACAATTGACATTTTTGCCATTGCGCTTCACAAGCCTTTATGGTTTTTCCAGTGCAGTGTGCAAACCCAAGCCAGATAATATGGATTCTCTGGTCCTTCTTTAGCAAGCTCTCAGTGGAAAGAGGCAGAGACGGTGGGTGGGGGGGCACTGGAATCTGTTCAATGGCTTGTGGGAGCTTGGGATTTCTCTCCTTAGCTTGAGGCTGGTTGGGTGATGGTGGAATATTATCAGCTCCAGAAGGCTGGCGATGCTCTGAGCTCGATGTAGGCATCGAATCTACAATCTAACATATCTAGGACTGACTCACAAACACAAGCAGGGGTGAAATCTTTCCCATCGTATGGTGGAGAATGTGGGCAGTGCCAATGGCTCGTAAACCACCGTTTATATGCAGCACAGTGAAATGATTCAATGGAGTTTTTCATGAAACAGCTTTATCAAATTTGTGGAGAATCTGTCGAAGCCAAAGGCCGGCGGAAGAGCCTCGCTCCCGCTCCTCGATGGGTTAACTAATACTTCCAAATTGAATTCCACTCCCTGAACAATGTTAAAGCCAGGAACAGATCAGAATTCCATCTGATCAGTTAACGCATAATTCATTTAAGTCTCTCCCGTCCCACGGAGCTTTACTCAGTCTGTGGAGAGCATTCTCCTGCTAATGCATCCATCTGAGAGTGTTTTGACATGATGGATCAGACGGGTGCTGATAGCCTATTTTCCAAACACAGAACTAAACTTAATGTACTGTATGTGTATCTAAATTATAACTTGGCTTCGCTGTTTTTCAATCAAAAATGTTATATTTTAAATGTTCGATATTCCAAGACAACTTCGTTTTCTAATAAAATGCTTGCCAAGATGTAAGGTTTGATTTTGAACTGGATGGTGATGAATCAAATGTTTATTTAAATGTGAAAGTTTCCCAGAGGTACAGTATAAAATAGAAAAAAATCACATACACTGTAAGTCATCGGATATGAATACTCTTCATAACTCTCTCCAAACCACAAGATTAGCGTCTAATCCACACTATGAGTTATTAAAAAACAAAACTGTCACAACAAGCTGTTCAGCCATCTAAATACTGCAACTGCCAAAGACACTTATATCTCGGTCCTCGAATTCTGCCATATGGATTTTGTTGTGTTGTTAATGAGCACCACATGTATTCACACATAAACTTCTGGAAAATAAACTGCTTTGAAAATGGAGTAGCCTGAGGTCACCCAGAGGGTTTCTGGCACTGAGCTGTCGTGATAGGATAAAGCAATAATACATGCAAAAATGAAAATTCTGTCATTATTTATTCACCCTCGGGTCATTTCGATGCCTTTTTTTTCTGAGCAACACAATTTATTTATTTTTTTTCTCTTACATCATGGCTTCCCACACCGGGGTTTGTGTGGGTTTTGTGAGTTATATTTGTTTACCTGTGTGTTATTTGACCATTAAGAAACATCAAAGAGATGCAAACATGCAAATTTGTTGTTCAATTATTGAAATATTAACTTAAAATCCCATGCGGTACTTTAAGTAATTATTTGAGGCCAAAACAGTTTGGTTGAACAACAATTTGGAGAATTCCTGCCATATCAAGACAGTTTACAGTGAGTTAAAAAACCCAGCATAATACCGTAAGTTCGTAACAGTACCAAGATTTACTGTTATTGACTGTTGTTGAGCTGTTATTGTATGGAAATTATATATATTTTTTTTTTTTTACATTTATTTTCCATGCATGAAAAGTTGTGGAACATAAGTGTGAGTAAGTAATGGTTGGTGTTTCGTTATTGGGAGGTATTATTCATTTAGCAAAGTAAAATTATAAAAATATGTGCAAAAACCAATGTTTATTTTTATCCCCCTACTGTATAGTACATCCTTCTTCTACTGTATTATCATTTCTAATCATATTTTATACTATTTCTATTTCATCCATAGCACCCTGTACATACAATTCAGTTTATTTATTTAAATTTATTATTGTGTTTTTCATTTTTATTTGTACTCTTCTTTGTGTTTGTGCACTGGTAGCTGTGACACCAAAACAAATTTCTTGTATGTGCAAACATACTTGGCAATAAAGCTCTCTTTCTGATTCTGATAATGTGGTTACACATTTCTTATGGGAATATATAAATACAGAGAAAAATCCTGCTTTGGGTCGATATCTCTACATTCCATATAGCAGACAGATGGACATGTGTGAAATCCATGTGTGCCAAAAAAACATGTATGAGTGCAATGTTGTTAGTTCTGACTGAGGAAACAGCCTGAAGGTAGAAATGGCAAGATGAGAATGAGGAGGTGAGGAAGGAAACACAGCATTGTCTGATGGCATCATTCTTACACTGCCATGGTGAAATAATATGGCGGTTTAAGGAGCTCCAAGCACAGGATGTCTGGAAGAGTTTAGAATGGATCCCAATTTTAACATAACCTCTTTCCTGTCACTCCAGTAAGTCTAGGTCACACGGCTTCCATATTACCATGTTATCTGTCCATTTAAATTTGCTTGACTTCTAGTGACTCTCACTGAATCTTACGTTTCAGTGTTTACCTATACTAAAGAAAATGCTGTGAGAACTGCCAACAGAGCGTCATAGACTTTTGCCTTCAATATATTCATAGTGAAACACCTGCGGAAAACAATATGACACCTTGCGAAGGTGTTGAGAGAAGTAGATCTGTGCCTCCTCGTGATAAGATTCTCAAGCATGTGAATGAAAATCACATTCATATATAAATGTCCTGACACCAGCTTCTTGCTCACTTCGATTAAGTCCAAACGGCAACGGGCGTGTGATGAAAGTGCTCGGGTCAGATAGCTGTAGGCACTTTAAAATGGTCTTCGAGCTGTCTAGATGATCTCTTGAATTTTGATAAACTTCATATAATTAAACGCCAAGTATGGCCACTGATCTTTGCTAAAGATGACTTTGGGATGGATGTTTGGGAAACTTTCATGGCTGTTTTCCCAGATGTAAATTAGTGCTAGGTTAGGTTTCACTGACAATAGTGATTCTTCATTCATGGTTTTCAGCAGTCCAGTACCAAGGCTTAATCTGTGTCTGGGAAATTGGCCCACATTGTCTAGTCACCTAATACTTTATTGGCATCTTCAGAAAAAAAAAGTAGAACTCATTGAATACTAGTGTTCAGATGCCGTTTTTTCACTCCTTTGAGCCAAGACACTGAGAGCGTCATTACAGTTGTGCTGACAAAAATACATCAACCAAGACATATTGAACAGACTTAATTGCCTATGTTGACAGTAAACCAAACAGAGGCTATTTTCATAATTCATCAGAGCCCATTAATGTCCAAAGAATTACCACAGCCTGATGATTTATGAATCTCTCAGCTCACTTTATGGTGTAAACCACTGATGGGAGACCAGTCAAGTTGGACCTCCCAGACACATTTCTGCTGCTACTGGACAAACAAAGACTCATTATTTTATGTACTTTCTAGTCGGGAAACTAGGGACCAAAGACACCCAGGTATTCACAAGAGAGAAAATTATTTACTTAAAATGATTTAAATACTGTATATAGACATACACACACCATTCGCATTCAAGGGTTTGAGGTCAGTAATGTTATTTATTCGATTTTTTTAATGTGAGTAAGTAATAAATGACAGAATTTTCATTAATGGGTGAACTATGCCTTTAAAAAAAAAAAGCGCACTTACCCCAAGCCGTCCTTTGTACATTTTGGCCTGAAAAAGTTCAGGGAGACATAACATGTCAATCTGCTGGTATGAAAACAGCTTATAGTTACAACAAATCTAAAGTTAGATCATGTGTACTGATGCTGCGTCTAGACGAGTAGAAATCAATAGGATATACAAGTTTCACTGCAGACTACTTGATATTTGACTACATAGGACAAAGGTTTTAGGGTACCTTCATAGTGTCAAATGCCGTAATGTCTTACTGTACTTCCTGTTGTATATGGAGACAGACGGCTAGTGGGGAAACAACTGAAAATGACAAAAGCCTAAATTAGACAGGGAGGAAAGAAAATCATTGACATGGGAGAGTTTATTTCTGCTGAACCAAATGATTGCGGTGGGTTAGATGTTGAAGGGCATATAAACAAACTGATATTCAACTTGGACTTTATGTACTTCCATGACCTTGGGGAAACTATACGTCTGAGATGCAGGCTTTTATTCTGTTTTCCACTCTCAAGACTCATACGTTTATGCATTTTATGGATCTTCAAAGGTGTTTTTCGTGATTGAACATCACACTGCAATTTCAATCCTTCAAGCCTACTATTACATCTCTAGCAGGCTGCAGACAAATGATGAGAAGTGTTAGAACAGTATAAAAAAAAAAAGAGCGAGGGGAGTGTGAAGATGTTAAGGCAAATAGATGTTTGGGAAAAACACATATTTACACATAGATATACTGAAACTTTTTATTCAGTTTTGTCCGCAAGACTGTCAAGGGAAGAACACAGATGCATTGTTCAGATTCCCAGTGTTGCTGCAGTTTGAATCTGGGACAGTAAACTGATAATGTTTCAGCTTTGAGCCTAGCCTTCAACTCACTCCGACTGTCCCATAAATACATACGTGATTGCCTGAGTTTTAACTACGGTGTATAATACTTGACCTTCAGGAGCACAGTTTCAATAGGCCGTATGGTAGAATGCGGCCTTTGATGACCGAGAATCATATTTCATATTGAATGACTCCATATGGGCATATGTGAAGATGCAATAATGTTAGCCAGAGGAAGGGAATGAGCGGTGGAAATTTTTTATAACGACTGTTGCAAGGAAACGTAATAAATGTCAGCCAAAGCTTTTTAGAAATAAGATTATCTTCAGTTACACTGCATTTTTATTTAAAAGAGTGCAGCTTTTAGCTGTGACTTGCACTTTAGGACTCGTATAAAACATCTTCAAAAATCTCACTGAATTACCGTCTCCCTGTTCAACGGAAACGATCTTCCGATGGGGAGGTGTGTAATGGGGTGACTGTGAAGGCATATCCTTAGAAATGGGAACAAGCTCTTTTTGTGAAGGGAGACATAAAGCTTTTAAATTACAGCTGGGACTTTCCATAGTGAGTAAATGTGGCCTAATGTGATCAATTCAGAAAATGTGTGTAGTTTTATATATTATTTTATATTAATTTACATTAAATTATAGATGTATTATATTTTATTTAATATGGGCCAATATTTGTATTAACATATCATAATTACACATTTGATTGCCTTGATTGAATAGGTATTAGTTACCAACGTTCGTTATAAAAAAAAAAAAAAATTCTTTTGGTTTCCATTTCCATCCGTATTTAGTTGATGATTCGGTGAGCATATATTTACAGTAGATTGCCGTCCTCTTTTCACTATATGCAGACGTTATATAACCAGACAACCTTTGACTCAGTTTTATAGTATACTTAACTTGCGCCCACATATAGGCACACACATACCAATATGGAGTGTTGAAATCACTTGAGTTGCGACAAATGTGGCTTTTCTGAGGATAATTGGCTGCATTAGGTTTTGTACTACGGAAACCGAAATGAATTTTTTGATGAACTGGCACTGTGCTCAACAGGACATTGTGGAAAGCAATGAAAAGAACACAAGGAGCTACATATGTACATAAAAGAAAGTCATAATTGTGTCTCCTGAAAGTCTTTTCATTTGGGAATAAAGTGAGCATCACGTGATCAAATCACAAAATGAGGGGAAATTAGTACAACACAATAGCGTCGGGGGGATGAAGGAGAAACTGTATCGACAAAAGCGCTCAATACATTATATTTCACTCCAGTACTCTCCTGCTTACTCAGTGATTACATAATGAAGGTCACTTAATTGTTTAGGTTCACTTCTACTGTAGAGTTCACCTCTGATGACAGACAGGAGCCGCTCACTACATTTGATAGTTTAGTCAGACCTCACTTGGCTGATTTTATCATCAGAGCAGTCAAACGCATTTAAAGTACTTTAAAATAATGATTAGCACTTTATTTAATTTAATTTTAGATGTGCAGATGTGTACATGACCACCTGAAAATCAAACTAATTTAAGAACATTAAAGACATTCACTCAATTGGCCATCAAGAAAGTCATATTTTAGTTAAATGCATAAAAAAAATCGAAAACCTAACCTTTAAGGGATAGGTCCGTGTTTACTTGCCCTCATGCCAATGCAAACCCGATTTCTGATTTTTATTATTATTTTTTTTTATTATCTTCACAATGCTCCTTTTTTCAAACAAAACTTTACAGCTGTCAAGCACAAAAACAACAGAGAAATAGAATTAAATTGCAAAATCATTTATATAACAAACAATTCTTGCAAAATGTGTATTTACAAAGGTTTTTTAGAAGTGGCATTAAGGCTCTATTGAACAAAGTGCATCTTTAACCGTCATGTGAACATCTTGTCAGTTGTTACACTGATTTATTCTCTCAGATTTAACTGACTTATGTGACCCTGGACCACAAAACAAAAAGTCAATAGCCAACAATATATTGCGTGGGTCAAAATGATGGATTTTAATGTTGTGCCAAAAATCATTAGGATATTAAATAAAGATATTTTGTAATTTGTCTACCTTAAATAAATCAAAACTGAATTTTTGTTTAGTGATATGCATTGCAAAAAAAATCATTTGGACAAATTTAAAAGGCAATTTTCCCTTTTTTTTCCCTAACCTCAGATTTTCAAATAGTTGTATCACAACCAAATAGGCTACGGTCTATCCTAACAAACCATACGCCAATGGAAAGCTTATTTATTTAGCTTTCAGATTATGAATCTCAGTTTCAGAAAATGTACCGTTGTGACTGGTTTTGTGATCCAGGGTCACATATATGTTTAAATCACAAAACACACACACACACCTGTGTCATTCATACACAGAAATCAGTTGTAATTAACTAAACAGAGTCTAAACCGCATCACTTAACCAAATCTTTTTCTTCTAAAAATTACTTTACACTTTTACATGACTTTATTTTTCCTTTTTCAAGTACAAGATACAGTGAATGTTGGTAACTGAACAGTGACATTTGTCTTCCGTTGTATGGACAAAACACTGGGACATTTCTCAAAATAACTTCCCTTCCATTAACTTTAATGTAACTCTTATATATGCAGTCTAATATTGGAATAATAACCTAACAGCTGTAAATTAACTAACTGACGCAATAAAGTACAATAATACAAATAAATAAATAAACATTTAAAAATACAATAAAGCTGCATATAGCACAAAAGGGGTGTTGATTACTGGGCATGACACATTTACATTGTCTTATATGGAACCTATCATATTTTTAAAAGATTTAACAAACAGAATAAAACAAGACATCCGTTTAAGAGTATGGAAGTTTACGTGAGTCTGAGTTTAAATTTTGATGAATTGAAAAGGTGATAAAAAGGCAAGGAGGCACTAAGACCCAGAGGATAGCATCCTCTCTCAAACTAGAAGATCATGGTTATCAAAGCTGCAACTTTTGCATCAGAGCCCTATAAAA
This sequence comes from Enteromius afrohamiltoni, assembly GCA_034779775.1. Classification (NCBI taxonomy): domain Eukaryota; kingdom Metazoa; phylum Chordata; class Actinopteri; order Cypriniformes; family Cyprinidae; genus Enteromius; species Enteromius afrohamiltoni. Next base: position 15,157,396 of record JAUYWG010000053.1, read on the forward strand.
AGCAAGAACCCTGCGACCGCCTATCAGTGAACCCTATGAAAAATTGCCGCTGCTTGCGAGCAAAGTATCTACCTTTTAAAGATGACTCGTTTGTGGACGTGAAGCAAGAGGAGCGCTGAAGGAGGATGCAGGGATGTTCTCACACAACTTTTGGGATGCTTTATTTTGTGCGGTTTCTGCAACATGTATGCCCGCGGCTGATTTGTATTTTTCTTAAAAACCGAAATTTGAGAATTGGCATGAAGCAGAAAGGCGTCTTTGCATGTCACAGAACGAAAACATCCACGAGCGTTTGTCTGCACCTGATGCTGGAGCTGACAGAAATCATGAAGCGCAGAAAATACTGCTTTATTCCCAAAATATGAAAACATATGTCTGCTGGGATGGAGCGCAGCGGTCATTTCAAACCAACACCTGGCCATTTCGAGGTTTTGAACGCCTCGAGCGGCACCAATGTGACTTTAACGCCTAAAACGGACGAAAAACAAGAAAGTTTCGCGTTCCAAGTCACCTTGGCGTCAGTTCTCGGTCTCATCACTCTTGCGACTATATTAAGCAATGCTTTTGTCATCGCCACCATTTCCCAGTCCAGAAAGCTTCAGACGCCGGCGAACTTCTTGATCGCGTCCCTGGCCGTCACGGACCTTCTGGTGTCTGTGCTCGTGATGCCCATCTGCGTGCTTTACACGGTCACGCACGTGTGGTCGCTCGGGCAGGTTATCTGCGACATCTGGCTGTCCTCAGATATCACCTGTTGCACCGCGTCCATTCTTCACCTCTGCGTAATCGCCTTGGATCGATACTGGGCTATAACGGACGCGGTCGAGTATGCCAAGAAACGCACCCAAGCGCGAGCCGCGGGCATGGTGGCGACCGCCTGGATCATCGCCATCTCCATCTCCCTGCCGCCTTTCTTCTGGAGGCAGGTGAAGGCAGGAGAGCTGACCACCTGCTCGGTCAACACGGACCACATCTTCTACACCATCTACTCCACTTTTGGGGCTTTCTACATCCCTACGCTGCTGCTCATCGCCCTGTACGGGCGGATTTACGTGGAGGCGAGGAAGCGCATTTTAAAGCAGTCGCCCAAAAAAGCTGGGAAAAGACTCACTTCGGCACATCTGAGCACTAATTCTCCCGCTTCGGTGGCTTCGACTTCTCCTTTGCATTATGGAAGGCAAGACCTGTGCTCGGACAGCGGATCTCTGGGCAGTGACAATCAAATTAGAGTAACTGTGTCCGATTCACTTCTGGAGAAAAAGAGAATCTCGGCTGCGCGGGAGAGGAAAGCCACTAAAACCCTGGGCGTTATTTTAGGAGCCTATATTGTGTGCTGGTTGCCGTTTTTCATTTACACACTGCTGGTTCCCCTCTGTCCATCCTGCTTTTATGCAGAACTCTTTGACTTTTTCAATTGGCTTGGCTACATCAACTCACTGATCAATCCAATAATATACACCATGTCGAATGATGACTTTAAAAAAGCTTTTCACAAACTCATAAGCTTTAGATGCTGTAGACGACAGTAAAATAGATAAAAAAGTATAATAATGGTCAGTCAGTCGGTCATTATCGCTGCGCTGTTGAATGATTGATCCTGATTGGTTGACAGACATCCTAAGTTGTTTATTGTTGTTCTGCACCTGCAGGGATTTGAAGCCGTTCCAGTTCATTACAGTCCCTTATCATTATTTCATGGGTTTTTTTTAACAGCATAAAATTTAAGAGCTGGCAAACACACGGCCAACAAATAAATGACAGACAGCAGGATCAAAATGACAAATCATTTCGATTTTGTCTAAACTAATTAATCTAACAGCCTCGCTGTTTGTAATTATGTTGCTGCCTATTAACATTGCAGACGCAGGTATAATCACAGGCGCGCTCCCCCCTCTCGCTTTCTCTGTCACAAACACAACCCTGGTTACTCCAATAACTGCTTAGAAACAGCCCAAGCCTTAGTTACTAGTTCAAAAAGCGACACTTTCTAGTTAACAGGGCACGAGAAACGAATGTTTTGAAAGAGTCTGAGGTAAACGCATTAAATATTTAAGGTAGCCATTGTGTAAGCGAAATGATTCACTTCAGATTCACGTCGTGGCGTGTGATGTAAAAAAACTAACATGTGACTGCCCGCTGTTCAACTTATTAAACGCTTACTATACCAGTGACAAGTTTACTTACCGTATCATACTAATTCATAGGAAATTGCCATCTTGATCCTGAGTCCTGATAATGACCGTCTGACTGCATGTTGTATCACTACTTAAAAAAAATGAATGATTGAATACATGAATACATTAAGGCATAAGAAAATAACATGTAAAAACTACCAAGTTGATATTCTATTATTCTACTTGTAAAGACGACAAAGACAAAACATGAGCACTGACAGGAAACGGTGTTTCTAGATGAGCGGTCACTCAGACTGACCAATCGGAATCAAAAATGTAGGCCTCATTTGCTATGGTATACAGGCTTCTCTTTCAAAACTCAGCGGAATGTACAATGACTTTGGATTTCGTAATAGTGCTTTGACAGCTTGTGGTCAACCAGTCGCTAATTAATAACGCAAACTGTGTAAAAAGCTTCATTGTCTTTATAAAATGTGCAATTCAATTGCTCTTACGTGATCACTGCCTATAGCTGCTGACTGATCCTTAACTTAATAAATAAGTTGGGTAATCCATTTGCTTGTGCTCACATCCAATACGTCTTTCGTCTTGTGTTGCAGTTGATTAAACGGTGTGATATGTGTTTCTTGCAGCAGTGCATGCCTACCTTAAACCTAAACAATGGAAACAGGCCTACTGATGGTAAAGTATTGTACTTAAATCTATTAATGGTGACTCCATGCTCCCAAAATGTGGCTGTTTTGGTGAGAAGTCCGTGTTTGCGGTGGGAATTTTTACCGAGGTCAAGTACTCACTATACAAACATCAGCAGTACAGCAAGAGTTCAAGTGCCTCGGGTGGAGATAAACTGGCCAGACCAGAGGTCCTCAAGATTTACATGTGAATTGAGAGCTACTTCTAACCCGAATTCAGCTCAATACACTCATAAGTCATATTATCTGTCACTTGGCAGTATGAGAGATCACTGAGTAACTGAGAATGACACGTCTACGGCAGGAGGTGAGTAATACGTCAAATACGCACTAGAAAAGAGCTGAGGGGGAGATATCGACCTGTCAAGCCTATATGGAGGTGACAGGGAAAGATCACTGCAAAGCTGTAGCATGTCGTGAAAAGGCACGTTTGATATTTCCCACAATTCTGCTTTTCCACAATGAGCCTGTGCTTCCTTCAACCCCGTCTTTCTATGCGTAGTCATGGTGGAAATTGATTTAGTTATCATGCCGCAAAACCTCCTACAGCAGCCAGTGAAATTGGGGCCATTTTTAAGCAGGGGACCAATGGACTAGAAACTGACATGAAAATCATCATGAAAATGGAAATCATGCTGATATTTCCACTGGTTTTTGGAGCGCAGACCCATTTAATGCCTGCGAATTTGATGTGAAGTGAGTTTTAAAGACCTAATTTTATACCATTACAGCATGAATGCTTAACACCATGCAATAAGTGTAAGCTGTCCTGTCAGAACCGCTTAACAGTGAATCACAAATTAGCTCTCAGAAAGCAACGGCGGTGGAAAAGCAAGCAACATGATGGCATAAATGTTTTTTTTGGAGTATGCTGATTAATGTGTTTTAGAGTGAGTAGTATAAGTATAAAATGACTTGGAAAGGCTTAAAGGAGCTGTTAATTATTTGTTTGTTGGTTTAATTAATTTGATTTTAATCTCTCGTCTCTGCCATTTATCTTCTGAACCCATTAAAAGTAGTAGATTTAATACTATGCAAAAAAACTTGCGTTTCTGTCATAAGCTATTGTTGTTATTAAATGTTTTTTTATTGTTTTTTTTTATTTCATATAATTCTAATTTAAATATTTGGTTATAGCACATGAATCATCTTAAATAAAGTTTTTTTTCCCTACTTATCCTTAATGTCCTCTGTGAGTGGAACATTAATCATGAGCAAACAGAGAAGCACTCATTTGCAGGCATATGATTACCACTTGTCTTTGATAACATATGACCTTGATATAATCAACATACAAATCACTCAGGCATACATTACAAACAAGGTCTGCATATACAGTATTCCTGAATGTGCGGTCTTGCATGAAAACATGCGGTATTACCGCAAGCAGTCATTAATCTTTGAACTAATCTTCAAATGTTTTTTTTAGATTTGTTGGACATTAACCTTCATCACATTCGCATTTCTAAAGGTTTCATTTATGGGGAAAAACTCTTCCTCACCTGCTGCTAAACACCAACTGTTTCTTCACAATTGAAAACACACCAATCTGCTTTGCAATTACACTTTACATTAATTGTGCTAAACAGACCATATGTATCTGTGTAATGATGTTAACATGTTTTCATATCACATCAAATTATTCTAATCTGGTTATGACACTACACTCTCAGAAATAAAGGCACAGCATCTGTCACTGGGGCGGTACCTTAAGGTACATGTTTGTAACCAAAGGGTCCGTTTTTGTATCTTGAAGGTACATATTAGAACCTAAAGTGTACATATTTGAACCTAATAGGTACAAAAGTGTACCTTTTGAAAAGGTACCGCCCCAGTGACAACCTTTAACCTTTATGAACCTTTATTTCTGAGAGCGTATAATGCACAGTTAAAAGACACGTTTAAAAGATTGTTAAAAGGATTATTTGCACACCCTCATTCCATACCAGTATGGCTCTACAAGACAATCTCATGAAAGAATTTAAATAATTTAGAAAGTGGCAACTTCATATTAATTTGCATAATGTGATTCATACTGGAATTTAAACCTAAAAAAAGCTAAGAAATTAAACAGCTACCAATTTGTACTATAGTAACAAACTGACATTATAATGCATTGGGAATTCTTTCTTTAATGGAACACGTTTATCAGAATGTCCTGGCTGCTCTTTTTCATACAGACATGGATAATTAACTTCCCTAAAAAATTAAAAAAAAATTTAAAGATGCCCATAAGACTTGTGCACTACATTCCAAGTAATCTGAAGCCTTTGTGTGATGTACTGACCGAAATATTGAGCTAAAAACTACTTCAAATCTCCTTAACATTCACAAATGGTATCACCAGTTCTAATGACACCAAATGTAGTTTACAAACCAATTTCGGGAGGAAGTGCGTACGAAACTAAATTCAGCTGTAACCAATCTATCAATCAGTACCGCCTCCATCGTAAGCCAAACCAGTCGCTATTTCTCCACTATAAATAAGCCAGTTCCCTTTCCTTCCGTATCTCGTTTTTTGCATTCCATTGGCTCCTTCCACTGGGGGCACACAGGGTTCGAGCCGAACTCTGAGCCACGCCCTCGTTAGAGTTCTCGCTACTAGGGCTTGGGGTTCACCGAACTCCCGGCTCGCCCCGACAGCACACCAAACATGCTTATTTATTATCACTGAGGAAGTGCAAACTCATAAAACCTTCAAATTCTTCAAAGTTATCATGTATAGTTTGCAAAGAAGATTTATTTTATGTTTTTAGAGTTATTACACTGACAAGAGTAAATGACAACAACATTGTTATTTTGTGGTGAACTGTCTTTAAGAAAACATATCGCTCTCCGTATGTCATGCTATCTGCTCATGCACGTAGATCACGTCGGTACATCAATCATGTGTCATGCCTATCAGGGTTTTTCTTTTCTCCTGAGAACATTTGCATACGCAGAGTATACACTTATGGTTCATAAAGTTCAACATCCAGATATAGTTCACAAGAAAGGTTGTATAATGCACCAGCGCACATGCATTTACACAAAATCAATGTTGAAGATGAGCCTTTGCAAAATACTAGGCTGTACAGCTCATTTTCTGGTAGCTGAGGCAATGTTAATGCCAAAAAGCCTTATTTTTCTTTTCTAAATGCCATTCTTTGAGATTGACAGATACCTATGTTTACTTGTTGGACTGGCTTATTATCAGACTTATACTATTCTACCGCTTTATATATTTGCTGCGCTTCTGCATTATTCACCTCAGGATTATTAATTTTACAAAACCAAGTATGGAAATACATTCAGTATGCTAAAAAACAAGACCTTACGTCAGGAAACATTAAGGAATTTGTCTTACGAAGGCTATCCAGATAATGAGTTTAGCACAGGCCATTAATCCATTATATTTCTACATGGTCCATAACAGACAGCAATCATCAGTTCAGTAAATTTCAAGACAAAAAGTCATTAATTCTGATCCAAACACTGGCTCAGATTCAGAGGAAACAGACCTCTCTGACAGAGGTCTTCATCTTGACGTCTGACATTCATACGCTTAAGGGAGGAAGTCCGCTCTGTAGCGTAGGCATCTTTGAAGCGGCACGTTGTGAATGCCACGTTATTCAAGCACTTTTAATGACAATTCCACTTTTAAGCATTCAGTATAGCATGCATCTTATCTTTCTCGAGGATATTTTGACATTTCAAATGGCACAATCTTGTCTCAAAGGAGCAGAGACGTCGCAAATAATGCGTTATATAATCTGCGCGAGCCCGTCTGCCGTCTCTCTGTTTAGAGAGATTTTAAAGTCGTTTCAGCTCTATTAACGAATGAGCTCTTTTTATGCCACGCCATTAATTAACAGCTGAAGACACAATACAGAAAAAGCACATAAGCGATCAAATCTGCTGGGGAAAATACTCACATTGAAACTCAACATGACGGGTAAATTAATATCTGCTCTTCATTTACAAACATTTACATATGAAAAGTAGAGGTCATCTTTATAAATCACACGATAATCCCTTCGCATCTGCGTCAGCGTTTCTGATTGTGCTTGTGTGTCAATGCATATCAAAGAGACTCGACTTTCAACGTGGTTAGCATAACTGAATAGATCAAATGTAAAATGGCTGCCCAAGCTGTAACAACCATAGTCAATTTTTTAGAATCGATTACAGTATGTGTTTTCAAATGCTGATTGGTGAAGGATAATTCAGAATATAAGGCTACGTCCACACAGCAGCAGAATACGGCTGGAATTGACAACCGTATTTTCTTTTTTAGGTGTAAGTCTCGAAGTGTCTCGTTCGCGCAGCAGCTTTCAGTTGTGCTTGGAATTCTGTCTGTATGAACGTGCAACTGGAGTCAAGCCCGTATTTCTCACCAGTAACCATAGCGACAGTGACCGAAGTAATAACATAGATTTTGACGTCCGCAAAACTAAAAGATTTATTGCTTTCTAACATGGCAATGCTACATCGAGCCGAGAGTTCTTCATTAACCGACAGAAGCTTTTAAATTTGGGTAGAGAGCGGGGCATTTAAATCGTTTGGTGCGCGCAGAACACAAAACTGAAGGGAGCGGCTCTGGTGGAAGACTGACTGGGTCTAAAACTTTAAGATGATGCGCAGCTTATTGCTCCGTCACTGTACACACATGAAAACATGTAACACACAGCAGATGTGCGTTTGTCCGGCATAGCAGCTCTCTCTCAAATTCACTCTCAAATTGTTCCAAACCTGCAGGAATATCTTTTCATCTGTTGAACGTAAAAGAAAATATTTTGAAGAATGTTAGTTACTGGTAGCCGTTGACTTTCATAGTAGGCCTATGAGGGAAAAATACAGTGTTTGGTAACCGAGTATCTTATGTGTTCAACAGAAGAAAGTAGTCATACAGGTTTAGAATGATATAGATTTTGGGGGGAACTATCCCTTTAAAACTTTTGGACCCCACCAAGAACAACGCTGACATCAAGTTATGATAAATGGGATGACATTTAATGGCAGATGTTGGATGTCATCAAAGTAGATGTGGTCCATTTTGCAACTCATCTAAAAAGATAATTTTTCTTCAGGGTTATTTGTTACATAAATCTGTGAAATAAAATTGTCTATACTTGCATTGTATGGCAGGACAAAGTCCCCTAATGCATCTCAATAATTGTAAGCGCATCTGCAAATCATGTCCATAGGGATATTGTGTTTTCTCTTATCAGAACAAATGATGTGACATTCATAGATTCATAACCACAAATGTCTCACAGATTTGTAACATGCTCATTTGTGGAAAGCTAGGTTTTTTTGGTCTACCTTAGGAAGCAAGCAGCACCAGGGGAAATATATTCCTCCATTCAACTTATGATGTGTCGTGGTTTCAGTGCTGCAACACAACCAGCGAACCAGCGCTGCTATTCCGAGAGGGCTGACTCTTATGCAGGGGTGTAAAGTACTTGAGTAATTGCACTTCATTTCTATACTTTTACATTAAGGCATTTAGCAGATGCTCTTATGCAGAGCGACTTGCAAAAGTGCTTTAGCGTCGCATATGAGGCCATTGTTATCAACCGATGGCAAGCAAACAATTTGGAACGCTATTAGCTAGATAAGAAGTGCTTCCTGGACAAACACAAACAAGCACTATTAGAATAATAACCCTGTATGTTTTCAGGGAATTTATACTTTTAAGAAAGGGGACAGTACATTTTTATTCTTTTTTTATTTGAAAGAAATTAAAACTTTTATTCAGCCAGGATGTGTTAAATTGAAAAGAAGTGATGGCAAATATTTATACTGCGAAAAAAAGATTGATATTTTTATGAAATGCTGTTCTTTTGTTCATCAAAGAATCCTGAAAAAAAAGTATACAGTATGCCATGGCAACCTTGCCAACATTGATAATTCGATTAATAAATCAGTGCATTAGAATGTTTTTTGAGGGATCACTTCAGACTGGAAGTTAAAACAGAAACCCATGTTTTTAAATGGTAAAAATATTTCAAAATATTACATTTTCCCTGTATTTTTAATCAATTAAATGTATTATTTATTTATCACAAATGCTTCTACTAAAATATTTATCTGCATATTTAAATAAATGCTGTTTGTTTGAACTTTCTATTAATCAAATTGTGAAAAAAAGTAAGACAGTTTCCACTAAAACAGTAATTAAGTACCAAATTATGATTTCTGAAGGATCATGTGCCAGTAAAAACTGGATGCAATGATGCTGAAAATTCAGCTTGGCATCACAGGAATAAATGACATTTCAAAATATAGGTTAAAAAATCTTCTTTTTTTTATTATAATATTGCACCCTGTTCTACTTAATTTTTCAATAAATAAACACAGCCATGGTGAGCATAAGACAAGCATATTTGAATGGTAGAATGCATAAATCACCTGTAATTTGAAAATCTTTAAACACAAACTGCAAAAAGCCCAAACTATGGTAAGTTGTCCTTGTAAACAGATTGATCTCATCAATACTGTATTATCCTATGAAATAGTCAGACTGTAGAGCTGATTTTAAAGTTCACCTGACAGGTGGCTTGCCCTTGAGCTTTCCGCAGAAGAGTGAGAAACTGTGATTGAACAGGTTCCTTTTACTGCATCAAAGTTACTTTAATGTGAAAATCTCTACTGTCTCTTAATTTCATCATTCAGTTTCAAATGGCTTTTTTACTTTTAAATACCTAGATACGAAACTTTTACCCGAGTGTGTTTCAGCTAGATACTTAGGCTTTTCATTTCGACGTCAGCGGAATCTAACGTTCTGTTTGCAATAAAGAAACCCGCAATGGCATAGCAACGGAAACGATGGCATTAAAATATAGGAAATATGATTGGCTTTGGTAAACGCTCCACTTTCATTATGTCACACCAGCACGAGGAAATATCATTTGGTCAATTCCATTTTGACATGACATCACATCTTCAAGGATGCTGAATTCGGTCTGCTAGAAGCCAGAGTCAAATTTGAAATTCTTCTCTCCGTAGCACAGAGTCATTACTCTGGTCTGCTGAAGTTTCCTGGGGGCAGCACATCTCGGCTCTTCATAGCACATATAGATTTAGAGTGGCTTCACTGGGCACAGTCATAAATATACCACTGGAAAAAGCATTTTGCAAGGCTGTGTGATGGCTTGTTTGAAAACAGGAGATTTCGACGATTTTAGCGCTTACATTTTGAGTCATGGCGACGTCGGCCTATGGGCGCTGTAACAGCATCTATTATGCTTCTCATTTTCAGAACAGATGGCCATATTCAGGGTAATTTCCACTGTTCACAATTCACCTTGCATGTACTCTAGACAGCCGGCCATTTATCTAAGCAATCAGAGTTGCTATTCACTAATGGCTCGGGTGAAAGTGCATTTCAATGACTTCTTTCCTCAGATATGACATGAGATTGAACATAATATATTGCATATGCACTGTACTCACTGTATGCTCATAGACGGAGCTGCATATATGAATGTATATGGGATGTGTTTACGTAAACTGAACAGAAATAATATTTTTACCATAAATCAAACCGGTTGTAGACATACAGTACGTACAACAGGAATGCATGCTGGTTTTTTGCTATATGCGTAGACTTACAAGGTTTAATTTAATTAAAGTTTGCCCCCTGGTGGTTTTAAAGCACACCCGATTACTATGAAAGCAGATATATACAAATCTCACAATCTTGTGTTCAGTCTGTGTGATCTTTTCATTGCATGTATGAAATATTGAGCTCAATAACGTGATTGATTTTCTTCGTCTCGCCCATTTTTGCAGACAAGAAGGGCTCAATCAATCACAGAGTATCTGAAAACACTTGCTGAATGCGCATTGCAAAATAAGTAGGTTGAGTTTGATACCTCAGTCTTGACACAAGCTCTATCTCCAGCCAAAGCAATACCCACGATCGCCCATAGGAGAAGCCTGGAGCTGCGAAAGCTCAACGTATGACAGAAAGAGGGGTTGTTTAAGAATCGGCCACATCTGTCAAGAGAAGCAGCCCATCACACGATATAACACAATTATAATGTAATTGTTGTGCCTAAAATAAGCCTGGAGGAGCTTTTCTCACGGCACTGCTTTCTTTTTAGATTAAACCGCAGCTGGAGATCATAGTTACCACAGTAGATGAAGCAGATGAAGATCTTGCACTTAAGAATAAAATGAAAAATAGTTGGTAAATTTATAAAAATGAAATAGAAGTTTTATCAAATGTATGTGAAATACATCAGCAAGAATGAGCCTATTTTTTTTTTATTCTGTCAAATACGTAAGTTTTCAAATATTTAGAATTAGTTTCTATGTTTTCTGTTATTCATTTGGTGTATGTCTATAGTTTTTTATTTATATATATATTGTATTTAGTCAGACACCAATTGTGCTAGTTCTCAAAATAAGAGAGGACTGTAATTTTTATATATATGGATACTTCAACTATGAGAGACAAAATGAGACAACAAAATCCAGAAAATCACATTGTAGGATTTTTGTAGGAATTTATTTGCAAATTATGGTGGAAAATAAGTATTTGGTCAATAACAAAATTTAATCTAAATACTTTGTTACATACCCTTTCACAAGGTTTTCACACACTGTTGCTGGTATTTTGGCTCATTCCTCCAAGCAGATCTCCTCTAGAGCAGTAATGTTTTTGGATGCAACTCAGCATTCTCTTTCCTCCAAACAGGACAAGTTATGACATTCTCCCAGTCCTCTTCTGGATCATCCAAATGCTCTCTAGCAAGCTTCAGACGGGCCTGGACATGTACTGGCTGAAGTTGGGGGACACTTCTGGCACTGCAGGATTTTGAAATGGTAGCCTTTGTTACTTTGGCCCCAGCTCTCTGCAGGTCATTTACTAGTTCCCCCCATGTGGTTCTGGGACTGTTTCTCACAGTACTTGTGATCATTTTGACCCCACAGGGTGAAATCTTGTGTGGAGCCCCAGATCGAGGGAGATTATCAGTGGTCTTGTATGTCTTCCATTTTCTAATAATTGCTCCCACAGTTGATTTCTTCACATCAAGCTACTTACCTTTTGCAGATTCAGTCTTCTCAGCCTGGTAAAGGTCTACAATTTTGTTTCTGATGTGCTTTGACAGCTCTTTGGTCTTGGCCATAGAGAAGTTTGGAGTGGGACTGTTTGAGGTTGTGGACAGGTGTCTTTTTTATACTGATAATGAGTTAAAAATGCCATTAATACAGAGGAATTTACCAATTAATTAATTCAAAATCCTCCAATGTGATTTTCTGGATTTTTTTTTTTCATTTTCATAGTTGAGGTATACCTATGATTACAGGCCTCTCTCATCTTTTTAAGTGGGAGAACTTGTACAATTGGTGGCTGACTAAATACTTTTTTGCCTCACAGTATAGATGTGTATAAAATCACATTTTTCTTCTATACACAAAGGCCATAATTATTGGTAGCCCTAGAAATTCTTATAATTAAAATATATCTGAAGCATGTTCCCATTTATACTTGCATTTTTATCACACCAGGATGACTAGGAACATGAAATTATCCACTTAGCTTTCTGTTTCAGGGGAATATAAACAAGAGAAAAAAAATCCAAATTAATTCCCTTAATCATGAATCATATATTTTTGATGTGTATTACAGAACATCATTATTTAATAAGATTTTCCCTTGTAAGTTAAGTCTCTTTGTTTATATTTAACAAAGGTATTAATTGTTTTTGGGCACAATGTCTGTATGTATATATATATATATATATATATATATATATGTGTGTGTGTGTGTAAGTGCACCTGGTATTTATCACGTTATTGGGACCAATTGAC
>JAUYWG010000053.1:15171883-15187558 GCA_034779775.1 Enteromius afrohamiltoni
TACAGTATAAAAACCATTACGCCTATGGAATGTCCCCATAAAACATGTAAACCCAACGTGTGTGTGTGTGTGTGTGTAAAATAATCATAAAATAATAGTTGTCAAATATAAAAGGGACAAACTATAAACAAAACAGCTTTTGAAATTTTGACAGGAAAAACAACAACAATACTATTTTAAGACACAACATTTTTAATTTCAACATGCGAAGAGTCAAGTGTTATTTCTTCCCCCCCTCCCCGGGCAATGACTAGCCAAGCCTAGAAAGTTATCTACTGTGTACAAAAATGATCTCTTATGTTTTGAACAATTTTTAAAGATCTCACATGCAAAGATGAACGGATCATATGTATGTCACACAGCATGGGGTGAAATAATGAGAACTGTATCCAGGGATTATGACAGTGACAATTCAGTCAGTCACTGTCATCCATCAATATAAAGCTCTGTCAGAGGACACACAGAGGAGAGTGTTCTGTCGCAGGAGAGATGTGCTGACTCCAGACAGCTGCCCGGACAGTCACTCACTCCAGGTTAATTGAAGTTCATCCTTTTGATTGGTCAGTGATGGAACTCATTAGCATAGGTGAGAAGGTCAGCCGGCTTTGCATTTGAGCTCATTTTTACCGCTCTTAATAGAATCAGGCTTCCAAAGACAATTAAAGGCAGAAAGGTCAGCTGACTGATTTTCCTGACTTTCTTGCGTGAAGTATTGTCGGTACTCTATCCCTGCTCTCCTCATGCCATCAAGACAGATGAATTAACTCCACTGCTGGACGGGTGAATTCAAAACCCGCATTGCAGAGATCTGTCATTGAGCTGAGGTTATTAGTCAGAATAGGATTTTGCTCTGATTCTGTTTTAAAAACAGAAAATGAAAGCAGCTGGTCGGGGTGTCCTGAATGTTCAATGAGGTCCAACTGTCTAATAAGTCACAGACCATATTGGAAATCTGCTGTCTAATTCCAAAATTAAAAGGATTTCAAAAATCTGGTTTAAACCAGGAAATAAGCTGAAAGGCTTTTCAAAATCTTGAAATATCATGACATAAAAATTAATAATTAAGATTTTGCAGAAGTCACCAAACAAATAATCAATAGGTACATTAACATTGATTTATTGTTATTGTTAACATTGATACTGAAGACTGATACTGAATATGTCTTCAGAACATCGGGTTTTACACATTAACTTGGGAAGATCATAGTGTTATTAGAAAAAATTATGTTAATTAATCAACAATGTGCAGTAGAAAATCAGAAATTTTGAAAAACTAAAAGTATACAAAAAAACATATTCATTAGTGGTCTCGGACTTTTGGACCACATTCTGATGGAAAAATAATAATGTTTGCACAAGAATTATAATCTATTCCATAAAAAAAATTATTAACACTAAATAAAAATGTACAATGGTTACCGAAGCTTCACTGTAGTGTAGGTGGGTGAGGTACACCATATAAAGAACCCATTGTGTCCCTCTATGGTTATTTAAAGGCTCTCTAACAGTCACTTAGTTTAGTAGGGCAAAGAATAAAAAAGCACTTTAAAATACAGTGTCATTTTAAATCTTTTTGCCACCAAGGCCCTCTAAAAGGAAATATTCCACGTTCCCCGGACAGAAATGAGACTTTCTGACCTCAGAAAAGCATAAAAGTGGTTCAAAATGGCTTTTGCCATTGTAGTAAATTAGGGCTGAAACGATTCCTCGAGTAACTCGATTCCAAAAAATGATCGAGGCAAATTAATTTTAAAGTTCATGTCACGTTTTTTCTCAATGGTTTTTGCATTATTGAGACGGCGGTGTTTTGATTTGAGGGCGCGAGCGCGGACTAGTGCGTGCAGCGTAACAATGGCGATGAACACAGACCAAATGAACAGGAGAAAACAACAAAAATGTCCTACTCAGAGACCGGAGGCAGACTGTCACCCGAGACCAGGTAAATAGATGGGATAAACCACAACGGTCAGTGCAACACTGCACAACAGATGTGGAAGGAACACCGACGGCGAGAGCGTCAAAGTGGCCGGAATTAATTCATGTTAAATTCAGCGCGTCATGAACGTGTAGAGGAGAGTTGAAATAACGGAATAACTGTGAAATAACTTTATGGTAATGAGCTATGACGCGTTTCAGCGACAACCAGTCAGAATGCAGTCCACCGCTTTGCTGGGCGGTGAGAGCGAATTTTGACGCTCTCGCCAACGGCGGTGTGAGTGCACAGCTACACTATACCGGGGTATTTATCAGCTTATACCATGGCTACTTAACAAAGAAATTAGTTTACTGTCTATAAAGTTGTGCATGGCTTTTACGATTGAACATACATAATACTACGTAATAAAAAAAACATGGCTTGGAAGCCCTAGAGTTATGGATGAATAAGTATTAAAAAATATATTATCAATAAATAAAATGTAGTTTTTTTCCCCCCAGAAAAGTAACCAATTAGTTGTTCATGTTAAGAGATCTCTCTTATTTTTTCTTGCATATTTAATATTGCTCTTAAATAAAGCAAAAACGTTTACTCAATTACTCGACTCGATTATTCGTTGACATTTTCTGTAGAATGCTCGATTACTAAAATATTCATAACAAACATAAGAGTGACATCTCTAAAACGCTTTTACATTGCACAGTTTGACAAAGGCACTGAATAGCACTTAAAGTGGTTCCTCCATGATTACGAGGCAATGAACCACTTTTAGTGCCATTTAACATCTTTTTTTAGAGTGTAGTTATAGTTAATCTTACTAAAATAAAACTGTGGTAATGCAGTTTTAAAAGGCTACATACGAAAAATGGCAGATGCATTCTTTACACTGTTTGTAAAGTTCATATTAACTAATGTTTCTGCACATACTGTACAGATGAGCAACAATCCTTTATTATAAATTTGGTCCAAATAACACAAAAACAAACAAAAAAATTAATTCTGACTGGAATATGACACTTTTCTTTTTGAAAATAAACATGTTATGGTCACAAAGAATTACTGATGACTTTAAAGTGTTAACAATAACTGGTAGAAAACCAGTTTTACCATGGTACATTTTAATATATTGTAACCTAGATATTACAAATACAGCTTATTAAAAACTATTATGTTTCTAGATTCATTTGATGCTTTTTTAATTTAACATATCCTACATATATAAAATTATAAAAGTTGTTCTAGTAGTAATAGTCTAAGTCATTCTTTTTTTTTCTTCTAATTTTATATCCCCATATAAATATAAAGCCACACTTCAAGTTGAAGTGCAGAAGAGAGTTGTTTTTTTCCCCCCTTTTCTATTTTTTTAGGCCACAAGCGAAATGAGCAGCTTTATTCAGAGCCCTAACTAGGTAAAAAATAATTAAAATTCTCATTTCCAGAGGGGTTTCTGCTGGTTACAAACAGCCACCAGCCTGTTCTCATTATCTCTTGAAAGTTGGAAGTTCAACGTGCACGGTCCAGCGCAGTGGAAGGTCTTGAATGGATTTTGAGCTGCGGAGACTTATTTATGGCTGTGAAATTTAATAAGCAGGGTGTGTGTAATCCTCTTCCCAGCTCAAGCAGTAGGCCTGGGGACTAACATGCACCACAAGGGTACGACAACACACGCTCAGTACACAGACCTGGCCCCATGATCAGAGAAAGGGCAGAGCTTGCTGTCCCAAACAGGGGGAGTAGAATACAGCGTTTCGCCTTGGCAGCCACAAAAGCTGGCAGAGGGCTGAGAAACTTGTATTGAGTGGGCCAGACTGAGAGCGACGGGCGTCGGGTGCACTGGAAATAGGCAATAGTGGAAATAGTTGAGTGGCTTGTGACCGAAGCAAGGAGGCTAGCAGATGCTGGTCCAGAAGGCTACTAACAGGATGAGGATAGTCCACCACGTGGGCCCACAAGGATTAGGAGTCAGAGAGAGGTAAACAGATTAATCCAGAAAAAGAGGCAGCGTTTTTAACCTTATCACTTCCCTTACGCCCTGCAGAGCATCTTCCACCCACTCGCACACTTCAGACCAAGTGTGTGCCCAAGAATCGGCACCATCTGTCAGGAATACCACCCGACCTACAGTAGTTCCCACAAACAGCCCCATCCATGGATGCCTGGACACAAAGTCGATGGAAATTAACTCTTTCACTTTCAGACCTGAGTTAAGTCAATAAGGGCTGTCTTTTTTTTGTTTTCCAAATGAGCGACTTTACATCCAAAAGGACATAATCTACTGCAACATGCCATTGAAAACAGGATTATTCCTCATTCTGTTCTTGTTTACCCTCCAAGCCACTAGAATCAAAGGTAAGCCGGTGTTTGAACGCCATTGCAATGCTGTTTTATTTAAACAAAGTCTTATAATTGAGCAAAAGCAGGACTTCTGGTAACGCCTCAGAGCGACTGCAGCCTGTGCGATTCCTCACACAATAGCATCTTTCCGCCCTCGGTGATCGAATGAGTTTTTAAATATTTTAGGAGCCAATTTGCTAGGACATAAAAGAAACGGAAAGATTTTTCTTATGCAAAACAAAGCCCGATGACAAATTATTTGATAACATTTTTGTGGCAAGAACACCATTAGCGCATCCTTTTTGCTGGAAAAGCGCGTTTCACTTACATTTCATGCGAGTTCTGAATGCCTCTAGTCTAGCGACAGCGTTCAGAAGCTCCATTCATTAGCAGAGAGAAACAAAAGGCATTCTGTTTGTGGCCGTGTGGAACGCTAATCTTTTCTGGCTTGTAGCTTTGGTGTGGGGCCTCGCTCATCGCTTCAGAAGTACAGCTCAATTAGCATCGCCACCCCTCATGTCTGCACATGTGCTCGGCGGGCTCATTGACAGTAGCGGGACACATGATCAAATCAGTAAGCCTGGTTTATCTGTGAGAAACTGCACCACTGGCCCTACATTTGCTCATTCGTTAATTAACAGATGTGGTCAGATGTTTTGTGACCTAGAAACACATTGTTGGGACCTTTTTATCTCTCAGCGATGAGCTCACTGTCCTCCACTGCAAACATCTCTAAATAGGGCCACATGTGGCACTAGAACAGGGCGTCTTTTGTGTGTGATCAAAATAATTAGACTGAAGGTCCAATCTGTTTTGACACCAGAATTACAACAATGGTGTAATTGTTAGAAATTCGATAATGTAGTAGTCTGCATAAATCTATAGTAAATGACTGACCACACTCAGTTATACTGCAGGTATTGGTAGAACTCCAAAAAAGTTCCTTTATATGCACCTTGTAATTGAAATTAACAGTAAAACTCTTTACCTATAATAATACTTGTATGTATTTAACACAAATTATGATTACAAATCTTATTTTATTGTGCAGTTAAATACAAGGCTATGACATTAAAACACTTTTTACCACAGCTTGGGATTTGCAAACATGGTTGTATCACATTAACAACTCCATATGAACGACTTTTCTGCTGTAGTAAACTTGCTTGGTAGCCTATCTGGTACAGCACTCCACTTGTAATTTGGATTTGGATGATAGAAGTCTTGTAGAAAAAAATAAAATAAAATTGCATAAGGTTGCATCAGCACATACATTTTTATCTTGCATCTGCTTTTGTTAACATTTTTGGATAGGTTTAGAGTTCTGTTTCGTGTATGCAGGATGTTATTTTCCAAATGCGATAAAGTTGTAACTTTTCATAACGTAGTTTAATTTCTGAACTGCAGCAATACATGCAACAATCAACATACTAAAATATCACCTTCACATTCACATTCATTTACATTCAATCACTAGACATTTGACTTTTCAAAGTGTTGCGACAGAGACACGTAATGTCTTTTTGAAGAAATATCACCACAGGCATATTTCTTTTCCACTGAGTTGAGATTGTTAGGTACTGAATGCAGTTGTTTTGTCAGTATCTAAATTTGTTCAGCCCAGGCTATTTTATGCCATTTAAGTACTGGTGTAGCTACTGGTTATGCAATTAACCAGAGGATAAGCCTGGTCAGCAAAGGACATCAGCAGCCAAAACGTAATATAAACATACGACTAGCTATGTCGAGAAATCTACTCATGTACCCAACCATGTACTAGGAAGTCCTGTCTTAAGGTGGTCTGAATGCATGTTGTATGAGATTCTGTTAAGCAGGATTAATCATTTGGCTTTAAAAGTTAGCGTTAAAAACAAAGGTATGCATTTAGCCTTCACTGTAGCTGCGCTTATATACTGTAGCTAACGCTACTGCTTGTCTACTAACTAAGCTTAAGCTAATCTGCAAGTGGTGAATAGAGGTCCAGTGAAGTCTGAGGGACCCCCATGCTGAGCCAGGCTTAATGTTTTAAGAAGCTCTCTGAAGTTTACCAGCTGGTCACACAACACTCCATTTTGAAAACATTTAGCCCATTTTAATGGAGGCCCTGTAGCCTACTTTTTGAATAACCTGATGGTTGAATTGAAAAAGACCTAATATGATCTTTAAATTTCTCAAGAGACTTTGAAGTGGCTCAGATCCTATGTGGAGGGGACACACAATTTGTCTGTTTTTAATGGATCTGTGAGTGCCACAACTAAGATGAAATTATAAAGATTACACCATAACAGCTGAAGAGCCAAGTTATTAAACTAGTCAGAACTCTTTTCATTTGATGTAAAAACATCCAGATGTACTTTGATATGAGCTGTATAATTACTTGATGCTTCATTACTGAATTAAGTAATTAAATGCATCGCTGTCGTTTTGCAGTACACATGTTCACTATGACAATGACATGAACTGAAGTTAATGAAGTAAAACACCAGGTGTAAGTCAATTACGCCAATGACCCCAGGTGCTGGTTAACTCTAACAGCTATCTCTGGCCACAAACAATTAGGTAACAGGTCAGAAGGTGGGTCACCTTGAGTATAAATAGTCTTAGATGTCAGAATGGGTTAGTTTTAGGGTCAAGTAAAAACTTTGAATGACACGTGACATAAAATTTAACTTCTATAACTGATAATTTAAAGGGCCAGTTCATGCAAAAAAAAAGAGAAAGAACGGTGATTTACTGACTGATTTTTTTTCTTCTTCTGTGGACCACAAAAGGAGCTGTTTTGAAAAATGTCTCAGTGCTTTCCAATGCACCAATTATCCTAATTGGTGACATTAAATCAAGTTAAACTCAAAATATTGAATGACACATTGAATAAATGGAAAGCTATGATATGGCAGTTTCCCGAACAGGGTTTAAGACTAGTCCTAGATTAAAATAAATGTTAGAGCTGTCTAAAATGGAAGATGCTTGCACTGACGTACCTTAAAATACATTACTGCCATTGTTTGGTCTTAAAATGCTCCCAGGTAATGCTTTTTTGTAAAAAAAAAAAAAAAAAACTACTTAAATGTCCTAAATTAACAAAGACCTAGTCATGGCTTAATCTAATACCTGTCTGAGAAACCACCCCATAATGTTTACTTTTATAAGCATGGTGTTTTCATTTTAATAATCTTTAAATCTTTAAAAACTTTCTTTCAACTTGGTAATTATGTAAAAATCCTGTGATTTTAATCAAACACAATTAAGATTAATACAACTAGAGAGCGGAGGCCTTTTTAACTCTTATCTAGTGAATGTGCTTAACATCTGCCGGGATGGTGTTATAACCGACTGCTTGACTCAGTCCTAATCCAATTAAATGTTCATTCAGCATACTAATCATAGACTTAAAGGGTTTCAAATGGTCTCTGAGCGAGAGTAATTACATGAAGTGTAATTATATGATCCATCGGCTTACTTTTTCTCAGGTAAAGTCGATCCTGCTCTTCTGAAACAATGAACACACGCTGTTGTTGTGACATTTGCAGAACCCACTCCAGACGACTTGATTCTCAGGATCAGAAATGTGAAGTATAGGCACTTCCTGGAGACTCCACAGCCAATGAAACAGTTGACAGATGGCAGAGATTCACTTTCTCTAGATGCGCATCGAGCAAAGAGATCAGCGCTGTCTAATACGGGGGTGAAAGTGTGTCCTCAGGAGAGCATTGTGGAGGTCATCACCAGCCATAAAGCCTACTACAAACTAAGAGGTAGGACAACATCTACCCTAAACACCACAAGGGACGGAGCCTTGAGCATCAGTGCCAAATTTGGCAACAACACCTCAGATCCTCATAAATCATAATTAACTTCCCAATCATTCGAAGCCTTCTGAGAGATGAAGGATCATGCCAAGCCAAAAAAAGAAGTGGCTCAGAGCCAAGTGTAGATAAAAGTAACATACTTTTTTAGCTTTACCATCTTGCAGTCTTATATTATGGATTTTTCTGTTTCTATATGTGGTAAAACAAGCATAATTAAAAAGGAAAATTGTATTATTCCTTTTTAAAAAAAAAAAAAAAAAAAAAAACAATAACGACATTTGTAATGTTATAAAAGAATCTATTTTAATTAAATGCAGTTATTTAAAAAAAAAAATTGTCAACATTGACGTAAATAAGTACCAAAGCAGAATGACTTCTGATGTCACAGTAAAGACTGAAGTAATTGCTGCTATAAAATATAAAAAGTTACCCAAGTTACCAAAAGTTTACCAAATACAGTAAGCGCATCTCAGACTTGTGCAATAAGCGTAAGCATTATATATGAGACTGTTTAACAACATTAAATAAATAAAAAATAACAAAAAATGCCATTAGAGAGAGTAGGTTTTCAAAACATTGTTATTTTGGGATGAAGTGTCTCTTTAAAGACATATTTCTACCTGATCTGATCCTTAAAATGGCTTTCACTGGTATATATATCGTAATGCTGCCAGGTTGATTCTGTCATATTAAATCTTATTTTTGGCTTGAATAAAGCCAATTAATTTAGATAATGTCATACGAGGCACTTTTTAGTGTCACCTGACAAAATATTTTTACACTGAAGCAGATAGCATGATATTAAATTACTAGTACAAACAAGCTAAAGGTGAAGCACATTTAGCTGTCAGATGCAGTTAAGAGATGCTCTTAATTAAATGTCCATAATAACCGTGTTGGCAAAATGAGATAGAGGCAGCAAATGACTGCATACTAAACACTATTAAGTATGTTACACCTCTGTCAGTGGTGCAGATAATTAATTTGAAGTGTCCCGGCGTGTTTTATCAGGTCTTTGCTGTTAGTCTTCTCTCAAATCTCTATGCCCTTTTCTAAACAATTCCCATGATATTTAACAGTTTGTCAAGAAGCTGTGTGGGAGGCCTTCCGGATCTTTCTTGACAGAGTTCCTGACACCATGGAGTACCAGCAGTGGGTGTACGCCTGTCAGAGAGACTCGCTTTGCATGGAGGATCTGGCCCGGAATTTTAGTAGCACACAGGAGCATCTTGACATGGTAGCCAGTGTGAGTAGCTTCTTATGTCCATTGCCAATTCAGTCCATTCTTCTTGCCAATACAGCCTAAATGTGCCAATATAATTCAATTGAAAAAGGCTGCTTCGTAATTTCTCAATATCATTTACAGAGATTGAATGCTCAAGATGAACAGAAGAGGTAAGGACCCCAAAAATTGATCTTCTTGGTATCAGTATTCACGGTATGGCGACTGACTTGTCTTCATATTGGGCTCGAACCCTTCAAAATATCTAAAATGAGGTCACCGGACTAGTGGGAGATGAGAAAATCTCAGCCTGTCCTTTAAAAAACAAAGTTTGTTCATATTTGGTGGCCTAGCTAAACACTGCTCTCTGACCTGATCCACTTTAATAAGAGGGATCTGTGCCCAGACATATTACGCTTGGGTGTTAGAGCCACACAAACATACCCGGGCTTATATGCAGTCAACCCCTTTATAGGGGACAATGAATTTTATTGCATGTGTCATTCTTCGATTGATCCGTCCCTTCTCAACATGTTTTCAATTATTTGTAGGGCTCTCGCACCTGGACCAGGCGAGAAATGTAAGTCCTCACCAACCGGATGAGAAAGAAATACTGGTTGATCTTATAAAAACGGGACTGATTGATGGCTTTTTATGCTTCAGGTTCAAAGAGTCCTGCAGAGCTTTTCATCATGGAATCTGACAGCGTACGGCCACTAACTCGTGCTTTTTGGAATATGCACTTAACATACTGATGAAGTTAGAAACAAACAAATTGGCTATTCTCTGATCTGATAGGAAACTGGGGCACCAGATGTTGTCCCTCAGAGGCTGGTAGAGCACATTGTGGAGTTCAGTATGACTATAGCAGACCCCGCACTACTGAGGGATCCAGGCAGCCCGAGATATGAAGACTTCACTCGCAATCTTCATGAGAAGGTTAGGTGAAATCAACTATTAAGCATATGCCATTTTACACAGATCAAGCTGTTTCAAGCTACTAACAGACAAATTACATCTCACCTGAACCTGTGTGTTGAGCTCACAGAAGGTGCAATACTAAGGCAGGAACATTGACAATATAAGCAGGAAATGTGGTTATGAAAGCTGATAAAAGAAATATATTTCGCGTGTTAACTGTAATAAAACGAAATTAAATACATTTGTGTTAAGAACATTCTAGAGAACAAGTGGGGAAAAAAAACAATTACTACAGTGGGTTTGAAAAGTAGCTTAAAGTAAAAGATCAAAAAACAGGAAAGCCAAACAAGAATTGGGTAATTACAAAAGCCGGCATAAGATTAGTTAAAATAAGACCAGAGCCGCAGCACATGATTTTATCAGCATGTTGGACAATCCAAAATATGAGGTTATGTAACCAACTGTGCATAATTGCTTTAATGAAGTTATTACATATAAGCCTAAATATGTTCATTTATACTTTTGCAGATGCTGCATGTGTTGGACAAACTTCCAGGGTTTAAAGAGATTCGGGTGCTGGGATTTCAGTAAGTTGATGCTGGAACTGTGGAATTCACCAAAATATTCCAGTCCATTGAACTTGAAATTTGTATTTTTGGATGGGTAATTCTCTCACAGGGGCAACTTGGGTTAAGTATTTAAAGAAATATTATTATGCTTTGTTGTACTGTAGACTGTGTAACACAACATGCTTGCTTACTACCTTAAGATCTTATTATATTAGGTTTTGGAGAACTTGTAAAATTTAACCCTCATGTACTGTTAAGAATGGATTTACATTCAAATCCTTTGCATGTGAAAATTTATATATATAGGCCAAAGAGAAGTATGATTTTTGAGCTGTTAAAATGACCTTGGGGTCCTTCAGCCTGAATGAGAACATGAGGGCTAAGACAGACAATCAGGTTAATGCAAGTCCATGCAAACATCATGCAAACCAATTCCCTTCATAACATTGGTCAGCCCTGAAGGTGCTGCAGCAAGATATGCTGTAGTGTTTGAGACTGATGGGACACGGGCCATAGGTGACACAGACTCCATGGATGAATATGGCATAGAGGGAGTCCTAGAGGACATGGTGGTGAAGGCGCTAAGTGAGGACACATCACTTCCTGTGGATGTGCTTTCCCTTACTTTCGAACCAGGTACACAAAATCAATACAATCAATATAAGAGCTCTAGACAGACTGCAAATATTTAACCTTACCTGATGCTCCCTCTTTAGCAGCAGGCAAGCAGGAGAACATGAGATCCAGTACTGAAATCAGCAAAGAATCAAGATTTTTACCTGGGGAAATGAGTACACAGTCCGCAAAAGTGAACTTGGAGGACATTACAGCACCTTCTGGGAGTATGGGCATATCTTTTGAAGATCTGGGCCCCAACAGGACAGAAAGAAGTGATATACAGAATTTTCCAGATATATCATCCCAAGATCCCATGCAACCAGTATCTACTGAGCTAATGAACAGCTCCCATCTTGAGAGTTCAAAGACGTCAACTCTAACCACTGAAGTCACTTCAACGACTGAAGGCAAGTCTTTCATATTTGTAGTGAGTATTGTACAACAGCACTTGCTTCCAAATGAAGACACTTAAGTTAGGCAGACAAAAAAAATGAAAGAATTAATTGTAATTTTGCATTAGATGCATTTTCAAAGACACCCTCTGAAACCGGTTCTTTGTTTTCAAGGTTTGCCAAGAACCACTACAGTGGATTACCTATCAAAGTGGTCGAAAGTCAAAGAGGATGCGGGAAATGAGATTGTTGCCACAGCTGCACCACTGGACTTGGAGTCTTTTGAAGTAGCAAAAGCCTCTTTTTCAACTCCACCTGAATTGGATTTTGATATAACACCAGAGGCTACTTCTGCAGCGGCAACATCATCAATCTTGACAACCCTAACCCCTACAGAACGAGCTCAAGACGCTATATTTCATGAAGATGACACAATTGGCCCATCTGAACCTTTAGAGACCTCTACCGAAGGTCGTTCTTCATATCCTAAAGGTCCAGTTGAGTCGCCCACTTCAATTGACCTTAGTGACCATGTAGAGTCTCCATCTGTTGGTGCCACCGTAGACACACTCCATCAAAAGGTGCCTCCACTTGGACTTACCACTCCAGAACCAATTCCCTCTGAGCTAACACCCACAGAAGACCTCATTTCACACCTGACCCCGGACAATTTCCTGGATGAAGAGGGACAGACTCTCGAAACGGAGCTACCTCCCCCACATAAAGGAGGTACAGATATTGACAGAAATGTAGAACAGGCCGATGAGGAGGGCGATACTCTGGACTCTGGGAGTGGATTTCCTTCAGAGGTCGACGAGAATGCACAATCCTCAGCTCGTCCGCTAGGTTACATTACCACTCCTTCCATGATGGCTTCAAACCAGGCCAAAGAGCTAGTGGTGTTTTTTAGTTTACGTGTGACTAATATGATGTTTTCGGAGGATCTTTTCAACAAGAGCTCCCCCGAGTACAAATCACTGGAGAACACGTTTCTTGAACTGGTAGGTAAACACACTTTTGTTTTTGACTTCATCTTGCTGCATGCCTTTCTATCCTCCATTTGTTGTTAGCTTTACTTGTTTCTTCATGTGTCGCAGTGCATGCTGGGAAAACTTAATAGATAAAGTGTGTCGTTTGTCTGCAGGGATTTGACAGATGGCATCCAAGAACGGTGTTGTTCGAAATGTAATATACGTTTTTCTATAAAGCCTTTGTATAAAGGCTTTAGGTGACTGACAGAAAAGTGAATTACATTTCTGTACTTTTTGCAAAAGGATCTTTATTTTGTCACTTCAAATGTTTTCCTTTGAACTTTGTTTAACATTTCAGTTTAGAAAGAAAAACATTGAATGAAACCCTGTATGGCCATTTCAAAACAATTAAGCAATCTCAAACAAGCAAGAGCGGCGTGGTACTGAATATCGGCTCAGCTATAGTTCAACCATAGATGTAAGGCCACATATAATCACAACTGTGATCAAAAAGGTTTAATATACAAGAAG
Source organism: Enteromius afrohamiltoni (assembly GCA_034779775.1). Classification (NCBI taxonomy): domain Eukaryota; kingdom Metazoa; phylum Chordata; class Actinopteri; order Cypriniformes; family Cyprinidae; genus Enteromius; species Enteromius afrohamiltoni. The sequence continues at coordinate 15,185,187 of JAUYWG010000053.1, forward strand.
TAAAAACGATTACCTTCATTTTTTTAGACAGAATTTCACCAGTTTGTCTCTGCCAGCAAAAATTGCTCCACCAAACCATCAAGCTTTGGATGTCACCATGCAACATAAACTCGAACTGCATATGAGTGGAGCAATTTTTCCTCCCTGTTCAATGTGATGTGTAATCACTCAGTTCCAGCTTGACTCCCTTTTTTTTTTGTTCCATTTTCTGCTCTCCGGCCACTCCACGCTCACTGGAGAGAAAACCTGCCCCGAACAATCCTAACACAAGGGAAAACATGTATGCTTCAACTTTCAAAAAACCCAGTACTCAACGGACAGAAAAACACTCCACTTCCACTCAGCACCACTCATATATAACATGTACTATAGTGCTACAAGCATGAAACTTTCAGAGCACATCCTGGCCAATCAGCATTACAGTTTCACAACTAAGTGTTGTTGGTTTTATTCAGATTATATTTTGTGATATCATGTTTTTCCAACTAGAGGCAATTCTCTGAACCAAGTGACTCGCCAAACCCAGAGGCTTCAAGTGAAGTGACTGAGAGAGAACAGAAGACATTAGCCTCGATACCGGTACATCTACATCCAAACTTCAAAAAGCACTTCGTCACTAAATTCCGCACTTTTGTCTAACAATTTCCATTTTCTGATCTAACTGATCAAACACTGCTGATCAATGAGCTCTTTAACCAGCATTAACCAAAACTAAATGCTTACTCTGTCCATCTGCAATATTTTTTTAATAGTTGTTTTAATTTTTGGTACTGTGAATGTTGCCTTATTGTTTAGAGAAAACACTCAGGATCTCAGTGCACACTAGCATTAATACGTCTATAGAATAGGTGCTCGTATCAAATGCTGAAGCTGTATAACTGTAAATAATCTTCTTTTCTTGTTTGTGTAAAAACACAGAGGAACCAATTTCACAATCTTGTTAAACTAAACAACCGAAAACCACAGAGAATGCCAAAACAAAAAATACCTTAGGGACTTGCTGTCTAGTTTTGTTTCTCTAAATTTGATTTTAGTTGGTTAGGCAGCCTAATGATTTTGAATTGTTCTTCAGCGAGACACACGTCCTTGAATATAATCAGTCTCCAAATGTTGTTTATTAGAGTGTTACAATGACAAAGCACGTTTGTTGATTGCGAAATTAACAGCTCAATTAATTATTTGTAATAAAAGCGATTCAAAGAGATACCGTAACTGATTTTGTGGCTTATTTGTGAAGGATCTATTAAGATGCATTAAAAAAGTAAAACTAAACTGATCCAGACTGGTTTTCATGGGTGTTAAACATTAATGTCAATTACATCTATATGTTCTGTTCTGTAATAAATTTGTACAAATCCCAAGACACAAAAACTCCATTTCCAATGAAGTGGTTGCCCAAACTGGTATTGTGTCGTAGTCCCCAACTAACACCAGTGTTATGAGAACTTTCTGGATTATGACATGAACTACTAAAATCTGCCCAGAAGCTACTCTGGTAAGTATCTAGGTAAAACGGCCATAAAATTAGTTCATTGATTCATAAATGGGCTTTTAAAGGATAATCTGATAACCCCAAGATATTTATGTTGTGGCGAATTCTGCAAAATGAACATTGATTTTTCCACCCTACACATCAACTTTGCCCATTTATAATTCAATGTTTTTGTAGCTTTCGCAGAGACAGCTGTAATATTTTAGTCCTGTACTAGGTTTGCATTGATGTTTGCCTTTCAAGCTTGTATGCTCATTTACTCATGTCTCTACTGGTTTGTGAAGCAACCATCTCGATTGGACATGGAGAACCAAACGTATTTAATTTTTTTCATTAAAATATGATAATGTTTTAGAAACCATCAATTATAGAACAGAACAGAAAGAGTTTTCTATGAACCAGTAGATACACGCGTAAGCGCCACGCTTAGAATGAGTGTTGAAATCAGTATTCAACAATAGGGATACGCTACCATGCCGCTGTCTGTGATAATTCATTCATTAACCTATTTGGACATGATTGCTACTGTATATATTAGATGATTCCTTCTGTCCTGTGACGGCAATCAAAGGTCACAACACTGGCATGAGCTAGACAGTAACATTGATTGAGGCTGAGCTCTGAGTCATAGCGTGCCCTGTGGGAAAGAATAACACCTGCTCTGCCCTGGCACTTAGCCGAGAGGTGAGAGGTTGATCGTGACTGGCAGATCAGGTCTACCTCCTGTTATACAGACGTGCGCTTGCTTAGTTAATACAACAGCATCCCAGGCCAGGCCTTTGCGCTTCTACTCATGCTGCATGTTTTTATATATATATATATATATATATATATATATATATTATAGTTTATGATTATGTATATTATTTTATTATATCTA
>JAUYWG010000053.1:15195618-15209227 GCA_034779775.1 Enteromius afrohamiltoni
GACATTTACCTGTACCGGGCAAATCGATATTCATATTGATATTTGGCCTTATCCTTGACGCTAGCGTCTCGCTTTGTTTTCTGAACCCGCAATGCACTGTGGGAGCACATGCCGTACGCCGGCTGACTAGAGCACGCTTGGTTTTGCTGGCTTGGAACGAACGCAAAAACAAACACGGCGCGTGTAATTAGATTTACGACGGTTCTGTTCTAATAATGCGTTCTTTGAAAGGTTAATGAAATTCCACTTTGAACTGAATCCTCCACTGAATAAACTAAATCTGTCGGAGCGTTTACTGAATCAACATAGCCTAGTACTTACCACAGTTATTATAGCCTACTCCGTGAGTTCAAGAAAAGCTTTTTGTCAGAGCATATAACTCGTAAATACGAGTGGTTATTTTGTGATTTTGTTTATCAACTTATTGTGAAAATAAAATATTTATTTATTACATAATTACATATTCATAAGAGCAATAAATTAATCACGATTTATTGATTCTTTCCAATTCCTTTTTTTTTTTTAATTACATATGACATTTAAGTAAACAAATTAGATATTTGTTCTAATTGATGTGTGTGTTTTTTAATCATTTATTTTAATTAGAAATTTTCTGCTTTACGTAATTATTACCTTTTAATTAACCTCACAAACTCCATGCAGTTCTTTTACAACCCCCAGTTTGGGAAACATTGATGCAATGTTAAATGCACTTCATGTTTTTAATAACAATACATATATATATATATATATATATATATATATATATATCAACATGGTAGAAGATTGAACGATTTAAATCAATGCAATTAACAATGTCAAAAGTACTCAAAAATAGTTGGATTATATTTTCTGAAATGTGTAATGTAATGGTTTACATTACTAAAAACAACTATTATGGACATATGAGCAATGTTGCTTAGTTCCTTTAAAGGGATCGTTCATCCAAAAACAAACATATATATATCAGTGGATCACTAAATAAATCCTTGTTTTTTAAAAAAAGGCAATTTAATGTCTATATCACTTGAGGAGTAAAAAAAAAGATGTACTGTACATTTCTTGTGTTTAATAATTTTTTTTATTTTTTTTTTATGCAGACGTGTCGGAGGTCCAGCAGGTCTTCTTGCTGTTTTTTGAGGAGTCCTGATAGTGACAGCTTTGAAGTGACTGTTTTATGATGTCCAGACAGTTGGTTTTTTAAGCTAGGCGTGGCACCAAAGCTCTTCAGTGCTATTCAAGCAACTCAACTCCGCTGGTTTCTCGTAGACACTTGGGGAGTCTATGAAACAACCTCTATATTCAAGGATCTGCAAACTCTTGGACAACTGAAGGAATACCTCCAGGAACGAGGACTTACGATTTAGATCCGTCCTGAACTTATTTTTAACAGTATCTGCGAACTTTTTATGAGACATGTAACATGTTGGATGTTTTGAACCCTTCTCAAAGGTTTGTTTCCTCCCTCACAATGAGGTATTTATATACAAATTGATACACCGGGTTGTATCTTAAATAGAAAATAGATTCTAGACATCTCTTCTAGTCTATCCTCAGTCTCCCAAACAAAGAAAATGAATGTTTAACTCCTAATGGGAACAAAAAAGACAAAAATACAGACATGTGGTCATTGTTTCTTTGTTTCTACATGAATGTGTCTTTCAGCTGCTGATAAAGTAAATCGTTGTAGTCGTGTCTTTTTACATTTTCACGTACAATGATGAATCGGTCACGATAATAGTCAGGCTAAGATTCTTTATGACCACAAAGGCAACATAACATAACCCAGATTTAATATGGAATGTGTTTATTTTGGTCTAGCAATGTGATCAGAGCAACAGTGGCCAGGCAAAAATAAGAAAATCAGAGTATATTTAACCCAGACACATCAAAGATAAACTGACAGACAACAAACAAATAAGAAACAAATTATCCTATGCATAAACTGGTAGTTTAAGATGACACCATTTCATTTGGAAAGGGCTCAATGGAGAAAACCATTAGCGTATGAATAAACAAAGTCTGGATAATGACAGCAAATGGATCAAATGCAGCAATTTGGTCTGTGCCAAGTTTGCGGAATGTTAAGAATGTCATTGCTGTTTCCATTACTTCTGTTCTTCAGGCAGTTATTACAACCAAATGAGATAAGAGAGGGCCAAAGAAGCGCATAACGAGACACTCCAGAGCACAAGCTCATTTAAACATAATATTTGGTACATAAATAAATGTAAAAATGAGAAATCTACCACACGCACACCGACAGAGTTCACAGCAAACCATTAACAAGGGTGCCATTATCAGTTCACTGAACAGAAATGAATATGCCCTTTAGCATATCCCCATGATTTAAGTACAAAATTGCTGGGCAAAACCATGCGTGACAGCAGTGTCTATTCTTTTTTATAAACTAAAGCTGCGTTTAAATCTATAAAATTCATTATTAAATATATGTAAAGGCAATTTCAGATGGTGCATTTCTTGGAAACCACACTGCCATTATTACCACATTTACAAAGGTGAGACGAAATATTACAACCTAATGTATTCCAGTGCATGATCCTCATTAGCCTTTACCACCATCATCTGATTAGATTAAGGATACTTTGAGGAGTTATTTAAATATTAAATGTTTCTTCACAATAATGACCATTCAAGTCTTAGGATAATTTTATTTTAAAAGTCTCATTTCTGCACCACTAGCTTTTGTTGTAGTGCCGTCAAATAATTAATCGCGATTCATTGCATTTCAACTAATCGTTTTTTGTTTACATAATATATGTGTGTGTGCTGATATATTTATTATGTGTATAGAAACACACGCATATATGTATACATTTAAGAAAAATGTTATATTTGTAAATTTAATGTATTTATCTAATAATATAAATTCTATAAATAAAAAATAAAAAATAAAAATAAATAAAAAATAAAAAGACACGTAAATACATTCAATATTTTTTAAATATATTTATATACACGTATTAAATATACACACATATTATGTAAACAAACTTTTATTTTGGATGCTAATAATCGCAATTAATTGTTTGACAGCACTAATTTTTTTGTCAAATAGCCCTGTCCCCCCAAAACCATGCCATTGGCTAGGCCAAAGTTGCTCGGGCTGGTCGGGATGCTCAACTGAACATTGAGAATTTGAAAACACCGTTTTTAAGAGAACGCATGATTTGCACTGTCATGTTTTAACACCCGACGAATAACACACCTCACCTTTACGTGTAATGTGACTGAAGAGCTTCAATGAAATATGTCCTTTTAGAAAGATTTTAGATTCATGAGTAGGTTTGCATGTGTGTGATATTTCAATAAAATCCCTTTGAAATATGAATTAGGTCTGAAAATCTTAAGGCATATCTGAGCAACAGGTTCAAGCAAGTGTGAGATTTTGTACGAAGACGGTATCTAAGTTCACAGCAAAATGAAGAACAAACTACAAACAAAAAGTAAATTGGACAGCAACTGCTTCCACTAGAGTTGTGCAGCCCTTTGTTTTAGCTACCCACTTTACCGTCTACATCTACACGTGCATAGATAATGTAAACCGAGAGTGGAAATGGTGAAGCGGTGGATGTTCACTTGAGAAGGTTCTGGAGCATGGCGGTCGCGTAAGTGGGTCGGGCCTGCTTGCTTTCGATGGCGTTCCTCAGGTACTGGATTCCGCCGCAGCGCTCCCAGATCTCCTCAAACTGCCGCGGGAGGATCTCTGCTCCGCGTTTTCGCGTGAGCCCGGTCTCCTCCAGACTCAGCTCACACATCTCCATGTCGTCCTTACCTGGGTACACCAAAGGATAAAAGACATCACGCTATGCCCGAGTACACACCTCACATCCACAGATAAGACTGTTTTCCAGTAACGGATTCAACTGCTTTATCTTTCAAATCCTGCTTCTATTCTCAGGAATTCATTGTTCACAGTAGGGGAAAATTATTGTTTTATCTTATCGAAACATTAGGTAGTGCTGAAGAAGGCTTTTGGTACCTGCTACCAAGAGGATCGGCTGCTTGTCTGGATGAAGCTCCATCTGCCTGGCGATCCAGGGACCATCAAAGTGAGCATACCACCAGCCTTTTTTCTTGTTCTGGGGGTCTTTGTACTGGTCTGCGGGTCGTATGAAGGGAATGCGGAAGTACCGTTGCTGTCGGTTCATTGCGATCTCTTGCTGCCGGGCTGGGACAGGTGGAGCGGTGTTCTGCTGGGCTGAAGAAATATGAGAGAAAATTACAACAGTAACAAACTTTCTAAAAAAAATCCGATAGTGGTGTTTGTCCAGTCAAGGGCTCTAGGGCCCATGGGTGGGTTGCAATTGAATTGCTAAAGTGTTTGTGGTTGTTCTGGGAGGTCCACCTAGAGTTCTGCATTGGACTGTTTTCTATGGAGTTCTGTCTCTTTTCTGCCCACTCAAGGAAAATAAAATGTTGTAATTTATCCCACCCATGACTTTCACATTTTGTCCCACTCACAAAAAACAGCAGGTAGAGATCTACTTGAAATTTCAGTTTCTCTCCTGTAAGATTCTGTTACGCTACAGTGCCATAGTTTATTTTTTCCTTTTATCCACACACACACACACACACACACACTTCCCTCCCACTCTTAGCAAGTCAAAAGTTGCAATACGGTAATACAGAGTGCAGACCTCTAGGTCCAACTCAAATGCTCACCCCAAAGTCTTTATTACCCCTTGCCCACCACAAAGTTTTGGTTCTTGGATGGACCAGTCTGGGAGTCTGTCATGAACTGGACAGATGGCAGAAAAACTGAATGTTTCCTAAAAATGAAAGGTTGATAATCCCAAAGTTTTTTAAAGACAAGTCTTAAACCTAGTCCTAGACTAAATGTAAATCTGAGGGGTTTCAACTGAACGAAACTTGCACTGACGGATCTTAAAAGCCCCGTCTGTGAAACCGGTCCAATAGGTTTACAAGGCTTTGGTACATCATCCAAATAAACCCTATTTAGCATGTGTCCCATTTAGCACCACATCTCCAAGTAGATGCTTTTCCTTTCAAGTTCTCCATTGTAGACCAGGCTGCATATCATACTGCAGTCTCTATAACTCATGTCCTCCTTATTTAATGTGTCTCTACACATCTCATCTTTTTTTTTTTTTTTTTATAAATTGTGTGTGTGTGTGTGTGTGTGTGTGTGTTTGAGACACTGTGAGCATGGAGACTGTCGTTTAGGTTTAAGTGTTTAATATGAATAAACAGTGCTCATAAACAGCTACTGAGTTAGTATTCACAAGTAAAGCGAGTGAACAGCGCTTCTTACGTCACCACTTAACAAGCAGATTTTTGAGTGCAACATCTTTCAGCTATACAAAGTTGTATAGCTGAAAGAGCATCATAAATAAAGTTATTGTCTCTCAAAATAAAGAGTTAACTCTCATCTGCTTAAACAAGTTTTTTAAAATTGGAATCCCATTTTCATTAAGGTCCCTAAACTTGAACACCCTGAAAAGGATGAGGCTGTGAAGAATAAATGGTTAAATTATTCCACAGCAGTATAATCCAAAAACGTAGTTGTGTTCCCGTCTGCGGGTTCAACATATTTGTAAACCGATTGTGCTCAAAAGATGGGCCAGTGCCCAGTTTTTTTTAAGACCAGTTTACTTCTCCAAATCACAAGCTGTAACTATGATTCATTGTTTCTTTCATTTTCTTCTGAACATGCAAAATGTGTTGTGTTTATACGTGAAGCTGTAGGTCTTCCAGTAACTAGCATTATAGTTCTGCTGTGGGCCCACTAATGTCTAAAATTGTGTTAATTATTATAGAATGTATCATTATTTGGAGTTATGATAAAGGATTGAACAATACATTGGTTTACAAACAGCAGTGATTGATCGGTTCTCCATGTCTGTGTTCTGCTAAAGCATATACCATTATTGTTTGGCTCTTTACTACATTTCATTTCCACCATGCACTGTACGCAGTAGACCAATCATCAGACTGGCTCATCGGACCAAACAGAGCTGAGCAGCCTCATGCAAAGGAGGGCGTTGGGTTGGAGAGAAAATTCCTCAAACTAACAGTTTGAGAGTCCTTGAGAAATAAGGAACATTTAAATGCATATTATAAGAAACCAAATCACGAAGCTTTCAAAGAGGGGCGCTTAAAGATGCGACCCTTACATGATCTCTTTATGATTTGATGTACCATTTCTGTGTGTTCCCCAAATGTTAAAGCACCAAAGTAGCATTTGTTCAAATCAAAATCTTCACATCAAACCATCTATTCATACTTCATGCTCACAAAAATATATTACCCCAGACATAAATGACATCATAAAAGGAAGTATGCATTTTAAATCCGTCATCCCTATAGATCAAACAGCTTCGGAAGTTGGCATAATGTCAAGAAAGTTCTCAGAGAAGTTCTCAGCACTTCAATATTGACTTTGCAAAGCCAGAAGCCTGATTTTATCTCTCAATGAGAAGCCGTGTAAGCCCCATGCACCTGATACAAGCACTGCACTGTTTGAAGGTAAGACACATCTGAGGATTTCACAACAAGAGAGCCGGAGAGTTTGAAGAGGACCTGCAGGTCACGGAACTCTAAATCTCCTGTTTGTTCTGCACGAGCAAACACTTAAAAAGCACTAAAGTCTTCCAGCAACCAAACACTGTGACGTGCCTTTCAAGTGGGAAAATCAGCGAGAGGTTTGATTTCCTTGAAACGGCAGTGAGTGCCTTTAGATGTGCTTTTAGCTGTCTGCATTATGTGCATGACAATGCTAACGCTAATCACAAAATGCGCCGGGAGGAACAACAAACAAAAAGTGCACATTCAACCTTGAGAAACTCCAGCGACACATTCGCATAAAAAAGAACTTCAGATAAGTATCTTTCCAGGATAAATAGTATGCTGAATCACCTTTTGCCATTACGAATGAAATCATCGGCTACACACGACTTGTGAGGATTCGTATGCAGGCTATTCTCATGGGGAAGCAGGTCATATCTTACCATAGTCAGTGACCGATTTGGGAGCCCTCATCTCTGTGTCTGTATTTCGCTTCTTGTTCTTTGATTTCCAGGCGTGGTACACCTTCAGACGACGATGAAATTCTTCTCGGCACGCTGCCAGCAACTCTATATCTACAAGGGTGAGAGATAACATAGTCAATACTGCATTTTCATGTTTAACAAGCAGAGTTTCCCGTGACCTTTCATTTTAAGTATTCAGGCACATGCTGAAATTGGAACAACTGTTCGAAAGTCTACTTTTAATTAAAGCAAGACTTTTTTTTTTTCCCAAGCTTAAATGGTTACCAATATGCTAGATCAAAATTTTCTTTTCTTTCTTGAATGGAATACAAAATAGGACGTTTATCAGAATGTTCCTGGAGGGCAATTGCTCTGCAGACTTTAGCTCCAACCTTATTAAACATACCTCAATCGCAGTAACCAATGTCTTCAGACTCACTAAAAACTTCTAGGAAAGTGTGTTCGAGCTCGTTGGAGCGAAACACTGCAGGATGTTGGCCCTCCAAGAGCAAGGTTGGTCGCCCCTGTCATAGCTGCTGTTTTCCATACAATTAAAGTGAATATTTATAGATAACGCTCTAAAAAAGCACCATAATAAAAGCAGTCCATATGAATTTAGCACTATATATATATCTATGGTTATTATTCAAGTCTTCTAAAGCTATATGATAGCTGTAGCTTTGAGTTAATGCCCTCAGGCAAATCCTCAGATCTCTTTAGTGAATGTGCATATTCAAGCTTTGAATATTCATGACCACAAAGAAGAGCTATGGCAAAGGGTTTTTATGAATGGCATCAAAATAATTTCCAAAAATATAGTCCACGAGAACTTTTATGGGGGTCCTTACGGCCCCTGTATTGTTTTGTGGAAAGGAGCAGCTAGAACATTCTGCCAAGCATCTGATTTTATGTTTCTTAATAGAAAGAAAACCATATGGCCTTGAACTAACAAAAGGGTGAGTTAATTATGACACAATTTTAATTTTAGAGTGAATTATTCGTTTGAGTCAGGAGACCACTGAAAATTATGACCAAACATGACAGACCAAACAGTCAGCGAAGGCCAAAATAGATTGAAGTTTTTGTGATCACTGATTTTTGTGCTGTCGCAATCTCCATCATGCTAGTTTTCCATCTGCAAAATATTACATGCTAGTCCCTCAATCTCAGAAAATATTACACGTCAGTCACCAATCTCCAAAATGACATGCCTTTTTGACATGAACGGCTTCAGGTGAGCAGGAAGTTCTGCGAACGGATCGAGGGGCTGATTGCTCTTACCACAGGAGGTGTTGATGGCGTCTCGCAGCTCAGCGTACTTCCACTTGCTCAGGTCGTACTTCTTCACCCCAGCTGCCACCTTGTTGGCCTGCACCTGTGCGCCCCTGAAATTGCACAGAAGAGGAGCAATTTAGAGTTTTTCTTAGCTTCATATTTCTCCATAGGCCCAGGTTCTGATCTATCTCCTAAGCTCCTGTTACCAGCTGCTAAACGTTCCCTAGGTCACAGCACAATCAGATGATTAATTGGCCTTCTGCTTACGTGGAGATACATTCTCTCTGAAACTTGTAATGACATGGAAATAGCATGGATCATGCCAAATTAACACCTCACTGAGCAAATTAGATGCAGCCTTGGCAACACTGAGCCGCAACAGTGAGGGCGGTTAATGGCGGTTAACGATGGTTAATGGTGAGCGAGGGAGAGGCCGCACGTGAGCTCTGTGAGGGTTTTTGCAATCTTGACTCCCACGGTGCAGGGAGCTCTAAGCCAATCAGAGCAGGGATTGTCGTCTTTACTAAAGATTAGGCCTGCAAGGAGTCTGTGGGGTGATGGCAAAACCATAACCGGCCTGATTCTTATCCTAATGGCACCAATAAATACAACAATTTGACGACTTGGGTACTACGTGATCACAACTTTTAGCATGAGTTTTTTTTTTTTTTTTTCATAAAGTTTCAGGTAGAAAAATAAAAGTTAACAATGACTGCAATATACATCTGGTGATACTAATATTAAATTAGTTAGTCCTGCTTTAAATTAAGTAGCCTTAACTATGTACTTACATTTAAAATAATCATTTTCGACAAAACACTTAATGTTTACAAAGATGTTATTACATTGTACATCTATTTTACAATACCTGCATGTCATTACATCTGCAATTAATTTCTGTACACTTATAATTACACTGTTGACCTTAACTCACCGTTAAACCTACCCATCTCACCAAACCTGTCCCTAACTTTATCCGTTTTCCAACTCAATAGCAGAAAAATGTTACAATATGCAACAATGTTGTACAAAATGAACACAAAAAGTACTTATTTTTTGATGCAAGTACCTTATAGTTAAGGCCACTTTATATAAAGTGAGGCCAGTCAGTCTTTTTTTAACAGGAGTTAAAGAGTTAGCTATTTAAACTGACCGAACAAACACAAATTTAGCGGTTTTGAAAATAGGCAACTGAAAATAGCAATTTAATGTAAATCCAATACAATTAGAAAACATTTTAGATGTGAAGCTTCACTGAAGCTGAACTGGTGTATGAGGAGAGAAGCTGTCAACCATTTTAATAGATACGAACGACATTTGTTTTATAAAAAAAAAAAACACAGGAAAATTAAATATCAGTAGTGCTTGCCTTTGTAAAACAGGTTGAGGGTTTCCAGGGAAATGTGTGTTTGCTACAATGTTCAGAGTTTATAAAAAGCTTCTAGGTAAACATTACCATGCTTCAAAGGTCATACTAGGTACTTGCTGGGCATTTGATACTGAGGTGTTCTGGGTAGTTGCTGTTACAGCCTGATCTGTCTAACCCCAAGTATAATGATATGAGGAAAAATAATACTGAGAGATTGTTGTTTGATTAGGTGACTTCAAAAACAAGCTCATAACTCCCATCCTTCTGAAGAAAGACCTGCAATTTCCCAAGCCAAATCATTTCCACAGACAATTATTCCAGATCCTGAGGCAGAGATTTAAAGTCATAAAGTGATGATGTCACCCTACAGCCTTAAAGCAAACTTTCTCATATAAAAGCAGTGACAGGAGTCCCAGAAGAGACAGAGGGTTGTCAGTGTGAGCGTTGAGTGTGTGTCTGGGAGGAGCTCTTGCATGGCTGAACATGGTGACACTGGATGTAGGGACATTCTGTCGACTCTGACAGCTGTGAAGAGCAAAGCTGCTTAACGTAGACCCTGCGAGAGAAGTCACTGAACCAGCAACCCTGCTGATTAACCCACTCATACAGGTGTAAGCGGAGTGCTAACACAAACACACATAGGGACAGAAATGAAATGTCAACACTAGTTCTGGGAAAGCTGCTCATAACTCAAAGCAGTTAAACTACAGCTGAGCAAGCATTCAAAAAAGTAATTACTACATTACACTCTATAACAAAAAGTACTGAACTATACAGTGTATATATATTCTGCAAAAGAGCAGTACATACCAACCCTTTAGAATTACAACTATAAAAATACAGGTAAGAGTTACTGTAGAAGGACCACTGCTTCTGGTTAATGACTCCACAGCACTGGTAAACAGCCATATGGGGCATTTCATAAGTGATGTGCAAAGAAGACCAAACAGGCTGATATTTTATTGTTACAGATTTCCCTCTGTTGTAAGCTAATTGAAACGGATGACTCCAGATGACAGCGCAAGGAGGAGGATCGTAAACACACTGCAAACAAAAATTTGCATTTCTTTTAAAGCAACCCTTGAACACTGAAATGCAAAGCTGAGTTTCTTAAGTACCATCATCCAGAGTTGAAAACGTTTATACTGAGGGCTTGAGACATGCATAAATCCAACATATATTTTGAGGCAACATAAATAAATGGAAATAGCGTTGTTCAGCTCCTAGCATAAAGGAAAAAGGAAATAAGACCAAAATGGATTAACACCTATAAATGTTTTTTTTTTTAACCAACCCATGACCAAATGTTAACTTTTACTTCCTCAAGAAGTACTGCTTGAGCATAAAATAACAATAGAGTGTTATAAGTAGTTGCTGGAGCTTTATTATAATCTAATCCATAGATGTGATCATCATTTAGTGCACATTTATGGGATTATTAATATTAAATGCCAAAGATTCATATTTACTAGTGATGCCAAATCAATTGATCGCAATTAGATTAATTGCATCCGAAATGTACATCAACATAATATATATATGCATAGTACACACTGTTGTGTCAAAATGAACCGTTTCTACGCTCCAAAAAAATGCTCCAACAACTTCAAAAGCCGACGTCTAGGCACATTTCGGCTTTTAATGAACAGAGCTACTGTCTCAGGTTGTGGAGGAATGGCAGGTATCAGATAAAGATGTAGTGCTTGTGACAGATAATGCGTCAAAAATGATCGCTGCAGCTCAATTCGGAACATTCCCTCACGTTAAATGCTTTGCGCATACAGTGAATCTGGCATTGCAGCGCGCGCTTAAAGTGGCCGTGCTCTCCTGGCTTTTGGCCAAAATCCGCCGAATATCAACATTCTTCCATCGCAGCGCCACAGCGAGCCACTGTCTGAAAGTCAAACAGCAGTGTCTTGGCTTGAGAAATCACAAGCTGATGACTGATGTCAGAAGAGAGCAATCCGGCAGCGTCTCCCATTGCTCCTCTAAATGCTATTTTGGTTTATGTGATTAAATCATGAGTAATTGATTTGTGAGCCCTAATATTTAGTGTTTTAGGTTTATTCGAAGTGTGAACTATAGTAAGAATGATTTTAACTATATGAACTATAATTGGTCAACACCTGTATAAACAAAAAATAACAACAACCAAAAAGACTGCAATACTCGATTTCACTTTCACCTTGATTTCACTGGTTCATGCTCCATTTCTGTTGGAAAACACAAATCTACAAATATAACCACATGCCAAGTATCTATATTCGATCCAAGAACTTCAATCCAAGTACTTTATAAAGTATTTAGGTTAATATCGAAACTAAGAATTAGCCCATTGTTTACTGTGACTTTCTATGAGTAATCCTCTATCTAGGTTGTGATGAGATTAGGAGGACAGGATGTGATTGTGGGTGAGTGTGGTTAGACCGAGTGAAGTGGACAATTAGGAGAAAAAAAAAAAAAAAAGGGACTTGTTCTAGCTCTTACATCTCTGTGAAGAACCAAACACCTGTGGTACCGTCACTGGAGGGGAAAGGAAGCACAAAGAAAAGAGGTTTGGATGACAATACGGTCTTGTCAGCATCCAGTTAGCACGTGTAATAACAGCAGAACGGTCTTTTATTTTATTATACATAAACTAGGAACAGGCAACGCTTCTTTGTCCACTTCCATTAACTAAATGAAATATGACTCTTGGTGTTGCACCACAGGCATCTCGAGTTTCTGTTTACCTGCTTTTGTAGACACACGAGTTGGCCTCAGTAAAAATGATTCATGGCATTTATGTAACGCTGTCTGGCAGAATCTTGTTCTTTGTTTGTTGTTCTGTCGCCGCTCGAAACCATACAGGGCTTTTTCAGATGGAAATCTCTATATGGGGTTTATGTGCGTTTTATGAATGGTAACCAAGGCACAACCCGGCGTGGAGTCTTCCTTTGTTTGTTTTTACCCGATGACGCTGTTTGAGACTTTATTATTTTATAGAGGTGTGTGTGTGTTGATTTGTGTGTACCTGCGCAAGCTGGGGTCCATTTGAGCTTCATCTTGGATGAGTTCTGCCTCGCTCTGAGCGATCCTCATGGCCAGCTCTCTGTCCCTCCTCTCCTGCTCCAATATGGTCTGTCTCTGAGTTTCTTCCTCCCGCTCCAATGCCAGCTGTATCTCAAGTTCAGCCTGGAAAGAACATACATTCCCACAAATCAATAAGACACACACACACACACACAATCTCAACACCTTCGGCGTTTGCCACACCTGTGCCTTCTTTCAGTTCCAATTGGATGGAAACACACAGAGACACAAGCATACAAATGGGTGCCGGTAGGGGTGCAGACAGTAATGACCACATATTTGAGCTCAGAGCATTGAACTGAGGTGGGCCAAAGAAGAATTCCAATGAGTCTGACACCATCCCTGTAAAAAAAGAAAAGACTTTTGGATGCTTGTTTGCAGGTGTCCTCAAGCAAAACCTCCTGTGTGGAACACCTTCACAACAAAAATCCTAGTTGATTTGCTAAATTTTGTTGGTGAGCAGCTAGCTAGATCAGCACCGATCCAGAACTGGAAGCCATTAAGTGGTTTGACAGACGCACTGTCAAACAGTTTCACAGTATACAAAAAGAAAGATACAGAATCAATGATGCAAACTTCAACAATTCTGTAGCTGTAGCAAGACAATTAATCCCCTCAATGTTGGATACATTAAGCTCAAAAACTGTGTCAATGAATTATTAAAATATTCAATTGATGACAATAGTGTTGTTATTCACCTTCATGTTGTTCCAAACTTGGGTTACATTTTAATAGTCGACTTTAGACATTCTACTAACTATAAGTAACTTTGTAACTACATGTCAACTATATGTCAACTAATTCTCATTAATTAGCAAATAAACATCTCTCAGAGTGGACTGTTAGAGGAGCTTTAGGGTTACTAACTTAAACAGGAACT
>JAUYWG010000053.1:15222650-15252382 GCA_034779775.1 Enteromius afrohamiltoni
AGTTGTGGAGTTGTGCTGCCATGCAAATGGTATCAAACATTTGACATACAGGAAGTAACGGACATGCATTATGCTAGGAAATTCATATTTTCTGGAAATTCAATATACTGTGTAACGGTGACTGTAAGGACGTGGTGATGTGTACAGTGAAGATTCTCTTAAAGTATACATTTCTTGTGTATGATTTCATGACACACAACTACAACAGAGAACAAAAATGTGGCAGCACAATGGCACAAAGACATGGCAATGGACCAAGTGGGTGAAAGAGGCAGGAGGAGAAGTGTGGGAGAAAAATAAGATCTGCACTTGTTTATGAGGTTGCAGGTTACCCTGTGGTGCTGGCACTGAATATTTCAGCCAGGCTTACCCTACAAAAGCTTCTGTTTCTCTTTACATATTTATTTCAGCCCCAGAACTTTTCACAGGGAAAGGCAGAAGAAACAGGAGGAGGTCTAAGAGAGGAGGATGGAGAAAGGGCAAAAGTTAGAAGGAAAGGAATTAGATCAACAGGTAATAGGTAAAATGTCTCTCACAAAAGCTTTTAAAACCTTCATCTATCAAGAGGAACAAAAAAGAAAACAAATATCTAGCCCCACAAACAAAATCTACAGCGGTCTAAAGACAAAGCCTTGAGGAACTCCTAATCTGTGGAAAGCCAGAAATCTTGAGAGCTTACTTTTTTGTCATATCTTTAGTCCTGTTAACACCTTTGATAAAATGTGTTCCCTGGCTATCAGGAGAATAAGAAGTTCAAAGCATAAGGACAGATTCACCTTGAATTTATTTCCCACACTGATAAAGCTGAGTTTGCCAGCCTTCTGCTTTGAGTCCTTGGAATTGGAGTTGTTCTCAAAGAGATCCCGCACAAACTTGTCCTTCGACTCGCACACCAGGCTCTCCAAAGACATGTGGAGGGCGTCATTATTCTTCTCCACAAACTGGGTCTGCTCACACACATCCACCACACACACACACACACAAAACCCACAGGGCATAGAGATAAACACAAAGTCAACCTCTCAAAAAAACCAACAACTTTACCAAAGGGATTCCCCCAAGGCCCCCAATTGTTTTTACAGTGTGACAGAAACTAATTAACTTATGTTAAACATTGTCACATTACAGAACTAAAACAATAAAATGGTTTCAGAAATTCAGAATGAACTGAGTGAATTGGGACCTTACAGTCTCATAGCACACGGCGCCAGCAAAATGTCTTATCATGAAACCTTCATCATCTCTCAAATTCCGGTGGATTGTAAGCTTTGACTTCCTGGGCACCTGAAAAACCAGCCCACACAGAATTAAACTTTCAGCAAAATCCATCTTTGCAGCTGTATTTTTATGACTTCCTTATACATGGGTCTTGACAATGATGGAATGTCAGGGTAAATCACATAAAAAAAAAAAAACTGTCAAGGAATGCCCAGGTCATATTTAGCCTGATAAATCAAAAGAAATAAAGTAACAAATAACATTTCACACGAAGGAAATTACGCACTGCAACATTGCATTTTCATTAAAAATAAGCACAACAAATCCTCACAGATTTCCATAGCCTAATATAATCCCAAAATGTAGTTTAGTGCCAAGACATGTTTGTTGTAATAATCAATTTGGCAATATTCAGTAAGATGGGGGAAGATGCTTCCCTTAAGAACAGTGTGAATTTAATGCTAAATATTTACAAATGCATCATCAGCATACATGATAATAATGCTTCAAATATATTATTAAAATGGAAATAATTGCTAATTTAATTCTTATAACACTAAATTAAAAATCATGAAAAGGGGCCATATTTCCCCACTACTGCGGAAAGATAACTCCCAATCTAGAGGAAAACGACTCCCTTATGTAAACTTACCACAAACGTCAACTGATTTTTGCGTATATGTTAAATACATAGAATGTTTGATTTAGTACTTCATTGTACTGACAGGAAATCATAAAAATGATTAGTAAATGTATGAGTTTTGTCAAATTAATCCCACACAAAAAGAAATATGAATTTTATGAACACAGAGTGATATTTTCAATTAGACAATTAATCATAATGAATAATGAGGATGTACATCAAAATCTAACTAGATCAAACTTTTCACTTTAAATCAAAACACTATATTAAATATAACAAAGCAAATCTAAATGATTACATTTGTACTCAAAATTCATTGGATACAATATATTAAAAGAAAATGTATAAGATGAATAAGAGAACTAACAAATGTGCTGAAATTAGATTTAGTGATATCTAAATTCAAAAGAAAAATGAAAGTTGGAGAGGAATCTTATTCTATCTTGCTCTAAATCAGGGGTAGGCAACGTGGGTCCTGGAGTGCCAATGTCCTGCAGAGTTTAGCTCCAACTCGGAAAAAAACCTCACCTGCCTGTAGCCTTGAAGACCTTGTTTAGCTTGTTCAGGTGTGTTTGATTAGGTTTGGAGTGAAACTCTGCAGGACATTGGCACTCCAGGACCCACGTTGCCTACCCCTGCTCTAAATATTAGGCTAGTGTTTTATTAGGCTACTGCTTAACAGTCCTTTCTAAGATATCTAGAAAAAAGTAAATGGAAAAAAAAAAAAAAAAACTACTCCTGCAGGCTGGTAGTTCAAGCTTTTCTTTGCTATATTGTAGTGGCTGCTGGAAAGGACCAAACCATATCTTACAGTAAGACGGAAGTGATCTTTGTGCTTGCTGTGAACCGCCTCTGCAAAGTGCTGATCACTGGGCTGGGGAAGACGGTTCTCCTCATCCAGAATATCTAAGATACCCACCAGCTTTGCCTCGACCAGATCTGCAAAGCAATAGAGAAGTTTGGGGCTGACGACAGAAACTTTTCATGCGAATGAATTTGAGTTGAATAGTAAATTAATATATTCAATCCCCCCCACAGAAGGTATTATCCAAAGTGAAGTAGAACTCAGCAAGTTTAATGGAGGAATGCAAAGTCTGTAGGCACACGCAGACCTTCTTGATAATCAGCGTGAAGGCATCCGTCATATGCATAATTCATCTGAGACGTGTGCAGGTGAGAGAGGTGCGGACGCAAACGCAGTCATGTATTTGCATGAGCAGACAGCCGTGTATAAATGTGATGTGATTGATGAGGAGACATGCAGGGAAAGGACCTGCGTGTCCATTTGGAAGTCACAAGGACATGTGTTGCATCGCTATCGAGAGAATTAGGAAAAGCAGAGTTGGCGAAAGGAAAGCGGGTCTTTCCCTCCAGACAAGAAGTGACATCTGCGATGCAGGTGTTGTGTGCCTACTTTTTGCGCCGCATCAGAGGCGAGAAGCCACCTGCACACCGTGTAAAATCACACAAGCCAGATTTGGCAGCTTTGGCAAAAAATAAAAGAAAAAAAAGAGCCGGTTTCTTTTGCAATGCACACAAGGAAGATCTTCAATAAGTCGTTAGGGGTTAAAGCACAGGCTGACAAAAAATAAAAAATAAATAAGATGAAAGGCATTGGTTCTGATACCTCCAGACAGCAGTGTTTGCATTCAATGAAGCGGGTGAAGATTTCGCTGTGTGTCCGGAGATTGAACTGACTTTCAGTTCTGACAGGGTGATTTGGGTTAGACCGCACTGCTCAAGCCGGAATCAAAAAACTAAAACATTGCGAGCTCTTCATCTTATCTCCTAAACCCTCTCCAGAGAGTTTGAGTGTGAGAGAGGTTCCTCCCAGGACTCATTCCTGTGTTATCTCAGGCACCCAGCATGGATTTCTACTGAAATATTCATCTTCGGCATGTCGCGTCCAGAGAGTAACAGACATGGCGATGTATACAAATAACGATGCTGTCGTATGGAAACCGTTATTTGACCTCTGAAGGTCATAATTTGACAAGGAATTACATTTGCGCCGTAGCACATTGGGTTTAGAGACCTTAGCATTTCCACGTGCGGAGGACTTAATTACATTTAAGTTGGTGTCTATGGGCCATAGTGCATTCTGTAATGAATGGAATGGAGGAAGGTCATTGCTATTCACAGCCAAAGGGACACTGACCTATGCAGTCCTGATTATCGACATAATGAACTTCATTCACTCCCAGGCCTTCTTTCTGATACAGTTCTTGCTCCTGGGGAGAAAAAAAGAAAACACCACAAGATGAGAGTATCGTTTTTGCTGAAAGTGGGAAAACGCTTAACTTAATCTGCTGGAACAAGAACGCCTCAAAAGAAGTTAAACTGGAATCGTTAAATCGGAACAGCTGTGTGCTTGCAATGAAAGACGAAATGGCTTCATGCATCAGTTTTAAGAAGGGTACAGTTATGAGTCATTGATCGATACTAAAATTCCCAATAACACTGATGACTCACCTCTTTCAGTATGCGTTCATTAAAAAACTGCTGCAGCTTTTCGTTACAATAGTTGATGCAGAACTGCTCGAAGCTGTTGTGCTCAAAATACTCTGAACAGGAATATAAAAAAAGCATTTTATGATTCATGCGCTAGGTGTATGTCTAAACGCATTTAATAGGTACACTATTAAAGAGAGCCAATTACGTTAATCCTAAGCATATCCTCAATCTTGGTTCTGCGTAAGACAAGCTAATAGCTAGTGAATCATTTCATCATCTAAATATTCAGTGAGTCATATCTCACACTGTGCTTATTTGAAAGTTTAAGGAATACTCCAAGTTGACCTCTATTGACAGAAAACGTCTGTTGCTGTCAATTACAATGAGAAAAATCTGTATCTACAACTAATAATCATTACAACATACATGAAATATTTAAGATTTTGCATGACTCCTACAGTATGTGTCCAATCATATTAAAGTAAATTCAAATACTCTAAAACCCATATTCATTTAGAACATCTCTCAGTTTGTTAAGCTGAAGATAGAAATAAAACATGTGTATTAGGAAACTAGACTAGTTTGTCTCACTTCTCCTTTGACTTTAAGAGCCACTGAAAACAGGTAAATGAGGACACTCGGTTAAGCTAACATGACCCGTCTATTGTGGCTATCACTGGGGCTCACCGAAGCCAGCGATGTCCAACACGCCGATGAAGTTGGAGGACGTATCAAAGGGGAAGCACTGGTTGACCCGTTTGACCACATGATCAAAGAGCCGGCTGTAAATGGCTTTGGCGAGGGCATCACGGGCATTGTTGGCCTGTTCCACCTTCAGAGGCACCCTGGAGAGGAGCAAAGTGGGACAGGAGGAGTCAAAATCTGGGCCAGGGCTTCTGCTAATGCTGCCTCATCAATACATGTCCATTCTGTTTTACTCCATCCAACTTTGCACTCTTAAGATAGTTGCTGTTTTACCACTCTAAGCAAAATGTGTAAAAAAAACACTTCAGGGGAAAGCAGAAGACCAACGAGAAATAATTTTGAGTCACAATTTAATTTATTTTCCTTTCAATTCCATTATGATTGCAAACGCTCAAGGCTGCTGAAAAATCTCCTCTGACTTTATTTGACCTGACAATAATGTGTTTCTACAGTTATACAGAGGACAAGCGAATATAATTATGGTTGTTTAGATATGATATCAGAGAGCCATCTGTTCCTCTATAGACAGCAATAAAAAGTAGCAAATACACAGGTAAAAAAGTCCATGTGACATCAGTGGATCAAACTCACTTTGCGATGCTAGGAGAATACTTTACTTCGCGAATAAAACAAAAATAACATAATTTACTCTTCTCCCGTGACTTACATCTTCTGCCGTTTTACCGCACCGTGTATAAACAAGTTTTAATGTATTTGACGTAATCAGCCTTGTTTACATCAACAAAGATATCTTCATTTGTGTTCTGAAGATGAACAAAGATCTTATGGGTTTGGAACGACATGAGGGTGAGTAATGACAGAATTTTAATTTTTGGGTGAACTTACCCTTTAAGCAACAATTATGCTCCATTAAGATATTTTGTAAATTCCCTACAGTATATACACTGCTCAAGAAAATAAAGACAACACTTAAACAACACAATGTAAATCTAAGTCAATCACACTTCTGTGAAATCAAACTGCCCACTTAGGAAGCAACACTGATTGACATTCAATTTCACATGCTGTTGTACAAATGGAATAGACAACAGGTGGAAATTATAGGCAATGAGCAAGACCCCCAATAAAGGAGAGGTTCTGCAGGTGGTGACCACAGACCACTTCTCAGCTCCTATGCTTTCTGGCTGATGTTTTGGTCACTTTTGAATGATGGTGCTTTCACTCTAGTGGTAGCATGAGACGAAGTCTATAACCCACACAAGTGGCTCAGGTAGTGCAGCTCATTGAGGATGGCACATCAACGTGAGCTGTGGTAAGAAGGTTTGCTGTCAGTGTAGTGTCCAGAGCATGGAGGCGCTACCAGGAGACAGCCCAGGTCATCAGAAGACGTGGAGGAGGCCGTAGGAGGGCAACAACCCAGCAGCAGGACTGCTACCTCCGCCTTTGCACAAGGAGGAAGAGGAGGAGCACTGCCAGAGCCCTGCAAAATGACCTCCAGCAGGCCACAAATGTGCATGTGTCTCCTTAAACGGTCAGAAACAGACTCTGTGATGGTGGTTTGAGCGCCCAACATCCACAGGTGGGGGTTGTGTTTACAGCCCAACACTGTGCAGGACATTTGGCTTTTGCCAGAGAACACCAAGATTCACCACTGGCACCCTGTGCTCTTCACGGATGAAAGCAGGTTCACACTGAGCACATGTGACAGACGTGACGCCGTGGAGAACGTTCTGCTGTCTGCAACATCCTCCAGCATGACACGTTTGGCAGTGGGTCAGTAATGGTGTGGGGTGGCATTTCTTAGGAGGGCTGCGCAACCCTCCATGTGCTCACCAGAAGTAGCCTAACTGCCACTAGGTACCGAGATAAGATCCTCAGACCCCTTGTGGGACCATATGCCGGTGCGGTTGGCCTTGAGTTCCTCCTAATGCAAGGCAATGCTAGACCTCATGTGGCTGGAGTGTGTCAGCAGTTCCTGCAAGATGAAGGCATTGATGCTATGGACTGGTCTGCCATTTCCCCAGACTTGAATCCAATGGAGCACTTCTGGGACATAATGTCTCACTCCATCCACCAATGCCACGGTACAACACAGACTGTCCAGGAGTTGACAGATGCTTTAGTCCAGGTCTGGGAGGAGATTCCTCTGGAGACCATCCGCCACCTCATCAGGAGCATTCCCAGGCATTGTAGGGAGTTCATAGAGGCACCTGGGGCCCACACACTCCTGAGCCTCATTTTCACTTGTTTTAAGGACATTACATCAAAGTTGGATCAGCCTGTAGTGTGTTTTTCCACTGGAGTGTGACTCAAAATGTATTAACCCATGGAGGTCTGGATTTGCTTTCCATTGATAATTTTTGTGTGATTTTGTTGTCAGCGCATTCAACTATGTAAAGAACAAAGTATTTAATAAGAATATTTCACTCATTCATATCTAGGAAGTGTAATTTCAGTGTTCCCTGCAGTGTATATCAAAAGTTAATTTTTGATTAGTAATATTTATTTCTTACAACTTCATCTGGACAACTTTAAAGATGATTTCCTCAATATTTTGTTTTTGTACCCTCAGATTACGGATTTTAAAATATTACCCTATCATAACAACCATACATACATCAATGGAAAGCATATTTATTCAGTTTTCAGATGATATATAAATCTCAATTTCACAAAACTGATCCTTATAACTGGTTTTGTGGTCCAGGGAGACATATATGTTCACAGAATGCAAATAATTGGTTCTAAAAGGCCTAGAATACTTTCAAAGCAAATCTTTCATTCCAACATCCTCCTTTTTTCCTTTGTTGTTCATCAGGTGTATAAAAAAACGACTTAATGGTCCTCATGCAGATTAATTACATAATTAACCTGAAAACAGCACTGGGAAAAGGTTCCATTCATACTTACTCTGCAACGGAAACTTTGATAAATGTATATACGCAAAACAAACAGCTCTTGAAATCTCAGTGAAGCATAAAGGGCTTGAAATGCAGCAGGCTGGCAGTATTACATGAAAACACAATAAATCTCTATAACACACGCCTGTTAAAGCAAAGCAGCTCATAATCACAAGACACAACGGCTCCACCGCTATCCTCAGGAGGCGTACGGAAACCCGGTGAACTGAAACTCCAGAACTGGATGATAAAACCTTCTTGCTCTCTCGACGGCGCCGTCCCGCTGCGGGAATACCTGCTGTGTGACTCTTATTGCCTGCACAGTTAATAAAAGCTGGACCTGGCTCACAATAATCTCTACGATCTCGAGCCTGCGAGATTGCTTTTCATTAACTTGCTTTTATGCCATTAGTGTATTCCCTCTGAAGCGTGTGTGTCGAGAGGCTGCTGCGCTCTTCCTTCTCAATGTCACCCGCTTTGTTGCCTCTAACAGATTTTTTAAAATCACACTATGTCTCTGAAATGAAGCTCTGTCAGGCACAAGCTGCCGCCCTCTCCGGTGTCTAGCAATGTGAAATGCAAGGGTCAGTGCAGCCTTGTTGGAATACAGTCTCCATAATTTTCCATAAAATGCATATTGCATATGTACGTGGTTGTGCATCTGTTGGCAGTAAAATGAAACCTCTTGCGACTTTGATTCTCATCACACCTAAAAGACCCCAGGCCACTCCCTCAGACAAACATCCATTATTCATGCAGTGCAAACACTCCCAGTCCAGCATCTGTGCTCGGTTAAATATTAATCCACCGAGCGCTGGCCTATCATTCAGAAGGCGAAGAATATAAAACCCCACCTGGGCGACGAAGAACAGAGCATACGATTCAATCGAGTTTTTCCAATTGCTCTCTCCTTCAACAACTGGTGTGTGCAGTAATTGCGTGGCGAAAGCTGAGAAGAACTGGGCTTTTGTTTCACAAAATTGCAAACCCGAGTCTTATCTTTAACCAGAAGTGGAGCGGTCTGGAAAAAGCCGCTTGATACCTCAGGCCTTCTCTGTTACGTAACCAATAAAAAGAAATGCGTCCGTTTAAATGCAGAAGACTTTGGATGGCAACTAGACCATTACGGCCCCCCCCCCGGTCAATTTAGTCTATGCCACATTTGATTATACTGACCATATCTCTAATGGAAAAGCTGCGATTAGCTATTTTCAGCTCTCCTCTTGACTGTGAGCGAGCGACCGGAGGATTCATTTAACAGTTATGCGAATGGGGTGCAATGATGAAATGTAATACTAGAAGACGTTTCGCATGGCGGGGAAGATTGAGATGTGAGGAGAGCGTGAAAAATACCAAGCAGGGATCTGTGATGATTTTTGGATGCAAATGGAGGAATAAAACAAAAGCGGATGGTCTGCGGCTGAGCAGATGTTAAGTTAAACATGTGGGGTCACTCACTTGATGACTGTGCCTTTGGCGCCCCCTGCAGTGGTGAGCATGACCCTAGTGGTGAGGCTGACTCTCAGGTCATCCTCGTCCAGGCCCAGGAGCTCGGCGCAGTATTCCAGTGTCTGACTGGTCTGGTTCTTCAGAATGCAGCCACCTGAGACCAGATGAAAATTTTTAATGGTCATCTTTAAACTGAGGCCAATCGTGTTTCTTATGTTGCATCAGACAGCAGAGCTTTCAAAAAGTTTCAATGCACTGATGAAAATATGTCATGCAGTACAAATGATTCATTATTTATATATATATTTTTGAATTTGTATTACATTTTAAAAAAATACATGCTTTTAAAAAAGGTCAAACTAGCTGATATTTTCAAAAAAACTGATTTTCACAGACATATCAGTCCACAAAAGTTCTCTATCTGACAGATTTTTTCCTTTTTATTTTATTATTATTCTTTTTTAGCTGCATGTTTCTGCAATTTTGTCTCATAACATGGATTTCAGTTGTGTTTTGTTTTTTTTAAATACTTATATTTTATTTCAAAAGCACACTCCTTCAATCTCCTAGCTGTTTTCAAAAATATATGGTCATACATAATAGTCTTTAGGTCTCCTGTAAGACCTCTGTAGCATTAGGATCTGTGTTTCCCAGCTGAAAGTATCTCAGAACAGCAGCTCCATTGTGAAGCAGAGAAATAGAGCAGGCCAGAGCGGTAAAAGGTGTTGTACCTTCATCAGAAGAGAAAAACAAATCCTGGATGCACTTCTGGCAACACTAGAAAGAGCCCCGTTACCCCCACAGCAGCTCTCTAATGAGGTCTTTTGAGTTGGAGGCGGGCTGGGTGTGGGGTGTGTGTGTGTGAAGGAGTTTAATGAGGAGAGCATCAGCACATGTGCATGAGCTCGAAATTATAAACTAACACTTGAGACATCAGTGAAAATTTCTTCCCTGACTGAACGCAGATGGTGAGAATTCCGTATAAAAGCAAAATTGGTGGTATTTTGAAGTCTCTTATCCCGAAAGAGACCATATATTTCTAAACCAAGCATGACACGACAAAGCCACAAGCGATAAATCCCATCTCTTTTGTTGTCCTAACCAGCATAATTGAAACCGACACAAGATATTTTATCATCCGTTTGGGTTCTATACCTGCTTTATTCCAATATAGCGTGAAATCTCACTGGTTACATAATAAACATCAAATATGCTCTGACTGGTTATGATTTTGTTGTTTTATGCAGTATACAAAACTACTTTATGCTTGAAATTTGTCACATTGTGCTGGGTTAGGCCATTAAATCTCTGATGCATTTTGATAAAGGTATTTTCTCTACAGGTGCAATATAAATGGCTACCAGAGGTGCTTCCTGTCTCTTCAAAGTCGATATTGCCGAGATGAAGGACGCCAGCCACCACTCTAAAGAGATTGAGCTTCTCTGTGTCATCCAGGCCGATTTTCTTCATGGCCACCACCATCCTGTTGAAGTCTCCCAGGTCATCCAGCAAAGGGTCCTTCAGGGCACCCACTTTTCCATGCTACAGAAACAATGGACCATCAAGACACACAACACTATCATACGTCACATGTACTGCAAAAACCTGAGAAGAAAACACAGTGGCACTGCAGCAACAATCAGAGACCAGAATTATATAGAGGAGGCCTGTATATAGATCTAAATCTCTGATTATAGAAATAAAATAAACCACACCTAAGGGTCAGAGTGTGTCAGCACTTCCTTTTTGACTCTCTATTACAGTCATATTCCAAATACACATATATAGTCATCAATTAATCACCTCTCATTCTAAACTTGAATGATTTTCTGTTTGAGGAAAGCTGTATGTTGCATTGAAAAGAGTTTCCTCATCTTTTCATGTTTAACGGATACAGAGGTGAGTAAATGATATCAGAATTTTTATTTTTTACGCCTTTAAACCACTGACAAACTGATAATCTGCAGTCTGATGGCAAAGCGGATCACACCACTCTGACCACAACAGAGGATAAACGCTGTTTGAGAACTATAACTACAAGCACCCCTCACAAAAGTTTTTTTTTCTTCCCACACAGAAAGCCTCATGCATATTAGCTTGCAGACCCATGCACATACTAATGTCCGATTTCATGCACAGAAACCCAGAAAGCTGAAGAATGTAAAGCATGAAAAGCATTTAGAAAGGCCAACTGGTAAAACGTCACCTTATGATCCTGAATTTTACAAAGATCAGGGAAGGCAAAGACACATAATATTCAGTTAGAAAACTGCTAATATAAACAAAACGGCAAGAAAAGTAGTGCTCTGCTCCAAAGCCTACACGGGTAACATTTTTATAACAACACAAGTCTTAAAATAAGCGAAAACATTTCATTTTAATGTAATGTATATAATCTTTATGAACGAAGGTTCTCAAAGACCGTAACCAGGATATACTGTAAAGAAGACATTTTAAATTTTGGATTTTTAAAATGTAAGATTTAAGAAGAAAAATACAAAAAGAGAAAAAAGGTTGTAAAAAAATATTAAATCAGAATATATATCTAATATCTCTCTTTGAATTTGCATTGAGAATTTTTTTTTTTAAACAAATATATATAATAGAGTTTTTAAAATATCCTATTGGGAAACAATGCTGAGAAATATAAAAAGAAACCCATAAAATTCCATAATAATTTAAATGATTTACTATGACAATTTAAATTAATTACTTTAATAAAGTTCTACTTTTTTCTGTAAATATGAAAA
This sequence comes from Enteromius afrohamiltoni, assembly GCA_034779775.1. Classification (NCBI taxonomy): domain Eukaryota; kingdom Metazoa; phylum Chordata; class Actinopteri; order Cypriniformes; family Cyprinidae; genus Enteromius; species Enteromius afrohamiltoni. Next base: position 15,234,731 of record JAUYWG010000053.1, read on the forward strand.
TGAGCAGCTTTGTAACTATGGCTTACAGTAGGTATTGAAAATATCTTGGGGGGTCTTTTAATATTGACTTTGAAAAGGGGAGGCTTTGAAGTCACCACAGAGCACTTCAAAAACATAGTATATATATAAGGCAACCTTAGAATTTGGCCGATACTATGTTCGTATATATATATATATATATATTATTATTTTTTCCCCCAAGAATAAAATCCCAGAATGCAGAGTTCAGTGGATTATAAAATGAACAAAATCTATAAATTCAATGAAATCTTATTTCATTCTGAAAAGTATTACTATAAATGTAATATTTTACTCAGTATTTGTACGCATTGCGTTTTTATGCTTATCAGAGTATGATGCAGCATCCTAATCTAACTCTATCCACTTGTTAAATCTGACACCACGTGTGACCAATTCCAGGTTTAAACTCTCTATCAGAAGCAAAAAGCAAAGAATACAAATACATTTAAAAAGTGCTGTAAATACTACTGAAATCTCAAACGGCCACAGAGTGATTTACTTTTTATGAATCGTTAAGCTATTGGAGTCTGGGGCGCCACAACTTTTGAAAATCCCAGTTTAACAGAAATATGCATTTCTCAAAAACGGCTGTTGTCATAGTATTCTCAATTAAATGTGAATAGATACTTGGATCCAGAAACATTAATGTATTCCTCATGGCATGACTTAACACGATTGGATCAGAGACCAAGCAAAAACAAATCTCAGTAGATTCTGAATTTAAAACAAACTGCATTAATATCCTAACATCGACTCAAACTCATTAAGATATTCAAGAATTATAAAAAAGGATTAAAAAAAAACCAACAACAACAAAAGTACCATCTGCGAATTTGGGGTATGAAACTAATCTCAGATCTTAGTCTAAAAAAAAATGTAGTGAAACAGACAGTGTTGAGCTAGCGAATGAACTACTGCACCAACAGAAACAGCAGCTAATGAATATCTCATCACCTCCAGGGGGATTCAACACAACGATGATTTATAATAATGGCCCTTGATAACAATAACATCAATTGATGGGCTCAGTCTCAAGAGAGGGCTGTGTGCAAACACAACACAACGCTGGAATTTATTACACTTTACATAATTCATCAAAGACGTGAACTAATTTCTGAGGGTAACTAATTCTTTTCGAGGCAAAATGGTGATCCTGCAACTTCAGAGATTCTGGCTGCGGTCAAGGTCTGTTCATTCAGCATGTCCTCTAGGCCTAATTTCACTACATAAAGAAAGAAAGCGGCAAGGATTTGATCATACATTAAAAACCAATCTGATATCTTTACCACTGCTCAGCCAAGGGCTGTTTATTTCTTCAAATTCGCCACATATGAGCATTTGAATGCAGGGAGGAGGAAACAGATTCATCACATCACCGAGCCTGAGATTCCCAGACACACGTACCTCTGGACTTTTCCTGTTTTGCATGATCTGTTTATCTGAGTCCTTGTTTGCAAAGTATCGGGTGCAGCCACGATTCAAATACTGAGTGAAACACAAACACACAAGGAAGGAAGTTAATATAGGAGACAAAATAGCTGCAGAAATGCATTCATAAGCATCGTAAAGCAAATATGCCATCTAGTGGCACATCAACACTTCACTGTATGCAAAGGCCTTAATTCACATAACCTAAACTAGGGACTTTATTTGCATTTCCTGCACTTGCGTGCTTTGATGGAGTCTGTTTGCATGGCCACATCAATTCTAATACAGTCTCAAAGTTTCCTGCTAAACAGAGCGTCCAAGCGTTGCAAATTGCTTTCAAGTTTCCTGACACACAATGCACAGGAAACTGACCCGGAAGTTATCTGGGGAGTTGAGATGAAGCATGTTCCTGATGTCCTCCGACGCCCCTGCGCAAAGTCTGTAAAATATATGATAGTTTCGCTCTTCTGCGCTCTGCATGCAAATCCGAGACTTCTCCAGCAGATAGTGCGAGACAAATCCACCCACAACTGCATTCTGAAGACACGAAGAACACACTTAGTAACGGGAGTCTCACAAGACCACACTCTGGTCTTCAGAGGAGCAGAACATGTACCTTCTCGTTAAAGTGAATTTCCACAAACTTTCCAAAGCGGCTGCTGTTGTTGTTCCTGACCGTCTTTGCATTTCCAAAAGCTTCAAGCAAGGGGTTGGCTGCACGGAATAGACATATTATTTAAAAACAGATTTTGCATTGTAAAACACTACTGTGCTAGTCACAACCAGTCAAAAGTGTCCTTGGCTTACCCTCGACAATCCTCTCATCTATATCTTGACATGTTCCATAAGATGAGGTTAAATACCTAAAATTAAACGGATACGTGATTAAATAGACAAATCATGAAACATATTAACATTACCAAGCACTGCAACAGGCTCCCATTCAAATATTTTGGGTCAGAAAGACTGCATTTATTTGATCACAAATACAAATGTGATTTTTTTTTTTTTTTTACAATAATGTTGTTTTATTTGAATACATTATAAAATCTATTTATTCCTGAGATGGCAAAATTTCATTTTCAGCATCATTACTCTAGTCTTTAGTGCCACATCATCCTTTAGAAATCATTCTAATATGTGACCCTGCTCCACAAAACCAGTCTTAAGTCGCTGGAGTATATTTGTAGCAATAGCCAAAAATACATTGTATGGGTCAAAATAATAGATTTTTCTTTTTTGCCAAAAATCCTTAGGATAGTAAGTAAAGATCATGCTCCATGAAGGTATTTAGTCAATTTCTTACCGACAATATATTAAAACTTAATGTTTGATTAGTAATATGCATTGATAAGACAACTTTAAAGGTGATTTTCTCAGTGTTTACATTTTTCTGTACCCTCAGATTTCAGATCTTCTGATAGTTATATCTCGGTCAAATATTGCCCCGTCCATCCAAATCATACATCAATGGGAAGCTTATTTATTCAGCTTTCAGATCATGCATAAATCTTAATTTCGGAAAATTAACACTTACGACCGGTTTTGTTGTCCAGGGTCACATATTCATATTTGCTGCTCAAGAAAGATTTCTTACTATCATCATTCCCATTCATCATATGCATGAAACAAAAATATTCTGCAACAATAAAAATGTCTTATGTTTCACCTTCAACGTACCCTTGCTGTATAAAGAAGTATTCATTTCTGACTCTAAACTTCTGTATTGTAATGCACATGCTAACATCATTTAAATAAAATTAAACATTATAGTCTGACTGTCACTGATTGGTCCAGATTTAGTGAAACACATATGGAATGATCCTCATGTCAAGTCCCAAAAATAAAATCCGCAATGTTTTTTTTTTTTTATATATTTCGTAGGCACCATAATATTTAGATTTATATACTTATATACTTATAATTATAACGTCTAAAAATTGCATTATATCTACACTGCATTCTAAATTATTCCCAAAAATAAATATTATCCTAATTTCACCACGACCGCCAGGTATGGCAAAAACGACTAGATTTGGACATTGAATACATGTGAAAAATATGAATTGAAATGTTATTATACCTAAGAACAAACTTTGTGTTTTCTGTTTTTCCAGCACCCGATTCACCCGACACAATGATGGACTGACTCATCTTCAGAACTCTCATGTCTCTATAGGCTTTGTCCGCTGAGACAGAGAGACACAGAAGTTTGTTAAAATCGCTGTCAACACAGTAGATATCTCTAAAAAAAAAAATAAAATACAAAAGAAAAACAAAACCGAATCCTCAAGTGTCCTATTAGACAGACATTCATGTGCCCACTCACCAATGGCATAGACATGAGGGGGAAGGGTCCCCAAAGAGCGTCCCTGATAGCTCTTAATGGTCTCTGGGGTGTAGAGTTTAGGGATGTCAAAATACGGGTTCACAGCAATCAAGATGTTAGCCACAGACGTCTGAAATAAAACACACACGTAATCAAAGATTCGAAGTGTTCATTGGTATGCGTGTGATTTTGTATTTGCAGTCTTCCATATTTTGGACAAACAGATCAGTGATAGATATCCCAACAATAGTTTTAACCGCTGTCATTAAAAGCCTCATGCTTTCAGGTTAGCTGTACCGTGTGGAGCGTCTCTACCTCACAGGACCTAATTAAGTGCATTGGGCAACTTGATAGCGTCTGGGCAGGATTAGTTGGGTCATCTGAGACGTGCAGTCACACTAGGGCAGGGCCTGGGCCGTCTCCTGACAGGCTCAAGCGCTTTGCTGATAAGCGGACGCTGACAGCGGGACTGTCGTCTCTCAGATGAGAGGCTAATAAGGGCTACTGGAGCACGACAATAACATGCCCATCAGCTCTGTACCTGCAGGCATGCCTGCCAATGAGATCTACGGGGTTTAGCGGGAATCTGAAGGCCCTACACTGCCCTGAGGGAACTGTTAAGCAAAATATTTGAATGCATTATGCCTTTTTCTAAAAGATTTAATGCCCCAAATCTGTAACAATGTAAAATGTTGTTTCATTAGAAGAAGCATTAATTAGTTCAAAAATGTACTTTTTGTACTTATTCAGGTTACGGGTGTAATTTTAACGCTTAGTTTAACAAGTTTTAAAAACTGTATATTTGCGCATCCAAACCCAACACAAATTAGGAGCCGGAAGTGGAAAGCAATTTCAGTTTTCACTTTTTCTGAGAAGCTGAAAGCGGAAGTATTTTTACATTCATTTCTACCCTAGAAAGTCCTTGCTGAAGAGTAATAAGCCACAAAAAAAAAGGAAATAAATAAATCTTCCAGCTATGAGGTAAAACACATCATCACCACAACATCATAAACATATATCAATTTAAAAAAAACTAATTTTTGTAGTTGGCTTCTACAAATCAGGACCTACAGCGGGCACTGGGGCGGTTTGCAGCTGAGTGTGAAGCGGCTGGGATGAGAATCAGCACCTCCACATCTGAGGCCACCTATGCCTTTAATAACAGCATTCTTGCTGGCATTGTTTAGATACTTTTTGACAGTAATAGGGTATCTAAATAATCAAGCATTTTATATATATTTTTTCCCTAGATAACAATAATTACTATATTATAGCATTACAAATAGCCAACTAATGTTACTACAGAGCTTATGCATATTGGAGAACCAATCAATTCACTAAGCTAAAAGACCTTACATCATTTTATTTTTTATTTTTAATACATTTGTTGAGCACTGGGAATCTAGTTTGAATCTCTACATTAAAAAATCAAAATAATAAACGTGATAAAGACGAATAAAACAAATGCGGTGTTAATAGAGTAATATTCTGCAGAAAAACACTTTGATCACAGTCACGTCTCATTTCTTTATCCTGTAAAAAGCGTTGCTGTATTCTGTACAGTTCCTACTCTCATAAAATATGTGAACTACGTGTTGATTTTTAAATCTTAATTTAACGTTCAACCCCAGATATTTCAACACAGGGAAAGCCATCACCTTAATATAATAGCTTAAAACTTAAAATAAAGAATCCTCTTGATTTGGGCAGCTTGGATAATGTACTTCTCTCGCAGCATTTCATTCCGTTTCCTCCACAATTTTTAGATGCATTTTGTCCATAGAAATGCGTTATTCAGTGCTGTAAATGGACACCACCGGCTGAAGTCAGACACGACTAATCGACAATGAGAATCGTTGGCAATTATTTTTATACTATCGATAATTATCAATTTTATAGATTAGTTTTTGCAGCCCGACATATAATACATTATATATGTATTTATATACAAACAGAATAAATATACACAGTACACATATATTATGTAAACAAACATATTTTATGTAAACTGTTTTTAGCTTTTGAATCCGATTACTCAATTTGACAGCACTGATGAATACATATTTGGTTTATGGCTAAATATGCATTATTTAAAATGATGGTACAAGGATTTTAAGAGAAGAGAGATTTAATTCACTGAAAATGTACATTTTTTCCTCATGGTTGCAAAAATACAAAGACTGATGGCTTCAACAGCAGCATTTTTTTCTGCCCGTGCACTGTAGTTCTAATTTTGTCAAGCAAGTTAATTTAAAGTTTAAAATAATGTTTACTCAGATAACAACAACACATCCTTTCTGACACGAACACTGCAAGCCAACTCTATCGCCCCCTTGAGTACTGAGCTTCACTACTGCCAAAATAGCTCCAAAAATTATAGTAAAAATTTAATTAAAGTTGGACAGTGCTTGTGTTATAATTTGGATACGTATTAGCGTAGTTTTGGCCACGGAAAAGGGCAGAGACGTGATGGAAAAACAAGAATTCAGAACAAGAAGTTAACTTACATAGATCAAGTCTTTGCTGTAACGGACACGGACGTTGTTTAGAAGAGTCGCCTCGTTTAAATACATAAGAGAACCTGGAAGTAAACATGCAAACATTTAAATAAATACATCCCATCTAAATCGGTGAATATCACTGAACATCATGAGCTTGGCTATTTTACATGATGCTAATGCACCCCAAATAAGTAATATACTTACAATTGTCTTCGACATGTTTGTTCACATCGTCCTCAGCAGGAAAGACTTGACTGATAGGAGCCAGGAACGTCTGCAAAGTCAGAATGAGCATTGTCAACTTAGTGACCTTTGGCCAAAAAAAAACCTGGCCTAACAACTACTGCCTGCGTCGACCTATTTCGCTATTTATCCATATTATTAAAAGCGTACAGCGTTTACGACCACACAGAAGATTAATGGGACAAAAAACAAGTAGATGATGGCAGCCGTTTGTTCTCTCATATCCGACTCTCTCTGGTTACTTTCAGCGAGGTGTAAAGCTGTAAACACTCAAGGTCTTCATACATTACGACTGTGCAAATGACACAGAAGAGCGGTGCTGGGTCAGCCGTGATTGATTGTGTCTAATGGCAGCCATAACGCAGAGAAGAAACAGTAAAGTCATGTTAATGTGAAAGGTGAGAACATAAGCTGCGAAGTCCATTACACGACACATTATAAGACACCCAAAACTGTCCATCACGCCGATGCGTTATTCAGAGCGAGATGAGACAGGCTGACCTTTCCCTGAAAGCCCATCTCATCCCTGCTGACTTTCCTGCTTTACATTTATTCCACTCCCTCACTTTTATATAAGCCATTTACATTAGGAAAGGTATTATCTGCCTCAATGTCATGGATATCATCTACCTCTTTGACCTAAAACACAAACAACCCTGATGTATTCAAGTGGGAACATCTCACAAATTTGTTTAATAAAAGGTCAAGGTCAGAGGGTTAATAATAATAAAGAAAATAAAATGTATAGATTTTAATATTATATATTATCTAGCTTAGAAATATGTTCTTTATTCATTTTGGTTGTTATTTATTTGAGATACTTTGGATGAAACCGGGAGGTTTTGGCAAATGGCGTACGCTGTTCTGTTTTCATTCAAATCTAAGCTTAAATAAACGTAAAAGACATATCCGTGTGGTTCAGCTGACACAGAAAAGAGGACGCAAAGCTTTTACAGTGATTAATGACAAAATTTCCATTCTGGGGTGGAGTATGTGCACTTTTAACCTTTAAAGGGACACTCCTCTATTTTGGAAAATAGGTTAATTTTTCAACTCCCCTAGAGTTAAAGAGTTTTACAGTGTTTGAATCCATTCAGCCGATCTCTGTGTCTGGCTGTAGCACTTTTAGCTGTAGCTTAGCATAGATTATTGAATCTGATTAGACCGTTAGCATCATGCTCCAAAATGACCAAAGAGTTCCTATTTAATACTCGTCTCTTCTGTAGTTACGTCGTGTACAAAGACCGGTGGGATAAGAAAAGCTGATATGGCTAGGAACTATACTCGTCTCATTGCGGTGTAATAATCAAGGAACTTGAAAGGAATCAACATACAGCAGGCGCAACGATATTACGCAAAAATGTCTGCCATATCGGCCAAGAAAATCACAACTTTTCATTTTCTGTTGGTCGTCGTACACAATGTAACTATAGAAGAGTTAAGTTTTAAATAGGAAAAATATCAAAACTTTTTGAACGTTTTTGAGCGTGACGTTAATGGCCTAATCATCCATAATCTATGCTAAGCTGTGCATATTGTTCGGCTGAATGGGTTTTAAAAAAAAACTTAATATTCAACAGTTTAACTCTTAGGGGAGTTGGAAAATTTAGCCTATTTTCAAAGTAGTGGAGTGCTCTTTTAAACAAGATGACTTCCCATCCCCTTTGCACTGACATCTCTTCTCTGATGACATGTGCTCCAGCATGAGGGGACAGGACACAAATCAATTCCCTCCAGCAATCTGTCCCTCACATAAGATCACAGCAATCAGCAAATCACAACAATCCCCTCCCTACATTATTATTATTTTTATAGTTCTTTTGTAGTTGTCATCATAAAATAATCAGAAAACAGAACTAATATTAGCTTAATTTTAAGAGGTTATTTCATGAACCCCTATTAGGAAAGTAAACAACCACACACACTCACTTGAGCAAAGACTATTTACTATCCAACGTTTTGGATAGTAGTCTTTTTCAAGCTATAGTTTCATAAGACATGAAGAGTAGTACAAGTAGAGGATATTACTGCAAACAGCTTTTACCTCTACAGGTGTTTGTCTGCTTTACCTCATTCCTTTTCATGCACCCCTTGCACACTTTATGTCATTGCATGTACAGTATGAAATGCATTTTTAACACATTTCAGAATAAATGAATAGATCCCCCCAAAAAAACAATGCCACATCATGAATTATAAACCCTAAAAATAAACTCTAACCCTAAAATACACCTTGCACCTCTTTTGGACAAGAGGTATTACATTATTTAGTTCCTATGAGAATGTTCTCGCAAGGTGATTTTGTCAGGTTTTCCAATTTCAGAAATATCCCACACAGCGCTGCGGTTTCTAAGGGAGCGTGAAAGCAGCCGAGACACAGGTGGCTTTTTTTGTCTAATGAATCTACCCTGAGTGTAACGTGACCTGCACACCTGCAGCAGGTAGAAGCTTTTTACTTATTCAAAGGTTCTGCAAGTGACACCCTTACATGGCACAGCACTATTCCACATACACATGTTCTCACATTTTACCTATCGCTCAGATACCTGGAGGCCTTTTATACACATCATGAAGTTAATCAAGCGTGTGGTGGGAAAAACACAGCACGTCAGTAGAAACGCTGATCACATGATTGCCTGAGGTACTCTGGTCCCAGTGGATAGATAGGGCATCAAAGGTGCTTAGCAATGAAACTAAGTTTTCCCTCGTATGAAAATATGGTATAAAAATCAATGGTTGCTGCTTGGTCACCGGTTAAATACTAACAGGATACCTTACAAGAGCAGTAAGGCTGTCATCTTACCTTTCCTCTCTGATTGAGAGGTTCTATGGTGAGCGCATCTGTACCGATGTCCACTATCATGCCCAGCTGGAACCCGTCAGTCGGGTGGGGCGCCCACACAGGCTTCCCATCCTCCATTGCACCCCGCAACTACACCGCAGCTCTGGAAGACACACACACACACACACACACACGTTTAAAAACACAGACTTGGCTGACAGCATGCAAATCTTGTCCAACAGAAAAGTAATCGTTTTGCTTAACACAAACCATGTGACTGTAAACAAAATGTCTTTCGGAACGCTGCAAGTGAAGGCTGACAAGGTCATCTCCAGTTCAGATGATGGTAATGAAAATAACAAAACAACTTGTTGCATTAGCCACTTCAAAGTGTTAACATGCATAACGTAGAAATGCACACTGAAACTAGATCTCTGAAGACAATATAAGAGGAGCTTTCTTGTGCAAATCTGACTGATGCAGTTGTTGCTAGAGAATTGCTAGCGTGTTCTGGGAAATGGACGCTAGGTCATTTATAGGCTGTGTTCCACTCCACTTCTAGACATGTACTCACGTACTTCCCTTTCTGAAGTGTGTTCCACTTCGTGAAGTGGATGAAGGATGTTTATAATGGACAGATACTTGACCCCTCAGTTTTGACCAAGGGAAGGAGTTTGCTTTAGCCTATGTTAGGGCTGTGCAATTAATCGCAATTGCAAAAAAAAAATAAATAAATAAAATATTAAATTAAATTAAAATTAAAATTAAAAAATAAAATAAAATAATACAAAAAAAAAAATAATAATAAAAATCGTAATTTAAGCACATGCAATTTCTAAATTGCATAAGAATGCAATTTTATCTATTAATTTATTTAGATTTTTATTCAGAACTTTTTATTCAGAAATGGCACAAAGACATTACCTATCATATGTGCACAGATATGATGCCTGCGCACATCGTCAGTAAAGACGGCTTCCGAAGACTAATACAAACACTTTTACAAAAGAAACCAGCTGCCATCTCTCATTCATTTCACACGATTTGCTTTTCCCGAAATGTATGAGAAATGTAAGGCGGGTGTTGAACACGAGCTCCAGCAGGTGAAATACTTGGCCACGACCACAGATACAGTATGTGGTCCAGCAGAATGATGGGGCCGTACATGAGTTTAACGGTCCACTTATTAATGTAGAAATGGTGGACATGCTGGTTTTTGGAGTAATCTGTTTTTTGATTTATAATAGTTTGTATTTATTGTTATAACTGGAATTGAGGTTAGTTAATCTAAATTTCTTTCATGGTGTCTGTTTTAAAGACAATTTTGCTACAGTTTTGTGTATTAAACGTAATACTATGTTATTTCATTGTGAAATGTTTTGTCATGCACTTCTTATGCACTGAATACATTTAGAATGCATGTATGAAAATCGCAATATTCGTTAAAAAAAAAAAAAAAAAAAAAATCCGCAATATGATTTTGTCCATATTGCACAGCACAGTAAATACCACTGTGGCATCACTGCAGATCGCATGTAATTTATCCCCTACCCAAAACAACTCATAAACATGTCAAAAGAAATTCACGAAAGTGATTTGATGTCCATAGAAAGCACTTTAAATGCAAGTAAAGTGTCTTTTAAGGTTTTAAAAAAGTTTTTGGAGACTAAAAATGTCAAAATTTGGTCGAAATTCTGTGATTCAGTGCAATACAATTTTTATGTAAAAATTCAAACAACATGCTTATTCTGACGCGTACATATTAAAATATATAAAATAAGGAAATATATCAAACGTTATTGTGTTTTAAATGAGTAAAAACATCTTGCTTACAAATAGGCCTTTTAATACAACTAGAATAGTGGAAAATTGAAAAAATAAAAGAAATTAATAAAGCAAAATTACAACTAATTCATATTTGGGGTGAAAATAATGCAACTTTGCACTTACATAATGACACATTCCGTGTTTGACAGAGTAAACTGGTAACACAGCTGTAGTGCTTTCTGAGTGGCTAGAATTGCTAGTGTGTTCTGTGTGGTTGCTAGGCCTTTTCAAGTATTTGTTTGCAGGCCTCACGTCATGCATTTTTACTGACCGGATGCCTACTGAATCATGAAAATACCAAGTGGAAGCACCCTCCACAAAGCATGCAGGAAAATATCAAACTGATCACTTCAAACTTTAAACTCAGGAGGTGCTTTGATACATACTCGTGACCCAGTTCAGGCTTAACTTAACAAAAGCGAATTAAGTCAGAATACAGAACTGTAGGATCCCCACAAGTAAGCCTTTACACGAAGTGTATGGGAATTTTTCTCCTTTTTTAATCATCTGCAAGTTTAAAGGGATCATCTGATATGATTCTTTAAAAGTCTATAACGTACTTTCACTGTAAAAAAAAATCCTGCAGAAATTACAGTATTACTGGCAGTTGGATGCCAGTAACTTATTGTAGATATATATATATATATATATATATATATATAATAGGCTTTGCATGAGGCAGTTTTTAATAGTTTTATTCTGTAAAGATTAAGACTTTTCAATGTTTTTATGCTCATTTATCTTTGAACAAACTGTTGCCAATAAATTTGATAAATATTAATTTACAGTAAGTTACTGGCATCCAACTGCATTATTACAGCAAATCATTTTACAGAGTAGTTGTCATTCTACTTTCTTTAATGCTAATGAGCTCTGCTGAACCCGGACCTCTCTTCCGTGGGTTGATGAGCAGGCATCAAGAAAAAAAGAAAACAAAACTGAGTGGATTTTTACCATTATAAGGTATAAGATTTTTCATTTATACCCATATAGCCTGTGTTTAAAAAGCACCTGCTGTAGCACCTTAGTTTAACTCATTGCACTTAACATGATCTGACTGAACATTTTGGGATCATTTATTTATAGCATATTTTGTTTTTTTTTTACACTGGCCTCCAAAAGTTTGGAATCACCCCTGACAATGTCATCATCATCATCAGCTTCCACAGATCAAGTCCATGTTTGAACAAACTGACAGCTGGGATGCCCAGATTATGAAGAGCTGTAATAGCTGCTAATGGTGGATATTTTGATGAATCGAAATACTAAGTATTTTCTACAGTATGTATAAACTGTATGTAATATAACATATGTTTTCTTAGTTTTTGTTGTGCCTTATTGGTGCAAATTTATCACAATAAATAATATCTCTGTTAAATACTTTCACTCTTTTTTTGTTTCTTGCTTAAAGAAAAATCATGATCGAGCATCCCTATTGAATTCCATACTCTAGTCTATGAATTAACAATAATAATGCCTGCCTTAACAAACCCATTACTACAGTCTGATTGGGCTCATAATATTACAAAAGGTAAAACTGTGTTCTTTCATGCCATCTAAGCTAATGATATTTTAGAAAATTAGGACAAATTTGCCATCTACTGTGAATGTGGTTCAAGGACTTATCTCCACAACAGTTCTGTTGAGGTATTTAAGTCTCCTGGTTTGTTGCTCCATGTTTTTTCGATGATCTTGCCTTCAGGTATGGGCTTATCCTGTGATAGCAGATTGACACAGGCACACTTTATCTGCACAGACTCTCCTCTTGAGAGAACAGTTGGTGGCCCTATCTGATCTCACTCTGATCCTACAATAAACTATAGACTTCTTACGGTGTTAAATATAATTCCCTATTAAGAGACATCCGTTAAGATCCATGATATCCACTGAGGGCCACAGACTGCATGACCTGTACTGCTGTCAAAATCTACAAAAGCAATAACGGCTAAGACAAGGGCATTATTATACCTGAAGACAAGAGTACAGCACTGATTTTACGTCAAAGACGTCTGCTCTGCGAGTGAGGTAGGATGTGATAACCGCTCTAAGTTTGGTCCGTGGCAACATTTCCCATTCTCTGGCACTCTGACGATGGCCCAGTCCCAAGAGTTCCCCACGGCGCAATTATCAATTGTCAAGCATGCTAACCAACCTCATTATATGCTCAAAAGCGTATGTGTGCCAATCAGCCGAGTCTCACATGAGTCTTTTGAAAGGAACAAAGACTTGGCATTGGTATATGCTTCTCGTCAGAACTATCTGGCATGTTACTCCTCACATAATGCTCCATTTTGTGCTGGATCTTGGGAAAATATGATGCTTGATGTGATGCACTAAAACATAACAATCTACTGATTTCATTCATCTTCGTAATGTCTTTTTAACATGTACTCGTAATATTCTGTGAACATATTTTTAAGTGTAGAGCAGCATTAAACCTTTTGTCCAATTAATTTCCCTGAGTTATCCATGAGTAATAGATTTCCATTAATAATGGACAAGCATAAAAACACTATGTAGACAGGACAAATAAACAAATGATACTTTTGAGGTGAGCTCATTTGTTTCTAGAAATCAAAAGATCATATTCGAGTCAAGAAATCACAATTAAAGACAGAAATATTAATAAAACAATTTCATAAAACATACCCATTTAAAATGATCTTTACAAAAAAACTTCCATAACTATTTGTGAAGTCTGACTTGAGAGATGTTTGAGTAAATAACTAGTACTGTTTTTGTTGTTCCTTTCTCTTTTTTTGGGAAGTTAACAAAAGATCAGGATAATAATTCGTCACGGATATATGATATAATAAACATGTCCAAACATTAACACAGAAACATGCCATTTATCATACGTGACCACAGCAGTGGAAAAGGGAAATGTACTCAAAACTGTAAAAGTACTCAAAAACGAGTCCAAAGTTCATGTGGCACAATGCCCTTCACTTGGATTTTTAAATAAGATATAATAAGATCCAGCAGTTATACAGGATTATTGTTCCCATGGTTAATCATTCTAGCTACCAGATAATGATGTAAACTCAATGGCTCAGCCAGTTCCAGAAAAGGAAGTGCAAAGCAAAAAAAAAAAAAAAAAAAAAAAAATTGTAACGTTTATCAGGATGAACTGTGGGTAACCTAGAAGCATGCTCATCCTATAAATGTTACAGATCTTTCTACTGATGACATGTACTTTCAAGACTTATCTCTTATTTCAGTTACAGCATAAACTAATCACAATATTCTTACACAGCATTTCATTTTGATAAAAGCATTATAATTGGGACACAATGATGGCAGTGCATTAGACACACAATAAAAATGTTTTATGGCCATATTCTGTGCAGATGGTCATTGAAAGAGAAGGCGGCTTTGTTGAAAATGCCTGAGAGACACTGCAACGAGTGATATGGAGATGAAAGAGAAAATGAATTTAGGACCTTTAAAGCCAAGTTGCATAGCAACATGGACATTTTGGTGCAAAATATTAAATAACATTTTTAAATAAAAATATAATAAAAAAGGCTAAATACGCTTTGAAATCGAATACCTCACCTTACTTAGATATAGTTAGTAAGCTGTACTTCGTTGTTATACTTACAAGGTTTTACTAAGTTACAGCAACATTCAAGGCAAATAAGACAATTTACTTTCTGCATTAAACAATGCTTACTTAAAATATTTGAGTAGCAACAAAGGAGCATTGCACTAATTCGTTGTTAATGCACAACATAACAACAGAGGAAGACATGGTTTCCCCATGTCTGTTATACTTCACTAGTTGAATTCACTCGTTTAACAAAGTCATCTTCAGTGTTAAATTTTCAATACAACTGGGCCCAGTTTTTCAAAAGTAATCCTGTGGGATTTTGGATCACAGATTGGATCAAATCTTAGAAATAGGTTTTTTAAAAGTAAAAGAGGGATTCTGAATTAAAGGTGCTCTATGCGATGTTGCAGGATTTTAGCTCAAACTATTTGCATGAACATTGATCGTCTTGCTGTCTGCCCTCTGTATGCACTTGGAAAAAACCCGATCTCGAAAGACAACACGGAGGCTGCAATACCAAAAAACAGAATAGGGGCACAGGATGTGCACCAAAACAATAACAAACTTCGGCCAACCAATCAGCAAGAAGAGGTGGGGTTTAATGTGCGTGCACAAAATAGACAGAGTTGATTGTGCAGCATGAATCTGAGAGTGGGTTAGCGGAACACTTTGTATTATTATTGGAAAATGGCTGATGCACGCTCGGACGAATATAAGGCGAGAAGAAACAAAACAAGACCCGCATTTTCATTGGGGATTCTTGCACAGGTGGCAAATTTTTATTGCACAGGTAGGTACAGTCACGATTACGAGTTTTAATAGCATTCACACGCGCCAATAAACGGAGGTAACTATACTTCTTATACTGAGTAAAGTATTGTCGAGGTATTGGCATTGGGTTCTAGAATAGTTTTCAATATATCAGCTGTAACTAATAAGATAATATCGTCAAAATATTGTATAAAGAACAGTTGGAGTTTCCTTAGACATGTTAGTTCTGCCGCTGTCTGTCTTGGGTTAGCACCACCTTTCGTATCAATGCGCTTTGCCCATTCACGGCAGTTACAGAAAAACTCGGTTCTGCTCAGTTTTGATTTTTTTTTTACGTGAAACGTCAGCGGAAGTGACGCCAAACAAAATCGCATAGAGCACCTTTAAGATCAGACCACGTAATCCAATCTTACATTTGATTTGGATCAAACCTGCCCTTTGGGTTATTCAAAACTTTGAACTCAGATTGGGATCTATTTGATCCAAAAAAACTTTTTGTTAAGTGAATGATCACAAACTTAATGGTTACTGATGATATATAAATTCCTTCATATATGAGACGTGGTAAACAACAAAAACAAAATTATATCAGAGCTATCAGATGTCAAATAAATGCCACTGTTGCTCATAGCTCTAGAAAACAAACAATGGCTATTTGTGGCCGCTGGTATTTTGGCTACCTCTTGTTTTTTGCTAAGCCAGTAGGCTACACTGTTGGTTCCATCTAAGGCTATGGTAAACACAGGATTTGGAAATCCTGAAATTTGATATTTGGATCACAGTGATCCAACCCAATGTTCCTTTAAAAAAACTGTCATAAAAGTAAGATAGATCAGTTAATCCTGGATAGCAAAGCATGGGATTTCCAAATCCGGACCAATTTGATCCAGATTACATTTTTTGAAAAACTGGGCCCTGAACATTACATATGCCAGATCAAATGTTGCTAAAATGTTTTATTTTTTCCCTTTTTTATTATTAACTTACCATTACAGTGATTAGCTTTCCCTTTGGTTGGACACTTAGAACTTTGTCTATGTTGTTATAATTTTCTTCCTGTTCATACAGTGATGCAACAGGAAATCAAGAGTAATTAGGTTTCAAAGGAAGAAAAGTAATAAATAGGTTGCGTTTAACAGATGATCTATCTTTTAAAACAGTTTTTTTTTTCTAGTAGTGTATTCTTTTTCTGTGTTTATTAACAATGTTTTACATTTCAAATGTTTTCATAAACTGCTGGGGAAGCTTTTGATTTGGTTAATACTTCAATTATTGTGGTAAGATGCAGAAGTCACTGTGTGCATGTTGATGGCAGCAGCACAGACGTTGTCATAGGCAATGCTTGGGGGTCAAAGGGCTGCGTGAGTTTCCTGTCGCACACATACTGTATCCCTCCCCCTTCTTCCTCTGCTCCTGCTCTCTTTATAGCCGGAGGATATGGAAAACAGGACGCAACAGGATGCAAAGAGGCCAGTGTCGATGGGACTTCCAAAGCCAACATTTTCCTGCACTTTTGCCGAGTTCATATTCAAATGAGTGTTTTAATACCCTAGAACTTGAAGTTGGTATGCAGGGTTCTAGTTTGTAATTAAAAACTACTATGCTTTTCAAAAATCTAAATCCAGATCATGTTTTATTTATGAAAGCCATTAGTTTGGTTATCAGTTAAAATACATTTTGTGTAATTGTGCGTCCTCAGCAGGGATCGGGGACATTTCACATTTCATCTTTGTACAAAGGCACGGATGTCACTTACCAAAATACAGGCCAGCTGTGAGTGAGAGAGTGTTTTGCTTCCTATCAGGGTCATTCCATGAAACAGATACATTTTACAATGTTAAAATTATTGAGAATAATTGCTGGAATGTTTATAAAAAAAATGTCAAATGTAAACGCACTGGTATATATACTGATCATTATCTGCTAGGATATTATCTAGCAATTCTAGAAACATGTCAGTTAACCCTAAAAGTGCTAAATTTTCATGTCATGATTTGTGTTTGAATCACAATATGACACTTCAAACAAACCAAAATATGGTAAAAGTAGTTTTTTTTATTTTTGTATATATTTAATTATTATTTGTACATGGTACACAGTTAACAAAAAAAATGCCCAGGGTATGGGTGACAACAAAATAAAAATAAATAATGCTAAAATTACAGGCATAAATACTTGCACTCTTGACTAAATATGC
>JAUYWG010000053.1:15252482-15263318 GCA_034779775.1 Enteromius afrohamiltoni
TATATATATTTTTTTTATATAATAATTAATAAAATAAGCAACCTGTGAGTTGACTATATCTATACGATGATGCAATTTTAATAAATCCATATTGTATATTTATATGCTAAATATCTTTTTAATAAAATGATTTATTATAATATAATATAAATATTTATTATAAATTGTATGTTATAAAACAATTATCTGTTTTAGTATTTCAAAACACCCTATAATAGCACACAATAAAAGCTTTTCATAGTTGAAGTCTGTGTTCACACACATTTCGTGGAATGACCCAGGAGGGATTATAAAGGTGGAACCATTAAGACGTTTAACCAGAGAAGTCGCGCATGCGCAGACACTGGAGTTTACAGTCACCTAATAGGGCTCAAAGCATCCATCATTCATATGAATGAAACACAAATAAACAACTTAACTCGGCCCTTCGGATCTCAAAAGTTAAAATATTTAATACATAAAACCCATGACATACAGTCATTAACGTTGCTGATTTTCTGGAAAACTTTGGTCACGCACATAACTGATCACAAAACAAATGTCTCATTGAAAAACAAAATAATATAACTCTGGTCAACCAAATGCAAAACTATGAGTAAGTTAAATAGAACTAAAGTTATATCTGATAGACGAAATGTTACGAGAAGTGTAATATTTGCCAGTCACACTTTAAATGCCGTAGCTATATAAATAGAAATATGATTGTTACTAAACCCAACCATATGCGAAATTCACCTGGCGACTGTTTTATCATTATAGACTCGTTCTTTAGCAGCATGCTAGCTCGCCACTGTAAAACCAATTAAACAGCACTTAACACCAAAAACAACCAACAAACCTCTAGCTGCTCTAAATAGAAGCCACGCAGCAAATCAAGTAAGGTAAGTCACTCACATGATCTGTATGTCCGGTGAGAGTAGCTGTCTTTGTGGACAGAGAAGCGACGGACTGTCCCGGTTAGCGGTGATAGATTCCCTCGATGTTAAATATTCCCGTTTTCAAAGCCGCTGTTCTTCCTCTAAGTGTGTCCGGCTTCAGACTGAAGTCCACAGGAATAACAGCGACCTCGGTGGTGAAACGGTAGCTGTGACAGGCACAGGCCGTGTCTCAAAACACAGAGAGCTGACTATCTACAGCTTTCGTGGGCGTCATACGGCAGGCGCGTGCTGCGTCTCGGCCGTTACAGGAACTCGCACATCATAGTCTCGCGCAGAGGCAACTTTACGTATTACAAGACGGCCCAAAATGCTGCCTAGGTAGGGAGCTTACTAAGATTTTTAGACACAGCCACATTCGTCCATCTAATGACTAAAATAACATGACTTTTAACGCAGACCCAACACCGTTTGTTTACTGTAAAAGTAATGTGTTATACGTGAAACATTATGTCTATTTTTAATGGTTGTGTGGAATATGAACGAGTTAAAAACATTAAAAAGATTAAGCTTAATCATTTGAATTTGGTTACACTTTTCTATACATCGTTTAAATGATACTCTGAGAGGAAATCCCACTTAATAAAATAAAATGTTATTAATAAAATGATAAAAATGTTTTAAAGACGAAAAGCGTCAGTAAGGGATGAGGAGAAAGTCAAGAGCTGCGTACTGGATTGCCATGGTTACTAAAAGGCGCGCAACTGATACAAACTGGAGACTCATTAATATTTTATCGGCTTGTAATTCAAAACTTATAGAAGTATTCCTAAGTTGAAATCTAATACACCTTTGAAAGCAGACTGTGTGTTTGTAAATCTAATTAGGACACATGATATCTCACTACGTGGCGCTGTATCAAATTTCCGAGCAAAACAGCTATGAGAAACACCGTTTTTAGTTTACTTTTAGTTAATATTTAGTCTAGGACTATATTTTTCTGTTGTGAAATGTTGCTTGGAGTGTTTAAGTTAAGGTTGTAACCTCACATGAAGCATTGTAATAGCCTATCTGACTGGATTTGACAGAACACTGTTTTATTTGACCACACACTGTACTAATACTAAATATCAATTCCTTCAGAAACTAGGTTTTAAACAGGACTTTTACAGCTATGTCATTGAATGAGCCTGGAGATCACTGTTAATTAGATTTAACGCCACACTGACTCTTGCATTTCCCAGGAGCATCGCCGAGGTAAAAACAATCGTTGCGTGTGTTCCAGAGTACATATGCCAGTAACACAACATAAGCTAACATATAACAGAAGAACAGCTTTACTTCCAGACAGTGACTCATCTTAATGATATTGATTCCTAAAAATACTGAGTGATGAAAAAGCCTGAGGTGAGGAGGAGTTGTTATACCAGCTGGGAGATATTCTTGTTGTTTTCCACAATAACATGAAAGTATAACTCAAGTCTAAATATATACAATTTCAGCCCATTTCTGGAAGTGATACTGTGAAATTATACGGTAAACATGCCCTTAAAAAAACAGAAGCCTATTTAAAATAGCTTACATTGTTTGAGTATCAATCACATAAACAGAAATTCTGTGTTTGTGTTTGCCCTCATTATACCCTCGGTGGTAACCAATCCCTCAAAAACATTTCAGCTTAAATTACAGCTCATTCCATATGCTGCTGGCCTGCTGGCAGATGGGTAATTCCACAAAGGACTGAAGTAATAACTGAGCATTGAGTGCATGATCCACTCAAAGAGTCTCATTAGCTTTAACACTTCAGAATTAAAAGAGATAAAGGAAGTTTCTCATATGGAGAACACAGCAGGGATGCAATCTCGAGAGAGAGAGAGAGAGAGAGAGGGGAAGGAGGTGAGGCCATCACAGGTGGTCGTTTTCAAGGTTTCAAAGCTGATCAAATGATACAAGCTATGAGACGTTTCTTTTGAACTAAGAGTTTAATAAACTTTCGAAGAATTTAATAATCTGTACCCAAGTCAAAAGTTTTTAAACCGTAAGATTAAAGAAGTCTCTTCTGCTCTCCAAGCCTGCATTTATTTGATACAAAATACAGCAAAAGCAGTAATATTGTGGAACATTTTTACCATTTTAAATAACTGCTTTCTATTTAAATGCGTTTTAAAATATTACTTATTCATTTTTAGTGTAATTTTAGTCTTCAGTGCCACATGGTTCTTCAAAAATTATTCTAATATGCTGGATTCCTGCTGTTCAAGACACATTATTGTTATTTTGAGCGATACTAAGTACAAAGTAATTCTTTGATTATTAGAAAGATCAACATTTGTCTTTAATAAAAAGCTTTTGTAACATGCACTGAACAAATGATGCTGCAAATCATTTCTGTTCCAGACAACTGCTTCTGAATCAAAGAAACCTGAAGAAAAGAAATATTCTACTCCACCGTTTTCAAATAATAATAAATGTTTTTTGAGCAGCAAATCAGAATATTACAATAATTTCTCAAGGATCATGCGACTGGAGTAATAGCTCAAACTTCAGCTTTGAAATCACAAAAATAATTTACATTTTAAAATATGTTCAAATAGAAAAGAGTTATCTTTCAATCTTTTACCGTTTTTGTTGGGAAAAATAAATTGATCAAATTGTTAATAATTGTTAATTGATAACTACTGATTAAATAAATGCAGGCTTGGATAGAAGACGACTTTATTTTATTTTACTTTTCAAAAACTTGTGTAGTTGTGTATGAGTACTTCACACACGTTCTACAGTGTGACTGTAATAACTACTGTATATTTAATTAAACACTAATATTTGGTTTGGTCAGCAGATACATTTTAAACAAATGAATCTTATTTTCCGCATTTGATTTCCCCAGTCTTGAATATTATCCGGTGCGCAGGGATCAGGTGGTTCATCACAGTCCAAAAATTCTTGCCCAGGATGAAACAGAAATACATCAAGCATTTCAATTTGAGTATCGGGAAGCAGACGGTCATCTGTCTTGATCGTGCGGGGTTGCCAATCTGATCATCTGCATAAACAGGCAAAAATTCTGCCCTCTAGCAAAGACAGAAGCAGGTCTGGGAGAATAAATGAGTTTAGAATATGCATGAGCCATGTTCTTGGAGAAGAAATGGGTTTGTTCATGTGTACTTAAACATGGGCCTTTAACCACTGGAATGAAATCTTTTGTTCGAGGATTGTTTTGTCTTTTTGCTCTGGTTCAGTCTTTTAAACATAACACTACACAGACAGCTTTACTTGAGCATCTCAACCAGCACAGTAAAGCAACACTGGCTCACCAACCGGGTTTACTGTTTGAGGAAAACATTTACTTTAGCAATTCTGTTTAGAAATTACACACTTCAGTTTTAAGCAAGTCTTTTCGATAATTTTGATAAAACACTCAAATTCAGCATTTGGCCATTTAATTTGGATTCTATATGTAATTATTATTTTATTGAATTTGAAGAACAAATCATCCATTTCTCAAGAAAACAACATTCATTTTAGTATTAATTTAAAGAAGCATTCTTTTTTCTAATTTAATTTCCTTCCATTAAAAAATCCTGAAAGAAGGTTTTTTTTTTTTTTAACAAATGATCTGTAGGAAGCGTATGATCTGAAAATATTAAACATTTTGCTGTCTGTGAAGTCTGAGAACGAGCTGTTTGATTTGCCTTCTTTTTCTCTTCACCGTCCTCTGTGAAAACCAGGCATTCAGGTCCATGTTGCGATGGAAGGTTTGTGGTGGGTCCTAAAAAAAGTGAATAAGAACAGAATTATTAAACACAGGGAAAAAAACCTACATTTTGGAATGAAACAGAAGCTCATCAAAATACCTTAAGGAAGCTTTCCACATACTGCAGAAGGAAGATGCCACAGTCTGTGTAGTTATCCTGTTTTGGAACAATGGGACTCCATCCATCCATCACTCCGTTTCCAAAACTCTGCTCAGAGCCCATTTTGACCTTCCATTCCTCTTGCAAGTACCTTGGATTTAAAGAAAATAAGTGGCTAGAACGGCAATGTTGTCTTGCGTTCATCGATCATATTTGATTTTTTTGGTGAAGTATTAAATTAAATCGCACTGATTTTATAAGCAATAAGGTAATCTAACTAGCCGGCTAACATGCATGAGGTTTTCTGGGTTGGGGAGCAGATTTCCATTTGTGTGTCAGCAACGAGTCCTTGGAATTGATTTATACAAATGATTCTTTCTAGCATACAAACATCTCCACCGAGATTTGAATGTGGTCCATTCGGCTTTCTGAGCTGCCAAACTCCCCCTTGAGGAAGACAGCATTTTGTCTCATAGGAAACAGTTTTTAATTGGCGACATTTGCTGCCTAATGCAGTATACAGAAGCACAGGAGAAAATGTGTGCTCGCTATTAAAGCACAGGTGCAAAAATAATCAAGCACTTGAAACAAAAGCAGATAATTACTCTTGGAGTATCTGCACCACTGATGATCTTCCACTGCAGGTAAGGGAGTCCATGATGAGAATGCACGGCCTGCAAACACAGTCCATCAAATGACTGGGTACAATGACTTGTTACTGCCATCTAGTGATAGGCAAAAGGAAACATGGAAAACTCACTGTTTGGAGACGTCGATGTCACTTTTACGGACAGATCTGTTCTTGGTCGTCTGTAATTAAGAAATAGAGAAGGTTAGCTCACTCTCTACCGATTTGGTAATAAATTAGAAAGAGGTTAACTTACATTACCTGGTCATCATCTTCAATCTCGTCATCTGAAAAGAAGCAGAAACTCTGGTCTAATTTGTCTACGGGAGAAAAACATACATAACGAGGCACACTTATCACAGAAAAATATAACTCATCTCAGAAGAATTAATAGAAGAATTTGTTTTTGCCTTGGGAAAATAAATTCTACTCTTTAGTGCTGGATCATGGATCAGTTTGGACCTCCAATTTTCTCTCACTCAAAAAGAACAGAAGCAAAATAATTAACAGATTTGGGCCTTTATCTACACCATTTCGCACTGGCACCATGTTGTTTTTCTAAATTACCTATGGATTGACTCCATCTGGAGAGCTGCTTTGAGGAGTCTGGAGAGTAGAAGAGGGACATGGGATTGGGTGGAGTATGATCGCAAAGATACTCCACTGAATGCCTTCGCCCATTGAGGTGAAGATCCAAACCACTGGTCTGTGAAATCTTGCCAGGAAAACAGATGACAGCCAGGTACCAGTGAGCCCTGAGGAGATTTTGCACAGGAGGGGCTCTCATTAAGATATGCTCTTTCTTTTACCTACTTACACAACCTTAAAAACGTCTGCGAGAATGTTTTTAAATGATCACCAAAGACATGCAGCTTTGTTCAGAGACTCACATTTGATTGATCGGGACAAATATAAAGTCCTTCTCAAAAAGGTTGATGCCCCTGGTCCACGTTTTTACCCGACTGTGTCGGCGCTCTTGAATGCTGCAATTCAGTGCAGTGTTAAGACCCACTATGCTTATGTAGTTTTTACAAGACCATACTCTATACATACGATACATCTGTGGTTCCTGAAAGCTTTCTATGATCTCTCTGAGTGAGGTGCTTGAAGAAGAAAGAGCTAAATACATGGTACTTAGAAGCATCCTCTACTTCCTGCTGCTCACAGACCAAGTACCTGGCCAAAAAACAAGACGCATGTCATTGCAGTGCCATTGGACTGAAGGAGATAGCCACTTCTACAATCTCAAAAAAAGTTAACCGTAGATAGAAGTCTATTATCACATCGTTTAGGAATTCTCCCTCCTCAAGACAGCTGAGGTCATCCTCTGTGATGGTTATACCCCCTTTGGCCGGAGGAGGTGGGTACACCACCAGTCTGCAAAGAGATGGAGACAAAAGCTCTTTTAGATAAAAATATCACAAGAACTGCTCTGCTCACTTTAGATCAGCCGACTGACTTTTTGATATCCTGTTTGGATGACGAAGGGAGCTCTATCAAATCGTCCTCATCACTGTCAGAGACACTGAGGGCTGCAATTTCCCATCGATGAGGATCAGGAGAAGCCGAAAATGGCACCAAGCCATGCTAAACATTGAGAGAAAGAGCTAAACCACTGAAAAACATGTTAAAGGTAGATTTATTTTGCTCTAGAACTGGCGCTCAAACATTTGATTGATCCTGTGGTATTATGAAAGGAAAAGGAAAAGTACAATAAGAGGAAAAGGATGAGAAAATTATAAGAAACGGAAGCAAGAAGGCATGGCAAGTTTATTTTTTATAGCACATTTCATAAACAATTGTAATTCAAAGTGCTATACATAAAAGGAAATAAAATAATCGTAGAATAGAAAAATACTGGTAATGCAAGAACATAAACCATCTGTTCTCAAAACCACAATACTTTCCTCTAAAAAATTACATGCATGTCTTGACCCACCTCCTGTTTTTGGGCACATTGATGTGTCTTCAGTCTGTTATTGGCTTCTTCAAATGACAGCTTGGCAGGAAAACGGCTAATAGTATTACGCTTGCCCATCTCTGTGAATATCTTTTCAAGTATGATTTGCTCTGGGAGCGTGAGCTCATTCTCAAAGATAAGGACAACACATTTCTCGCTTTCATCTAAGGACACAACAGAAACCGTTTTGCATGATTTAACTCAAAGCAGGAGCATCAGTCACACTTTATCACGTATCGACTGCTCAAGTTTGTATTTGCGACTCACTTCTGCTCTGGCAGTCACACCACATTTTGGAATCATCTTCAAACATGTCAAGCTGGACCTGCAGATGGAGACAAGTCTCCGGTGTCGTCTGTAGAAACAGGGCTGGCAGCTTCTGCTCGGTGCACCATTCACAACCCATCAAATCTGATGCTTCTATTCGTTCTGACAGAAAAAAAAAGAAGAGAAGATGTTAAAAATACTGCATCATTAACATATGTTCATTGAGCATTCGGAATGAATGCATGAACTATAATGGCTATTTATGCTGTAAAAAAATAAAGGAATAGTTCACCCAAAAATGAACATTTGCCAAAAATTAACCCACCCACGCTTTAACATTACATCACATGCTCACCTCTGGAAACTCTGCGGTGAATGGGTGCCGTCGAAACCAGAGTTACAAGCAAATCCATAAAAACAGGCGACGGACCTTTTCACTGCAGGAAAATTTATTATGGACTCATTTTGGCCAGAAGGGATTTTTATCCCTAAATCTATTGGCACCCATTCACTGCAGAGGATCTATTGATCAATGAAAGCAGTTCTAAACCTGCTCCGATGAAGAAACAAACTCACCTACACCGTGAATTACATAACTTCTTTATATCATAATCCAAATTTTACTTCTCGAGTGCGAGTGTCTAAAAGTCTGCTGTTTGGAGATGTGCGCATGCTTTACCTTTATTTGCGATCTCAATGTAATCCACTGTAAACTGTAAATGAAAAACACACAGAATATCAGAGTGTATCAGGTGCTGAATCACGCATTGTGAATTCAGTAAACCTGTTATTGATATTTACGGTGCACTGGGCGGTCAGAGCATCGGATCTTCTGAAACTCTTGGTCAGCATTCCAACTTTAAAACTTCTGATACTGAGCGTAAGACTGTTTAGTCTCGGTGCAACACGTCTCTTTGAGCTTTTTGGAAGCGCGGTCTTTTTGACAATTGGACCTTTCATGATGTAACCAAACTGTATTAGGAAAAAAAATCATCAGTTTTAAACTGAATACATGAATCTTTATAATTATATTACGAGTATGTTTACTTGACTTAGTTTTTTTACCTCATCTCTCATTCGATATTTTCGCAGAAGCTGTTTTTTCGCAGATGTGTCATCATTGGGCTTAAAAGTTGTTTTGTTCTGACCCACAAACATATCTGTCAGAGACAATGAGACTTTATTAATCTGCGACGGTGTTTTTTAAATAACTTTGTGCAAGTTACCCGTGTCGGCAAATGAAAAAACATCTTCATATTGGGTGTCCAGCTCATTTTTGGTTTCCTTTTCCTCGTTGCTTGACAACACATCTGCACAGATATGATACAGTTTGAATTATCAAAACAAACGGGGGGTATTATTAACAATGAAAATGAATACATAAAACTGTCTTACCTACAGAAGGATTGCTGGTAAGAGGTTCCCTACACAAATAGTCAATTGTTATCAAACGTTAATCAGTGTATTTATTAGCTTGATTTGTAGTGATGCCAAACCTTGTGTCACTCCTCCAGGTGGACTTCAGAGCGAAGCTGAAGCGTTTGAATGGTTGTTGAAAACACCGCGTGTAAGGTTCAGCTTTGACCTCTGTGCCAGATTGGTCACTAGAATAACCATATGTGTAATTCATTTTTACAGGTTTAATCAATGCTGTTGTTTTAAGTGAAAACACGCACGTCGGTATCGTTCTCAGCTGGAGTCCGGAGGCGCTTTTCTTCGGCGGTTTGATTTTCGAAATGTTTTTTCGGTCTTGGCCGAATGAACGAACCTTGTCCAAAACAGAAATGACACAATTCACAATGGTTAGAGTGAGTATGCGGATATATTTGATAAAATAACGTAACATTTCGTTGTTGGCCCTGCAGCTTCAGTGATCCGCCAGACAACGCCAAGTAGCAAACAGTAACTAATGACGTTTTACAAAGTTAGTTTTCCACCACTCACCATTTTAGAGTTAGCCTTCTAACCAACAATTAAACAAATATCTTAAGCTTTACGTAACGTAAACGTATCCACCAGCCGCTCTGATTGACAGGTGCTTTGTAGCAGAGCAACGTTTGATTCAGTGAATCGGAAGGTTTTGAGAGATTCATTGAATCGTTCACTGCACTTTGAATCTTTTTTTTTTCTCCGTTTTTAACGGCTACAAACATTTTTAGAAGAGGAAAAAGATTAAAGTAGAAGATTAGAAGATTAGAGTATTACGAGAATAAATCTTAATATCAAGAATATGATATTTATTCATTATAATTCATTTATAGGAACAGGAACAACTTTTGATCTTAACATTAGCTCACACACTCACTGTAGCTCTCTTATTTAACCCTTTTGTAATACACTACAAAGACATTTATGTGGGATTATTAGCAGAAATTATATAATGTGTAATTTTCGCAGGGACAATATGCTTGGAAGTAATATTTCATGTTTTCCATTGGATTTGTTATAGTGCGCCACCCAATAGCAATAAGATGTGTCCCCTTAGTAAGTTTAGGGGCTCTGTAGAGCACCAGAAATCCAAATGTGGAAATCTAAAAAAGTTTTTGTCTGGATCAGGGTGATACAATCCAATATAGCTTTGAAAAACTGGCACAAAAGTAAGATGGTTTACCTAATCCTGAATAGCAAAACATGGGATTTCCAAATCCAGATTAAACAACTGGCCTCAGGGCCCAGTTTTTCAAAAGTAATCCTCTAGGATTTTGGATAACAGATTGGATCAAATCTTGAAAATGTTTTTTTCAAAAGAAAAAATGGATTACATAGTCGGATTAGATCATGTGATCCAATCTTGGTTTTGATCCGGAGTTTGGGTTTTTCAGAATGTTTTTGTAGGATTTGGATCACTTTGATCCAAAAAATCTGGATTAAACTGATCCCATCAGAAGGGTGGATTCATCGTGGATTTCATGCCCAAAATTTATCAAATAATACTATATTTGGATGCAGTATCTTGCAAGATATCCAATTTTTTCAGAAGGTTTTAATTTTATTTGTTCATCCGTCGGGCTACAGTGATTACATAAGCTTTAACGTATTCAGCTTTTTTAGTATAGGCCTACAGCACAGAAGAAAGAGTTCGGCCTCATAAAATAATCCCCCAAACAGCGGTCAAAATTGACCAAAAACAATTAATGGTCTTTTTAAAAAAAATAGCATATTGTGATAAAGTTCCTTATTTTCTCTAATGTACTGATAAACATTAGACTTTCATATATTTTAGATTCATTACACACAACTGAAGTAGTTCAA
>JAUYWG010000053.1:15263418-15286109 GCA_034779775.1 Enteromius afrohamiltoni
TACTTGTTGCTCTTTACATATCTATAGTTCTACATTGTGATTTCCTATCCTGTTTGAGCACTGGTTATCCAGATTTGGTGATCAGATTGATCCAATCCAACAGGCCCAGGTCATAAAATGAATTGATGGCATCGACACATTATTTCAATGAAATTCTGAACATTTTTGTATGCAATAACATTTTTACTAACCCTTAAACGTGCAACTTTATGAAAGGCATGGACAAAATCTATTTTCACGAATGTTTATTTACTCAAAACAATTTATGCAAACACAGTTATGGCCATACTGAGACAATACAAGATGACTCAGGTTCTCAACACAGAGAAAAGTAGATTCAAACCAATGACATCTAGCATCTCTGTTTAATTTGATCAGGGCCTTTTACAAATCTGATATGATTTACAGTTAAGAATGCACAGCCCATACGCTATTCAATAGCTGAGCGAAATAAATACAAAACAAAACACATAAATGCAGCAACACTAGCAGCAAACGTCAGTTCAGTTCGACATGACATCATCTGATCAGTAGTATCACGTTTGATTGCCACTAAAATAAAATATACACCGTAACAATGAGTACTGTCCCTCAAGCTCAATGGTGTTGCGAACACTAGCTGAATATGACGGTTATACCACTTTCCATCCATTTGGTGAGATTCTATTTAGCGGCCTATGAGGTGTCGAAATAATGTCACAATCAAGCACAACAGAAAAATATGATTTTCAAACAATCACTCATCAGTTGTCCATGTATAACATTCACATGCTCCCTGGGAATACGCAAAACAACCTGTGCCATAAGTTACTGTTGTCTTACACATTTTAAAGCCTTGCTGACATATTTTCATGTCATTTTTTTTGTTGTTTGTTTGTTTGTTTTATTTACCCTGTCCCTGGCTCATGTATATTTAAAAGTATAAAATTCCTCTCTACAGCTCAGCATTTATTTCCATCATGTCACTGACAAACTTGACATCAATATCTTTGCAGATATAAAAGATTCATAATTTATTACTGGGGTTCTTCCCGATAGTGTCTGCTGTTTTTAGTCATTTAAAGGGAAAGTTTAATTCAAAAAATGAATTTCCTACATGCCTTTCCAAACATGTATGATATTTTGGTTGTACGATGAACGGAAGCCGAAGCTTTCAAGCTCCAATAAGGAGTCGAAAAAAAAAGGAACAAGTGTGCTCTCATCCAAGGCTTCTGAAGCTGTGTGATAACTTTGTGTGAAATTAAAGTTATTCACTGAAAATCTTTTATGGTTCGTTTGTGTTCCTTTTCAAGCTTGAAAGCTTCAGTTGAATTTTGCAGCATGGAAATGAGCAAAAGAAAGCCATACAGGTTTGGAACAACATGAGGGTGAAAAATGACTAAATCTGAGAGAGGCAGACTGAAGCTGGAGACAGATGGACGGTGTGATACTGATCAATTGGAGCCGAGACAGACCTCAATTAAAATGTGTATGAAAATCTCACAACAAATAACTGCATTCCAAGCAACATTTTTCTTCATTTTCTTTTTTCTTTAAAATTTTCTAATTTGTTTTTTTCAGTCCGTTGTGCTACCCGCAATCTATGACGTCTTTTCTTTTGTTCATTCTCTATGTCGTTATGTAAAACATGCTGTGACGGCTAGGATGTGTCGTTGTTGGTGCTACTGTCTGGATGGGGGTGAGGATGGTGAGTGTTTGTTGATACCTATACCTATGTAGGGCAAAACCAGCGTCGGAGGACAAAGAGATTATATATGGTGAGCCCATACATTTGTAGGAAACCGAGAGGATATTAACAGCGTGCGATAGAGGGGAGTCATTCAAAATGGTGGGGAGAGGAAATGATGAAGTGTATGCTCAGTATTCATCCTGGTCCAAGAGGGCCTGCTCATCTATTTCATCATCTTCTGGTGGTGCGAAGCCATCCTGTATGACAAAAATTTATATTTAAACACTGCACTGCATAAAAATAGGTAACATTTTGTATATTCCAGTGATAATGCATTTTAATATTTGTCCATTATGTGTTCTAAAGAGCATGTCATTAGACTAGTTTTCTTAATTTTAGGTCACAGTTTCATAGTGGTTGTAATTGAAACATCAATAGCAGCAATAGCCAGTTGTGGGTAGTAACTGATTGCATGTAATCTGGATTACGTAATCGAAATACTTGTAATTAGAGTATATTACATTTTAAAATGCTCATGTTCTTTTTATTGATATTGGTACATATTACTCACACAACAGCAGTGAATTATTCATACTATATTGATTCTCTCAAACTCTTTTTTTCCTATGTCAAATTTTCATTTCTAAACATACTACTGTACTGTATGTAATATTCAGCTTGGATTATATTCACAAAAATTAAATATTAATTTTTTTTTTTAAGAAATATGGAACGTTTGATAAAAAAAATGCAATCTGTAATTAGTCACGATAATAGCATTGGGATTAGAGTGATATCACATCCATTTCAATTCTGATTCTGAGGTCTCAACTTGCCATTTTTTAAATATTCATATAGAGTTTTCAGTAGATTTTCCTGCTTAAAAATGAACATTTATGATGGCGATGACTACTAAGCATAATACAAAATTAAGTTCATAATATAATAATTGTCAGCTATTTTTTCCCCCAAGTGCTTTTACTATAACATGCATTAGAATGCTTAGAAAATGTACTCTTGTTGAATCATGATGTGCACATAAGACATACTTGAGATCTGAAATGGGAAATTTTAACTCCATCTCTGACTGGTGGTGTGGTCACATTTGGAAAACATTAAAGGCCAAAAAAGATCAATTCTCCATTGTCAGTCGTTTTGCAACATATGAGCACAACTCACACAGAAGTTACTTTTAAATCAAGCATATTTCCCTTAGCTAACGTATTAAAGATCTGTATATTACTAAATTTTCAGAACAATGGTCACAGTCAAGAGTGGATACAAATACAAAATGATGAACCTGACAAATATACAGTCTCAGTCAAATCTAAAATCAGATCTAAGAAGATATTAGCAGTACCTCTGTGGCATACAGAATGTCAATTATCCTACTGAGGATAGTGTTGTTTTCAGCCTCATGTTCTTGACAGACCAGTTCAATGTCTCGAAGTTTGCTGAAGTAGAAATCTCTCTCCTTCTCCAGGCCATCTACGGTTAACTTCAGCTCCATCAACTTCAAAAACAAAGCAAATGACAAAGAACAAAATGTTAGATACTGTTCATCAGAGCATGACCTTTCCTTATTGGGAAAAAGCCAATATGCTTATTATGAAAAGACAATATATATCCAGATTATCAAATAAAATGCAATTATCTGAATAGGTGGGATAGAAGATAAGGAATGATCTGAGGAAAATGAGAGAAAAGAAAGATAAAAAATGACAAATGCAAAATCTACCAAAACATTTTTATACTCAATTCTACAATCTCTGATTGAAAGTATTCCAAGGTAGAGTAAGTCTTCCTTACCCTCCCGGGGACTCTACCTGTTGATTAAGCT
The DNA here is from genome assembly GCA_034779775.1 of Enteromius afrohamiltoni. Taxonomy (NCBI): domain Eukaryota; kingdom Metazoa; phylum Chordata; class Actinopteri; order Cypriniformes; family Cyprinidae; genus Enteromius; species Enteromius afrohamiltoni. Next base: position 15,266,928 of record JAUYWG010000053.1, read on the forward strand.
CCATGATTTCAGCATCACTTCCCCCATTTCGGGCATGTGTGGGGTTCTTCCTAATGGTGGTGGTCACCCTCTGTGGTGTGGGCATGTTTTTAGGTACTGTTGGCGATGTTCTCTGAGGCCCTGAAATTGGAGATGTTTTGCATTTAGCTACAAAACAGGGGATCTGTTCAGTAAACTGTATAAACTAATTCATGCGATTTTAAGTTCTTGTTTTTTTCTTCATTTCTCTCAGCTTCTTTAAACACATTTAGCTCTGTTCCACACCATAGTGAGCCAGAATGAACCCTCATAAGTGACCCACAAACAGCATTCTTCATGAGAGCTCAATAACAGTCAATTCTGAATTCTTTCTCCTAACAGTGATTTATTTATTTTTTTTAGGAAGCTTACTAAATTATATTTTGAAATCGCTTTCACATATATAGTATGCAAACACACAGTACCTACTTTTGGCCAGAATTGCTAATAACAAAAGATAATTCTGCTTCCCAATCTTTTAACCATCCTTAAGAGTGAGTTGATGCCCTCAAAGATAGAGTTCATCCAAAAATGACGGCGCCCATTCGCTGCAGAGGATTCACTGGTGAGCAAATGATGTAATGCTAAATTTCTCCAAATCTGTTCTGTTGAAGAAACAAACTCATCTACATCTTAAACGGCCTGAGGACAAGCACATTTTCAGCAACTTTCATGTTTGGATGAACTATTTCTGTAAATGCAGTCTAAGGTAGGCAGCTCACTAGGTTTTTTAACAGAGCTAATGATTTTTTAAAACGAGCTTCAGATCAGCCTTTAGCAAGCTACTGCATGGGCTGCTTGTTACCCCATTACTTTGGTTAAGCCTGTGTTTGTGTGTGTGTGTGAGATCAAACATCAGCTGTTCCAAAAGCCTGTTATCCACTTTATATCTGGCAGGTTTAACCAAAGTCAGGGAAGTGTGACAAGATGTGACTACAAACTAAATGGAGGTCACATTCTCAATCCACCCCAATGATCACAGCAAATTAGGACACCACTTTTGTACCTCTCTGGGAACTCTATGTTTCCAGTACTTGGCTCTTAACCCTCTATTGCACAATTTTGCCTCAGGGTAATACTTTTCCGTCATTTTTTAAGCACAAAAGATGCCAATAAAGTGTTGTTAATAAAGGGATGATTTTAAATGTAAAGGTAAATCGTTCCTCTTATGGCAAAGTTGAATGCTGACCATGTCATGTTTAATATTGCTTTTATAAGGCATGCAATAGAGGGTTAAAATAAAATGCATGTTTTTGCAACTTATTTCAGATGACAGTAACTTTAAAATGGCCAATAAAGGGATGAATAGGACTGATAGAAGTGACGCTATGGACAGCACATGAGAGAACACTGCAGAACTGACTGTTTGTTAGTACTGCACTAACAGAGCAACACAGAGCTGTTTTAATGTTAAATGTATTGTTTTCTCATTAATGAAAGCTTGGGCATGGAGTAAATCATTCTGAGGCCCGTGCACAACCAGCTGCTTTGCAGAGCACGCTGCTGATCAGTAAAAGCTCAGCAATCAATGCAGCAAAGGGGCGGCAGGATCTGGAGGTTACCTGAGGGACCAGTTCTCTTGGGTTTGTGGGAAAAGTGTTCACCTGGATTTGGTGGAGGCACCACATCTTGGCCCTGTCTAGTTTGAACAGGATCATACTCCTTTCCGTCATAATTGGCATCAAAGAATTTTTTAAACCACTGGACGAATTCAAAGTTGTCCTGGAATTTTCCTTTTACTAATTTTTCCACTGGAATTATCTGGATAATAAAAGAAAACAAAATATTAGACCAATATAACACTAAGTTGTAATCTAGAGGTGTCATTTTTATGCTAAAATCCTGGAAATTTGCAGAATACAAAATATGATAATCTGGTATTAGGTACAATAAAACCCTTAATACTGAGAAAATTACCTTTAAATGTGTCCAAATGAAATTCTTAGCTATGCATTTTACTAATCAGAAATAATGTTTGAATACATTGTAATATATTAAATATATTAATGTATATATATATATATATATATATATAATATATTTACAAAATATCTTCATAGAGATGAGATCTTTACATTTTTTCTTTTACATGATCTTTACAAAAAAGAAAAATCGATCATTTTGACCCTTGCAATGCATTTTTGACTATTGCTCCAAATATTCTCCAGCGATTTAAGACTGGTTTTGTGCTCCAGGGTCACAAAGAACATTAGACGCCTTCACTTGTCTCAAGTAAAATGTTCAGAAACAACACCAAAAACCAGCGTGATTGATCATTTGATAAACAAAAATATATAGACATATAATGTATACTACATCAACAACATATAAGTCAAATTTATAACCACTTTAAAATTATAACTACTTAACTAATGATCTGATGTTTGCTATTGATGAACGTTCCTTCACATTTCTGATTAGAGCTTGATGTTATATTGAATATTAATAATCTTCATGGTAAGTCGATGGTTCATAAAAATGAATTGCTAAATGTTCAAAAAACACTGGTATAACCTAATTAAAAATCACATACTGTACATTATCTTGTTTGCTCAAAACAAGTTTTTTTTTTAATTACAAGCCAAAACATATCATTATCGTCTCTACAACCATTGAGTGACAGTGTCATTTTATTTCTGTATTGTTGTTCTATTCCTTTTAGTACATGTGAAATAAATTTTACATTTTACCCATTGACCTTTTTGGATTAGCAATAATTACTTTTATGTATAAATATTTATGTAAAACATACTGAATTACCATTGTGTATGAAAAGTTCTATAAATAAACATGCCTTCAATTATAATTTTTTTGCTGTATTTGTATATTTTTTTTTAAACGTGTAAAGTAAAAAAACTATATATATATATATATATATATATATATAAATATAATAAAAAACAACATTAAAGTAAAACTGTGAGATGAATATAGATTTAAATATGCAGAAGTACTAACTAACTTTATCAACATTCATTCTTTTGAAAGCTGCCTGGAGTACTTTGAAGTTGTGTATAAACTCATGTTCCAGCTTTGCTTGAAATTTCACTTTCTTTAAAAGAATACACCCTGGGAACAACATGTCCATGAACTGACAATAGGCCGCCCCTGAGGACAAAAAACAAAAGAGAACGTTCACTGCATGATGGGGAACAAATAAAGAAAAAACGTCTTTGATCAACATGCATGCATGTGATTGGTTAACCTTAGCAGTGCAAAGTAAGAGCTTTAATTGAACTGACTACACCGGAAGAGATACACTCTTTTTTATATCCATATATGATCAAAGGCAAAGTAAGTTAACCATAGTCTATATAATCTATAGTGAATCAGAAATAAGAGTATTCCAGCACCATTCACCACACTTTAAGAAATAAGGCAGTGTGACCCACCTGAACATAATTGTTCTATTTTGGTGTAGGTGAGCTGAAGGGAGTCGTTCACCCACGCCAACATGTCATGTCGACTCAGGTTCTCAATTGTTACTGATGTGGAGTATACATTCACTGCCATCTCCTACAAAGAAAAATGAAGAATATGTATATATATATATATATATACACAAGGCTGATTTATAATGTCATTTTGACAACAGAATAGCAGGTATCATAAAAATATGAATTCTTTGAATTAAGTGTTAATTTTTTGAAATTAAGATTTATGCATGATCCGAAAGCTGAATAAATAAGCTTCCCATTGATGTATGATTTGGATGGACAGGGCAATATTTGACCGAGATACAACTATCCGAAGATCTGAAATCTGAGGGCAAAGAAAAATCTAAATGCTGAGAAAATAATCTTTTAAAGTTGTCTTATCAATGCATATTACTTCATTCAAAAATGAAGTTTTGATATATTAATGGAGCATGATCTTTACTTACTATCCTAAGGATTTTTGGCAAAAAAAGAAAAATCAATAATTTTGACTCATACTATGTATTTTTGGCTATTGGTTCTTTTTGGTTCAGTACTGCACTGAAGTTGTCACCGCAGAGTAAAATTGTAATCACACTATAAGTTTCAATCCTCCAAAGATAATCCAGCCGGATTAAAGTGTTTCTGAGATGTTGTTAACCACGCACATCTGGTGCACCCAGCAGACTGTGTCACATCTGTAAAACACACACACATTTTCTACAGACACACAATATATGTGTATTTCACTGCGTGACGTCTGTAAGCTCTGATTCTTGAGTAGGGGCAGTTACAAAAAATGACTTCAGCTCCATGTATTACATTTCTTAAATATATGCTACTGTACATTTGTTACAGTACTTTATTCTTAAATGTATTAATCTTTCATCTTATAATACATTATTGTCACAGAACAGGTGGGTTTATCATTTTTATTTAAATAAAGTGAGCAGACATAGTCCTTTTGTTTTGTAATATTGTAATTCTCAGATCATATATGGTGTTATATTAAACTAATAACAGGTACTGCATTTATTTTTTGTCCTCACACCTCAAAAATCAGTAAAAGACAAAACTGGTTGAAAACGATTATTTGCAAATGGTATTACATTAACTCCACAAATGGTATTTTTCATAATAATATTACATTTTTACGTTTTACTATGTCATGTCAATAATATGAGTTATTATAACAAATAAATGCATTAGTTTCTTGTTTATTTATCATTCGCTGCGAACAACGACTTACTAGTAACCTAATATTACAGTATCTTACATGATGGGAGTCACACAGGCCCTGTTTATTACTCATTTGGATATTTTGTCGTCTTTACGGCCAAATGTGCACATAAATGTTGCGTTTTGCTGTATAAAACAGCACACTGGAGCCTGCAGTGATATGTAATACAAACGGTCCATTATTGTGACAGCTCTGCAGGCCCCGCCGACGTTCATGAGCTAACACATTAATACACAGAGGCCACAGCGCCTATTTAATGTCATGCATTAGCAAGAATACCGATGAATTATAATATTTTAACAATATTCTACTCACTGTATTTTGACTGCGTCCTTTCCAATGTTGATATTACACTGGAAGAATGCAACGCGCTGCTGTCCGCTGTACCGTGGGTTGCCAGATATGCGCTGCTGCCTAGTTACGGGCAAAAGCGCCACGCGCTCCTGCAACAAACTGACCTTCTCTGCGCATGCGCGCCGCCCCTCGTTAAAGACGCGCTCCTTTGTGAAGAACTGAAAAACACGTTATTATCAGTTTGTGTCCCGTCTGTGTCTTTTCTTAAGTTATTAATAGAAAACAATGCAGCTGTTCTAACAGTAGTTCTGTATCTGTCGAGAACAATACGCTGCTACAACGACAACAGGACTGCACATGATGGCAGGAGAAAGACTCAAAATAACACATCTAGGGACATTTAGGCTTTAAATAGGTTAATGGGGCACAATAATAATAATAATAAAGGAATTGTTTTCACATAAAAATAAATAACAACGCTATTATAATACTCTATAAATATTATAGAAATATAAATAATAAACTATAAATATTTTATTTTGTTTCAAATTATGCAAGGTTCAAAGTGATTGAAATAACTGTGTGTGTGTGTGTGTGTGTGTTTAAATGTGAGTACTCACACACACACTGTACCACAATTTTTTTTTTAATTGAGATTTATTAATGTGGAAGCTGAATATATAAGCTTTCCATTGATATATGGATGTTATGGTTTGGACAATATTTGCCTGAGATTAAACTATTTTTCAAAAGGATCAATCCAAATGAAGTTCTTAGCAATGCATATTAATAATAATATCATTATATATTTATGCTAGGACATTTACATTCATATCTTATAATCAATATCTAATAATCATTGTCTTTATGTGATATCCTAATTAGAAATATTTATAATTTTAACCCGTACAATGTATTTTTGGCCACTGCTACAAACATTCCCGTGACATAGTAACATGGTAATACAATTATTACAAAATATTAATAATATATTAAAATAAATACAATACAATTACTTAAAAACTTCATATATATATACACACACAATCATATGCATTATAATTATACGCATTTATATAAATATTCTATGTTGCAATTTATTCAATAATACATGCGGGTATGAGGTTGAAGGGGGTTTTATTTGCACTTTTTCATGAGATAAACATAATACGTTAATACGTACAACTGTAGTGCATACACAGCTCATATTAAAAAATCGAAAAGCATACTGAAAATCCAGAATAAAAAAATACATGAATATTCAGCACCAACAGAAATCCTCTTGCCATTCTACTGCTTGTGTCACTGGAACATGGAGCTGTACAGCTAAAGTTACTGTGTTTCGAACGGTCTCTACGGAAGGTCTTCAAGTGTTTAGTTAGACGTACAGTACATGTACAAACAGAACGCATGCCTCAGTTAGCCGTCTGTGTCTTCTAACAGGGTTGGTTAGTGTTGATCAGAAGTGAAGCAGAAATTTTCTGACTTGTTTCTGGAGCATGCAGATCGATAGTGACTAATGCACAGTGTTAAAGTTCAGTGAACAACTGATAGAATTGGACTGTCATTGCAGCTCAGTGTTCGGCTAACAGTTCGTTCTAGAATAGACATAAAGCTATTGTTAACACGCAAGTGCCTGTGACACTGACAGGGAATGTCAGCAGATAAAAAAGACTGGTCAGAGAAAAAAGAAAGGTCAGTACATTTGTAGATTGGTTACACAGCTAAATTTGATATGTAACATTGTAAACAATGTTATTCTTAATTCACATTTTACAAGGTCAGGTATGTGTGCTTATAAATGACATTAAGAAAATTTGAAACGCTTCTTATAAATGGCTTTCGTGAATGTATAAGCAATGCAAGAACCAAAATTAGACATTTTGAGTCTCAAAAATACGAAGAAATATCAACACCTCGACACAGAGCTAAAATGAGTCTGTACCTGCTGTCAGAAAGTATTAGTTGTAAGTGAAGAGAGGCAGAGCACTGATGTACACAAGTTGTAACTCCAGAGATAAACACTGAGGTAAATGTATAGTCATCTGCCAACACATTAAAACAATTCAAATATTAAATAACTTTACAATGGTTCACATTTTCAAGCCATGACCAAATACACAAACTAATAACATTCCCATTCTTAAACAACTTTGCAGTTGCTGTCTTTAAAATAGGTTAAACGGCAGCTTACGTAAACGTACTGTTGTTAATGCGGTAACAAAAACAATTAGTAAAAGGATCTGTCATTTATTTAGCACTACAACAGTGTTGCGTTTGAACACAACCTTCACTATTTCATTTGACTGAATATGAAGAACGTGACACCCTGTAACATTTTGGATCTTACAAGTATTTCCAACGTATACCTTGTTTTCCAATTTCCGCACAAATATATATAGTTTTTCCTCGTATACACAGACGTATATATATAAAAAAAAAAACAACAACACAGAAATTTAGTTGCAAGTGATTCAAATTAAATAGTTTTCATCAGATGTGAGGTTGTCAAAAATGTAGGTGTTCAGTTGCAGACTTCGGTAAGTGTTGATCTGAAAGGTTACCAGATTCCGCTGGAACGACCGCCAGGTGGCGCCAGAATCCGCGCCGAAGCTCTCTTTGGAACGTTGTCATCAATTTGAGAACCTAGAAAAAATTAAGACTTGTTGAGCTGTGATTGTAAATAAACACATTTATAAATATATATGTAATATAATTAAGTATATTAAAAATACAAAATATTTAGTTCAAAATGTTATATAAATTATATATATATATATATATATATATATAATTGCATACATTTTACTTTTATATGTTTAATTATATTCAATAAAATAATATAATATATATATATATATATATATATATGTGTGTGTAAAAAAAATAATAGTCTATATGTATATAGTAATCAGAAAAAATATATAATTTGGATTTTAGAAAAAAAAAACAATAATATGCTATGCTACATTTATTATATTTATAATAATAAATATATGCTAAAACCAAGTCTCATCAGTTTAGTGTTTCTCAGCATTTTGCTTTTATTCCAAAAAAACCCCAAAAACTCCAAAATAATAAATGCAGTTACAATTTAAACAATACATTTAATTAATGTAGCTGTTCTTTTTAATAATAAATAATAAAAAGTAAAAATAAAAATAAACAGTTTTACCTTAGAAAATTGTATATGAATATATGATATATGCATGTTTTATATCATTTAAGTGTCAAGCATAGTTTTCGTCAGATTTAATGAGGATTCTGTACCAGACAAACTAAAGCTGGACTCGTGTAGGTCTCTCATCCCTCCGTGGCGCGTGCAGGGTCGTGGGTTCATGTCCCCATCTGCAGGGCCCACGTCCTTCTTCCCTGAATTCTGCACCGCTGCTACATCTCCTGTGTAGGGCACACGCTCCACCCCCTTGAGTGCTTGACACTGAGAGAAGAGGGTCACAGACAAACAGTCGAGGCACTGGGATACACTGTAATAAAAACATGATCTACTGGAGAGAGAGCTGTGCTTTGAGTACCTTCTCCCTCTGCACCATTTTCTTGTAGAGGTAGTCTGGGAAGGTTCGGAGAGGGTAGAACTTTCCTGAGCCCTCAGCACAGGTGAAGATGCCGTTTTCATAAACCACGCGACCGCGGCTGATGGTTACCAGAGGGACGCCGTGACAGCGTAGGTTCTCGTACAGATTTACATCTCCACCCTGCCATTGAGTGGCCACAGAGATGGTCCTGCACACACACAAAACCAGGAAATACATGTTATTTCATTTTAGAATGCAATGATACGTTGTTTTTATTTATTTGAACTGAATACATTATTTTTGAGACCTTGTTGATTCTGGATCCCAGACGACTACATCAGCATCGGCTCCAGGGATGATCCTGCCCTTCCTGGGGTAAAGGTTGTAGATCTTTGCAGCATTGGAGCTTGTGACAGCAACAAAACGATTCTCATCCATCTTGCCTCCGACCTTTTAAGAAAGATAGAATGAGCTAAAAAAAGTTTTTTATTCATGATGCATCTGTCATTTCCTGTCCTCTCTGCTTTTGTTGTGATTTGAGCAGTTTACAATATGCTATTATTATTATTAATACAATACGGTTACATCATTTTTTACTTGTGCTATATATTATTTATATACACTACCGTTCAAAGATTTGGGGTCAGAAAGATTTTTTTTTTAAAGGAATTAATAATTTTATGCTTCAAGGATGCATTAAATTGATCAAATTAAATTATTCAATTATTTTACAAAATAAATACTCAAATAAATGCTGTGGTTTTGAACCTTCTATTCTAACCCTGACAAAAATAGGTTTGACAATAAAGACTCGGAAATCAATTCATGACTTAATTAGCTAATTATTATTTAATTAAGGAAACAATTTATAAGGTTTTAAAAATTAGGTTAAACAATATACTTACAATATAAAACTATAGAAAAAAATGTATTAAAAAAATACACTAATAGTATAAAACTATACACACATAAAAAATGAAAATAGATGAACGTACAATATAAAACAATAAAAAATTATAATATTTCACTATATTGTACTGTACTTTTACACTGTATTTTTCATTACATATAGGCATCAGAATGTAATTAATATTCATGATCTACACTTTCAGCATTTTAACTGCAAGTATTAACGATAATCATGTAAATAATTAATCATGCTAACTGTATCACATGACTTTCATTCATTAAATCTGCCAAATTATTGATCAATTATGAATTGATATTCATTTCTTGTATCACAATTTGCATATAATCCATACTTTCACCTAAGTGTTTTATAAAATTAGTGTAATAAAAAGTATTAACTGTAATAAGTAAAACTGTAACTAGAAACAGCTGCATCGTACATTAATAAATCAATTAACTATTTTTCATGAAAATGTATTTAAAGTTAATCGTTACAGCAGACTAAGTAGGTGGAAGTCAGCTAACAAATTAATATTCATTATAAGAATACCTGGTTGATGTTCATTTGTTTATATTCATGCAAACAATCAGTAGTGTTTAACAGAATTCGTACAGGTATTTTGGCTGTGCAGCATCAAATCTGGCATAAAAAAAAAATCATTAACCTTTGGCTATATAAACTGAAACATACCACTGCCCGCTCCCAAATAACACTCATGCGGTCTTGCACCCCAGGAACACCGTGAGGGATTTTAGTGAAGTCGTCTTTGCCCATCGCCTTCTGTTTCGTGGTGAAGGGTCGGTGGTCCGATGTCACGACGTTCAGAGTGTCACTGCATCACAGTAAAAAGGCTTTTATGTGACTGCACGGATGACTAAATGAAACCATTCATGCAGATCACTAATCACTAAATGAAAGTACACGGTCGCACCACTTACTTTCCCAGGAGGCTGAGCAGGTAATTGGGTGTGTTGGGGTCGAGTCTGAGTGGTGGCACAGTGACGAAGGCGGCTGCGTGGACCCAGTCCTGATGGTAGTACTGCATCCCATTTAAGACGGCATGAGCAGTGGTCGTCTCTCCATGAACCACTTTACCTGTCGACCAATCACGTTTCAGTATTCGGAGTCATATTATGACATTTACTGGAGAAGATTTGGGTGTCATATATATTAAAGAATTGGCCTTGAGTGACAGGCTCTCACCCTGCATTTTAGCAGATGCTAAAACATCCCCTGCTGACATGCTGGACACATTCACAAGATATATGGGACAGTGGGCCTAAGAGACAAAAACAGACACATTAATGCTGATCACATTTGAAGGAACATGCCACTTTGTTCTCATTTTCCAACTCCCCCAGAGTTAAACAGTAAAGTTTTTGAATCCATTCAGCCGGGTCTGGCGGTAGTCCTATTAGCTTAGCATAGATCATTGAATCTGATTAGACCGTTTGTACTAAAAAATTAGTTTTGGGATATTTTTGGCTGCGTAATATCATTGCGCCTGCTGCACCCAGCAAAGTTCCTTGATTATTCCTTAAAATGAATGAAAAATGAATACACTGTACATCATACTCACTCTGTTGGCGATGGTAATAGCTCGGTGGACAGCCTCTGCTTCCAGCTGCACATGGAAAAATCCCAAGGTAAGTGAGAAAACACAAAAGTCACCAGCGAAACCTAATGATGAACAGACGCCTAAGAGCATTAATAATCCATGGAAATGCAATATGGAGACGGAAAAGACTAGGAGCTGGAGAGAGTGTGCTGGTGCGACTAATATCTTTGATGGTTACAGGATTTGAATTTGAACTTTACCTCCTCGGGTCTGCTTATCTCAATGCCCTCTGGTCCACTAATACCCAGATCCAGCGCTTCTCTAGCACCCTAGTGTGAATACATAAAAACATGGGATAACAGCTATGCAGGAAGAAGAAAGATTCCAGCATACACATGCCAAAATAAAAGCAGCATCACATACTGTACAATACTGATCAAAAGAAAAGTCGGTAATTTCACATAGCGTCAGTAACTACTGATAAATAGAAATAGTGCAGAAGGGCGTTCTGTGTTAAAGTTTTGAAGCAGTTCTCTTATTTATACCTCCGCAACCAGCTCTCCATTCTCCGCATGGACGCGGGCCACAGCCCCGATATCCTTACAGTTCTGCAGGGCCTGAAACAGCTCGCTGTCCCTCAGCATGTACATGTCCTTATATGCCATGAACATCTGGAAGGAGTTCACTCCTTTGTCCCGCACTAGTGTCTCCATTTGAGCCCTAACCTGTGATGACAAGACAAGTCAAGTCACCTTTATTTCTAAACCACTTTATACAACGCATATGGGACCCTGCACCACAAAACCATAAGAGACGCATCCTGAGCTGAATAAATAAGCTTTCCATTGTATGGGTTGTATATTTCCACAATATTTGGCTGAGATATAACTATTTGAAAATCTGGAATCTGAGGGTGAAAAAAACCCAAAATACTGAGCAAATAGGCTCCAAATGAAGTTCTTTGCAATGCATATTACTTATTAAAAATTATGTTTTAAAATATATTTACAGAAGGGAATTTACTAAATATGATGATCTTTACTTAATGCCCAAGTGATTTTTTGCACAAAAGAAAAAAACTATTATTTTGACCCATACAATGTATTTTTGGGTATCGCTATAAATATACCCCAGCGACTTAAGAGGTCCAGGGTCACATATTGTGTCAAAGCATACTCAGCATACTATGTACCTTTGGTCCCCACCAGGTCACTCCCACATGAAGAGCGTAATCACAGCATGCCTTGGCATCAGCATGAGAGCGGCAATTTTCATAAGCGTCCAGCAACGATTCGTTCTTCTCTGGCAGCACATGACCAATCACCATAGTGGTGCCTCCAGCCAGAGCAGCCTAGAAATAAACAAACAACAGACTGACTGCTGAGGGATCCATACAGCATCAATACCAATCACTCGGCTTAATGGGGCAACAGCAACATAATACCAACATGCTCACAATAGCTTTGCATGAAATGACACATTACATAACAGCACTCTGAACACATTAATTAAATTAGACCTGTATTTCAGAAGTGTATTCAAAATGTATCCGGAAGAGTTGCTAAGTTATTGTTTCATGGTGTTCTGGGCATTTATATGTGTTTACAATTATTCATGCAGCAGAGGTTTTTATCTAAAGTAACTTATATGATGTTCTTCTCATTATTAACACTGATTTTTTCCAGGTCTTTGCTGGAGTGATCCAGTAGTTGTTAGGGTGCTCTCATTGTTGCTAGGGTGTGCACAATTATGAATATGTCACTGCTAATATAAACTTTTTGTATTTTATATGTACAATAAGCACAATAGTTGCAACATATGGAGATTGGCTCGGGACATCCCTAGTGTTTATATGATGTTCTGGTTATAACTAAGGCATTGCTATGGAGTTATGGGTGGTTTCTAGGGTGTTCTTGTTTCTGGGTTTTTGCTAAGGTGATCTTAGTCCTGTGTAGCCTGACCTTCAACTGATAGCAGAAGGTTTGTGAACCTTGACGCTTTTGAATGGCCCATCCAAGAGGCCATATGATTGAGAGGTAAAGCAACCATTTGCGTATCGTTTTCTGCCGTGTCATGTTTGGGCACGTGGCAATTTCCTACAATAACAGACGGTGTGTAAAACTCTTAAAAAAGTTTGTTCAATCTGATAAGACCATAATCTCTCAGCTGTAAACAAAATGTCTTTCTTCTTCCATGAAGGAGTTTGGCATCAAGTTGAAGGTTAAAGAGCGCGACACACATGTCCCGGATAACCTTTATTATTGAACCAATCCGATGACTACTGAAACTTCTGAAGTGTTTCCAATTTTGAGCACTCTGTGCATCATTCAGTCACCGATCCATGGGCATGACATCTGAGGCTGAGACTAGGGTGATCTGGAGCATTGGTGGGCTGTTTTAAGGTGCTCTGGAGGTTTTTTGGGCATTACTAGGGTGTTCTGGTGGCTGCTGGGACGCTGTAATTGTTGCCACAATAAGGTGTTTGAGAGATTTTCGGGCATTACTGGTGTATTCTGGTAGTTTTTTAGTTGGTAGGGGTATTGCAGAGGCTGCTTTTTAAGGTGCTCTGTTGGTTGCTAGGACATCTAGGTCATCGCTAAGGTAATCTTGTGGTTGGTAGGGAATTCCGGTGCTGTTTTAAGGTGCTCTTGAGGTTTCTAGGGCATTGCAGGCATTTACTAGGGTGTTCTGATTGCAGCTGGGATTTTGTGATTAAAGCTGAGCGATATAGCTATAATATAATGTTCCATATATTTTGCTATCTGGTGGTTGCTGGGATGCTGTGATTGTTGCTGGGGAATTGCAAGGTTGTTTTTAAAATCTTCTTATGGTTAGGATGTACTGTTTTTTTGGCCGTTGCTACAGTAATCTGGTGTTTGCTAGGATGCTCTGATCATTGCTACAGTAGGATGTTCGTGTGGTTTCTAGGGCATTACTAGGGTGTTCTTTTTAGAGGTCGACCGATGTATCTTTTGCCGATTAATCGACACCGATAGTTGATTCCCGGAAATATCGTTATTGGCAAAAATCTCTGCTGATAGTTTTTCCGGGTTGCATCTGCTGCTGGAGCGGCTGTGAAGGGTCTGTTAACATTTATCAGCAGTCCAACCTAGCTATCGGTATCGGTAAAATTCAATATCGGTTGACCTCTAGTTCTGGTGGCTGCTGGTCTGATCATTGCTAGGGCATTGTGAGGGTGTTCCGATATTTACTAGGCTGATGTTAGGGTGTATGTCAGTATAAGCCGATATGAGGTATGAGTTGTTGTTTGTGTTTGCTAATTGTAATCCACATGTTCTTTAAGGCAAAGAACATGTGGATTATCCACCAAAACATTACACAATAATAATATGTATTGCTCATAATGCTTTAGCCAACATCATTAACATCTCACAATATCTGTCTGAGCATAATGTTTTACAGAAAAACACACAATTAGTAGAAGGTCTTTTTTCAGTACAAGGAAACAATGATTAACTCATTAATTCAAAAACAAAAATGTCGTCTATAAAAGCATCTCTCAGCTGACACAATCCGGGCAGCCACATCCACTGAAGGGGCGTGTATTTGTGCACCATTGTCTTCCAACACAATGGCACGAGTGAAAGGCTTTTGCAGCAGTCTTTGCAGCAGTGCTCCTGTAACTATGGAAACAGAATCTGATCTCCATTTGTCTCTGCGCCCAGCGAGTCTCATGGCTTCAGCGGGGAGGAGGGGGGAAGAGAATGCCACTTGTGTTGCCAAGGCTAACAATAACAGCGCCGATAACAACTCTTTATTTGTCATCTCAAAGCCCCCAGCACTCTGGGAATAAGAGCGTGTATGTATTTGTGAGGGTGAATTGAACCCTGCGGTTGACGGAGACAGACTGTGAGTGTGCAATGCTCACTCTTGCAACTCAGTGTCTGTTAAGTGACCCATGGGATTTATTTAGACAGGGCTGCTGAAGCGAGTGCATCGCTGCTTTTGAAGTATTTATAAAACAAGAACAAATGAATGTGACATTAAATGGATGTTACATCACACATCATTTTAGTTCAGATCTTCCACTGTATGAAAACGCTTATCTGAAAAAACTCTTATTGCATCAAATGCAGTTATATAACACAATATTCTAAGTTACTAGTTACTTCTGAGGACTTATTGAGTTGTCGTAAAATAATGGGCCCCTGGCAGATGGTGGGAGCCACCCAAGGTGTAGGGGGTCCGAAGTCCAAAAATCAATTGTTTGCTTCTACTTTTTCTCTATATGCCCCAGCTGGAACCACACTATCTTAGAAGTGACTAAGCTGAAGCCTTACGCCATTTTAATAACCTCCCTAGTTCTTTTATATTAGATGTTACATACCTAATGCAGGCCTACATGACATACGGGGAAAAAATGCATATCGTGGTAATGAGTAAAGAGTTTGTTCCAAGAATTTTTTACATAATTTTTTGGTGAATTGCCACAATTTATCTAAATTAAAACAAGGAAATAAATGCTTAAGTGCGTCTGCCTCTTTAAATTCTTTAAATGCGTGATATCAGGACTGATTCTGATTGGTTGTCAGTGTTACTTTCGTTCATCAGCTGGAAGAATTCTTTCTGAAAAGGATTCCAGCCATATTGTTTCTCTGTATCGTTATCGTTATAGTTGTGGTGTGGACACTGCTATTCTTTAACATTGAGGACGATTTGTAGAACTATATCGCTATCGTTATCGTGCTCGGTGCGAACTGGGCTTTACACAATATTAATTCTCGTCTGTCATGTGTGGTGCTCAGTACTTTGTGGCTTAAACCAGATTCAGATTGATGTTTTCCACAAAAATAACATTGCACTTGAATTAAGTAACTGCTAGACCACAGTTATGGCACAGAAATAGGGAACTGGTGTATGGTCAGATACTTAAAATTTGTATTAAATATTTGTATTAAATATTCTTTTAGCTGGGAATCTAAATATTCCTAACCATGGCGACGAGAAATATATGATTTTAATTTTTGCTTCTGTATTGTAACTAGGGTTAAAATTCAGGAATTTTTAAGACTGGAAACTTTCCATGGGAATTAACGGGAACTAACTGAAAATTAGCAAAATTGCAGGAACTAGGAATTTAAACGTAGCTGACAAAAAACTCTTGCAGCATAATCTTGGTTAAAACCACTAGATTGAATGCAATTTCAGTTTAATTTCTAGACTAAAAATTGCTCAACCACATGGATTCAATGGATTCCCCTCCATTTTCTCAGAGCCACACTTGCCAAAGTGTTACATCTAAGTTTTGATATTCTATATATAATATATTTAATCAAAATATAATAAAACATAAAAGTGTTTATACAATAGCTAGCCAGCAAATCTATGTATTTAGTTAGCACTATTTCATTGATAATTTATGCTGATAATTTTAGCTATTTGTTCTAGCCACTGTACAGGTGTACTGGAATCATTACAACTGGTCAAACGTTTGGACACATTACTAATTTTAATGTTTTAAAACTTTGCAATTCTTTTGCTCATCAAGCAATCCTTTATTTGATTACAAATACAGAGCATACCAGTTATATTGTGCTGTATTACAAATTAAAATAATGGTTTTATGTTGTAATATCCACTTTTTCTTGATGTAAAAAGGGGTGTGGCCATTTCTAAATTCTATGGGTATAGCTTCGGGTCTCATCTGCTTCCAGCTATTTTTAGCTGTACAAAACAGTTAGTATTTCATACATATTTTCACTTCACATTGAAAGTTGGTGTGTCTTATCATATTACGAAACAGGACACAAATTTAGGGTGGGACTTCACTTTAAACATTGGGACTTGTGAGAATCGTGAGAGGAGATATTGATGATGTCAGCCAAGTAAAAATGTAGTTCAAAGGTGGATCAAGATTTTCTTTAGAATAACACGGACTGATAAATAACTCCTAGTACGACATTGCTTATAGCATATTATGAATGCAAGTCAGTTCTGAGTAAATGCTGATTTTCATACCTTGGTGCCGCTGTAGAAGTCATCCGCGGTGTTAGCGTTCATGAAGCTCTCGTTCAAGTGAACACTGGTGTCTATGCCACCCGGAAGCACCAGCTTTCCTGTGGCATCTATAACCTTGGCCCCACCCGGGATCATCAGCTCCTTGCCCACTTGCTGGATAATGCCATTCTCGATGTACACATCCGCTTCTTGTGTGAAGTCATCGTTCACCACTTTACCTCCCTTTATAAGAATGCGCACCGTTGCTGAGCTGGAAGACATGGTTCAACCTACGAGAATCCAAAGACAGTGTTGATGTGTATTATATAACACTACAGAGTCTATATAACCCATTCAGTCATTGTTTGAAAGAAAAGTTCCATTAAATAGATTGCAAATGATTTCGATTTCAAATGATCGTTGACAATAGCAGTAGGAAATAGGAATAAATTACATAAAATATATTCAAATACATAAATGTAAATATTAAATATTAAGACAGAATGGTACAAGCGTTTAAGGTGTATCGCTATGTCAGCACAAGCAAAAATGACGCGGAAATGATGACGGAGAGAGGATTTCGTTTTAGAAAAATATCAAGCAAAACGAGAAGATGAAAATGTGTTGCACTGCAAGCACTGTCAATGACAGCCAATTTTCTTTTTGTTGTCATTTTGAAAAGGCTGTTATCTTTGCTGTTTAGTTCTCATTACTTATTTATTTGATTTCACAGAGTTGGCTAAACTTTCTGTAATTTATTAGTTGTGTGAAATGTGACATTAAGATTTGCACGTTCGAAAGCAAGAGTGTGCGCGACCAAAGCCTGGCTTGTAACATAGCAAAAGAAGAACTCCAGTTAACAAACATTTGAATCGTAAATAATACTGATCACTCCCACATTTCTGACCATAACTATTAACTACGATTATGGAAACTATTCATAGCATGCACTAATTGATCTCATGTTGTAGCAGAAAAAGTGCAACCAGTTGAGAAAGTCTGCCACACCAATGCGACTGTTGAAAATATGAATCTAGAACCCGGTTTAATATACTGTATCAAACATATGAAGCCAATTATTTCATTTTAAAACATAGTTACTATAGTAATTTCCAGAAATAATCCGATACTTCCAGGTTTTCCATGACCACAAGAGGTGGGAACCCTGTTTATACACTATAATCTTTTGGAATGACCTTACATGTCTCAACACAGAGCTCGCAGCAATCCATTTTTCCACATTTGGGTTTTGGAAACCAACCATGTCCTTACTTGACGTCCAAACAGGATCGATCCTTCATATCACAGCCCAAACGTTCCACAGCGTTAGCTTAAAGTGGTTGCAAAGCATTACGCCATTCTAGAATCTCACTTCAGCGGGTAAACTGACACCAACATGTGTGATTATCGTCAGCTTGGCATGATTAGTCACATTATCGACTCCAGCCTTTAACATGGTAATTACATGTGAGCATGTTAATTATTCATGACACATCAAAGCCATTTCAGCACTGAGACAAACGTTCCAGTAATGTTGGTTCAACAAAACCTCAACATCCAACAGGAACAGGGCGTGGAATTCTTATTAAATGCTCGAAAATGATCGTAGCAACTCTGACCCAGATTTTCCAGCGCTTCATGTGCAGGGATGTGTGATTGTTAGCAGGAAATATATGTAGGCTATCAGCTGTTGCTGTACGTTCCCTGCAGCACCGCACTTCCTCATGATCTAATCCCAAGTGAAAGCGTGAATGCGAGTCTATGCTGCAAAGTGAGCCGGGGGCAGGTGGGTGCGGCATATTCACAGTACGCCGCTGCCCAGGGTTCCCCCCCACCCCCCTGTTCTCAACCCCTGATGGTGAATATGTGTGCAAGGAGGGGCTACTATGGAGCTGGAGAATAAGGGTGTGTCCTCAGACATCCTACTATAAAAAGAAACAGTACGGTGCATGAGCTACATCTGTCCTGTCCTCACAACACAGCCTGAAGAAAAATTATTGGAGCATTTGTTCCTCGCCGTGACTCATGGAGGCCTTCCTCAAGAATGACCCACTTTTGAACCGTGCCATATTCCATGAGATCCAGATGGCACTCTTCTGGGTAGCATGAAGTACATGAAAACTTCAGATCTTTCTTGTGGAAACAACTTCCATTCAGTAAAACAGGATGGGTTATTCAGTGCAATTTGAACTATTAAAGCGTGAACAAAATCAATGCAGTACATATTAATATATATATATATATATATATATATA
>JAUYWG010000053.1:15294263-15312446 GCA_034779775.1 Enteromius afrohamiltoni
TCACGCAATGATGAGGTGCACCTGGCTGTGATTATTGCACGCCAATATTCATTGGCCTTTTTTCAAAGACTCGAAGATGAACGGCCTCTCATGCGAGATCCCATATGTAACGTCTCCATTCCCTCCTTCAGGGAACGTGGGTTACGTTCGTAACCTAGACGTTTTTTTTTTTCTGTCAAACTTGCAAATAACATAAGAGAGCTTGTTTTCAAAGCTCTTGGTATTACATCGGTTTCGATTTCTCTCGTCTGTACTGGATTTGAGTTCAGATGCAGGCGAAGTACTCTTTGAGTGGTGCAAACAAGTGACGGATTACCGGGACGCTCCATGACCTTCCCAGCAGCCTCTGCCTGGCCAGACGACTCATGTTTGATACGTCTGTGTAATGGACAGGGAAGCCAAACACCCTGATAAGAGGTCAAAAGGGCAGAAAGTTAGTTCAAATGTATTCACAAGTGCAACACTCTCATGATGTGAATAGATAATCTAGAACTGTTTATTGCTTTTTACTTTACAGATATCATACAGGATGCATTAAATGATTAAAAATGATGGTAAATATATGTTTGCTTTAATTTTTAAAATAAAAATAAAATAAAAAAACACAGTTTAAGTCCTGTACACACCGGGACGAAGATCACGTGTGTCAATATCGTCAACGTTTTTCGCTGTTCATACACACAGAAATTTCACTGACAATGAGCCAACGGTGCTTAATGAAACACAGAAATACTCCAGTACACAAGGTGGCGCTGTACAACTTTTTATGCTTCTGACACTCGCTTGTCACCAGAAAGCAGAAAACGCGCTCCGGGGAAGAAGAAACCAACGAGACCAGTAGCTGTACATTTATGTTGCCTTGGTGCAACTTCTTCTAATTACTTTGTGTGCTCGGTTTGTGCTTGAGTGCCACCAAGCTGTTAACTGTAGCTTCAGCAGCTCCAGGCATGTGAACAAAAGTGGTCTCATTGGTAGCCAGTTTTAAACATGGCGCGTCAAACCAATAAAACAAAACGAGACAGAGGTGTTTTTTTTAATGCTTTGACGCTTTGTGTTTTATGTTTCCATGTGCACACTCACATAGGCGCCTTTTGTTTAGTCACGAGGTGTTAAACGTTGGCGATATTCGCACGCAATATTCATGCCGGCCTTTACACACACACTAAAGAAAAAAAAAAAACATGTGATAATACAATATAAGGAATGGCTTTGAGCATAATGATTTCAGTGTTGCCATCACAGCAATAAATTAAATGAAAAAAGAAATTGGACATATTAATGACTCACCTTGAGCTCAGGGGCATGATACTATTTGTCCAACAAAAAGCCCCTTTGAATAATAATGTCTAGTGGGAGATCACAAGTGCTCAGCACTAAATGCTGGTGTAGATGGGGTACAAAACATTTTGTGTTTCAATCATTTAAACCCCACTTGAATGTCAGACACGTGACTACATTGAATGTGTAGTATACTTGTACCGATGTCCATACTCATATCATCTGTCAATCATGTGCCATACTAAAGCAAGCGTTTTAAATCTCACTGGTTGTGTGGCCAAACTATATAATAACTGCACACTATGAATCCTTATGTAAGCATTAGTAAATAGTCAGTTCATCCTTTATAAAGCATTTACACAATGTTAATAATCATTAGTAAGCAGTTTATAAATACAGTGATACATTTATAAGCATATCAATTACAATGGAGCTCAACAAATGTAATGTAAATTGTAAAATTAAATATTTTTCTGTGAGGAAGATAAATGAGCATTAACATCTCCTTTGTAAATACTTTACAAGGTATAAATAGTCCTCACTTTAGATGATCTCACAAAAACAGATGGGTGGCAACTACTAAATGCTTTATAACTACCTGACTTAATGATAAATTGCAGTAGGAATTTTTGTTATTAAAGCATTTATTAACACACCAAGCAACTATTATCATGTGTCTAAATAATATAAGATTGACAAATGTACATTTAAATAGTTTAAAATCCTTTACTTAGACTTTCTAAATGATCTTATGAACTGCCAAATAACTGGTTTGTAATCATTGTAACATAATCATCTATAAATGATAAATTCGTCATTAATAAAGTATGAATATACAATTATTAAACATTATAGATATGCTCAAGAACCAAACATTTATAGCTGCATTTATAAACTTCTTACTAATGCCTATTAATGTTGTAGCAATGCTTTATAACGGATAAACTGACTCTTTTACTAATGCTTAACTAATAATTCATAGCGTGCAGTTATTATAAAGTGTTACCAAAGTTTGTATATAGTTTGTTATTTAGTATCACTGGGATATTATTATATATTTCTTTATTAATATTTGAATTAGTGTATGTATCTAAATGTAATTATTTTATTATTATAATTATTTTCATTAAATCTTTTTACTTTCTTCTGTCTTAACTGACACCAACTTGTGTTTGAATCTCCAAAAAGGATTTTACTAGAAGGTGTAAATCAAGTCAGGTTAAAATATACCAAAAGAAGAAAATAGTGTTTTTTCAAGCCATTTCATGGTGTATATCAATGTTTATATCAATGTATATAAATGCATTACATACGACATGTCTCACTGTATCGTTATAGTCATATTCTGTTCTATTCTGTCCTAGTAGGATATGGTTTCAGTGAGCCAGTAGATGACTGATGATTCAATCAGTATAAGATAAAACTCACTGTTCACTGAAGCAGTCTCTTGAGATCTCTCTGTTGAACAAATGTCAGTTTGACCTTTCACATTTACATCTGGACTTACAGCTTAGAACTTTGTAAAGGCATTTTGTCATACCTCTCCATCTCAGTGCACCACAGGATGTCCTCTTTGTCATTCATGAAGACCGGGAAGTGCTGGTCTTTGCCCTGTTTTATGGAATTTGACCGAGTGGTGATGGTCCGCACTTTATCAAACTGTAAAAAATGCGAAACTGATTTAAACTGCTTTATCCAAAAATCGAGGGTTGGCCTCTAAGAAGTACCTTAGCTGTCCTGCCATGCTCCAAACATTCTTGCAGGTCCAGTTTATCAGTGCACATGGCGCTCAACGGTCTGAGAGGGAAAAAAAAAATAGAGATGTAAAATGATAAAGTAAGCGATTAAATGATAAAATGAATCAAGGGTGCATGTTCATCTAACCTGTTCATGCCAGGCAGGTTACCCCAAAAGTAGCGAGCTCTGTGGGCAGCAGACACCTCCTTGGCATCGATCATCACTGGGTTGCACTATGATACATAAATAAATAAATGTCAAAATAAATAAAGTAGTGCAGTCAAACGATAAATAAAAGCTTTTGTTAACATAATATATGTACATATATGTACATAAACGCTGCCAGTATGTGTGCTGTATAAATTATTTTGCATATATATATTAATTCAGATTCATACAGTATATATTTTAAAACATGTATATATTTATATCTATATAAATATATTGAATATACAAATATCTGTATATTTTTTATATATACATGCATTTGTGTGTGTATTTACATATACATAATATATACAGTACACACACATATTATGTACACAAAAATTTTTATTTTGGATGTGATTAATAGCAATTAATAGTTTGACAGCACTAAAATAATAGATAAATATAGCTGCAAGCAGTAATTAAAGGGTGCTTCCGCGCTGCTTATGCGTGTAATAAAACCGGCGTGTTTAACGCACCACTTAATTCGCGTGAATCGCGCTACAGGATGTCTAATTGCGTCTTTGCATTGACTTAAGCTTGTACTGCAGGCTATAGACAAGCATCTTTCTGTCGTATTTTCCAGCGTTCTTCTCCGAACACTGTGCGAACACATGTGCTTTGATTTATGTAATTTCTTTGTACCTGCTACGCGCTGTGTGAAAGCTCTCATCCGTTAACACGGGCGCCGAAAAAAAAAATTGCTGCTTATGCCCTGCTGACGCGTGCAGTGTGAAATGTTCGAAATGTTTAAGCGTCCAACTACATGCGAATACCTCAGGTGTGAACGCACTTTTAGCAAAGATGGATTTGAGAATATGATTGGCACACTGGACAAAAGATACCAAAAGAAATATACTACGTATTTGATACATCCTGCTAAAATGTTTTGGGACAACATGTAAAAATATAAAAATGGGTAATTGTTTTATTTATCTGTACTTTTAACTTTTTAATTATATTTCAAAATTAATTTAATGTAATTTAATTCAGTAATGTAAAGATGTTACTATTATTTAATTTTGTACATTTTAGTTTTAATTTGAAATTTTTAGTTGTTGCTAGATTGCACTGTATACTGTATCTCAATTGAGAAATGCAGATTTCAGCATTATTAGTGATGAGTGTGTGCATTTTCCTTTATAACAAGCAAGTTGAGACAAACCACTTGATTATTGTATCGCTAATCGCAATTTTGACCTTAATAATTAACATTTTTCCCAAATTGTGCAGCCCTAATCAGAGCAAATAAAAAAATGAGTGATAAAAGCAATTTTAGGATCATTGTAATTGAAACGGCTAAAAAATCAAATATAGCCTGTAGTAGTACGATTGAAAGGCTTAACACTTTTGACCAACAGGTGGCGCTGTAGTGAAATCATATTAGTGTGTTCTGTCTGAGGTGACAATGGCACACACAAAATTTGTTGTCATCATATCAAAACTTTGCACAGATAAAGCTTCAGAGCCGTTTTTGCACTATGCGTAAAATTTGTAGTGGTGGTGTACGAAAAATGTTTGTCTATAGAAACGAAATCCATAACTTTTTGCCACCATGGTCTGAAGTTGATCAGAGTCAAATTTGGTGCAAACTGGACTAACAGTCTAAAAGGATTTAGAAAAAGTAGGTTTTAATAAAAACGGCGAACAGGAAGTTCAGTCAATTAAGTATTGATGTTCTCTGCATGATCCTGGGAATCCAGCAATAAGCTAATGCTAACAAAAGTTATTAGCATTTTTGGAAATTTCATATTCATGTCTAACGAATGGTTTATTACACTTGACCAAGGTGGTGCTGTAACCGAAATGATGTGGCGTGGTCAGTGTGAGCTGACATTGGCACATACAAAGTTTGGTGTAAATATTTCTCCAACCTTTGCAGAGATACAGCTTCAGATGCAGTTTGGCATCTCTACAGCATATTCATTAATAAGGCAAACGAAAACTGTTTAGTATAACAACACATAATTCGTAACTTTTTGCCAGCTTGGTCTGAACAATGATTTAAGTCAAATTTGGTGCAAATCGGATTAACGTTCTAGGAGGAGTTAAAAAAAGTAGGTTTTCAACATGAATCAAAATGGCGCACAGGAAGTTCAGCCAAAATTGGCAAAATTGGTATCTGTGTTCTCAGCATGATCCAAAGAACTTATTAAAATCTGTTTTATTTCAATAGGCTATTAGTTATTTGTATTTTTCAAAATTTCGTTATAACGTTTGACCACAAGGTGGTGCTGGCCCCAAAATGGCTGACATGGGAAAATTGGATATGGTTCGACTCACCATGGTGCACAGAATGTAAAGAGACCAGTTTTTTGATTTTTGGACAAACCTTTCAGACGTTATAAGCAAAAATAGCCATTGAGCCTCAGGTCATACTTGTTGACACACACCAAGTTTGGTGCAAATATGCCAAAGTTTTATGGAAATTTTGCCTCACATTGATTTTTGCATGCTGTTCGTAGAATTCTTTCACATGTTACTTGAGAACGGTTGGACGAATCGACTTGAAATACACAACTTTTTGCCAGCATGGTCTGAAGATGTTCTAGATACATTTTCGTGATAATCGGTGCAACGGCCTAGAGCGATTTAGAAAAAGTAGGTTTTACGAACAATTGAGAATAGCGAAAAAACTAAACCTTACGATTTTTGAATTTTGGTGTCCATTTGACTCGGCATAAGCCAAGCAATCAGATGAAAAAATTTTCCTTTTGTGGCTAACAGTTCGAAAGTTATTAGCAGAAACTTTTTGAAAGTTTGGACAAGTGGTGGCACTAGAGAGTTTGAGTTAAAGACTCCAAACTTGCTATGGTTAGGACTGTCCTCTATCAGTGTTCAAAATTATACAACTTTACCGGGAACGGTTCTATGGGCTGCCATAGACTTGCGGTGGAAAACGAAGAAGAAGAAGAAACTAAATAATAATGCCAACGATTTACATAGGTGCCCTCGCACATTTGGTGCTTGGCCCCTAATAAAGTATATCCTAAACCTTTGTAAAATTGACTCTAGCAAGCATATACAGCTGCATCTTAATAAATTAGAATGTTACTTATTTATTTCAGTAATTCTACTCTAATTGTGAAACTCATGCATTAAATAAATTCAGTGCACACAGACTGAAGTAGTTTAACTCTTTTGTTCTTTTAATTGTGATAATTTAGGGTTAGGTTAAGGTTAGCAGCCACAGCAGATGACATTGCACCCCAAATCATCTCTCAGACTGTGGAAACTTAACGCTGGACTTTATGTAACTTGAGCTATGAGCATCTCCATCCTTCCTCCAAAATACTAGGACCTTGGTTTACAAATTAAATACAAAACTTGCTCTCATCTGAGAAAAGAACTTTGGACCACTGGCCAATAGTCCAGTTCTTCTTCACCTTAGCCCAGTTAAGACACCTCTGACATTGTCTGTGGTCTAGGAGTGGCTTAACAAGAGGAATATGACAACTGGTGGTGGTGGCTCTTGATGCCTTTACCCCAGCCTCAGTCCACCATATAGCACCATATTCTAATTTATTGAGATAAATGATGAGTGAATTGGTGGGGTTTTGTTAAATTTGAGCCCAAATCCTCACAATTAAAAGAACCAAAGACTTAAACTTACTTCAGTCTGTGTGCATTGAATTTATTTAATACACAGCTTTCACAAATTATGTTGAATTACTGAAATAAATGAATGTTTCCACAACATTCTGCTTCATTGAGATGCAACTGTAATGGGTTTATACAGAGTAGGTAATACCACTAGGTGGCAGCAAAACCTACTGGTTTATATTAAAGACCCACTGACAGTACAAGACAAACTCAGCACAGACTGATCATCATGTTCAAACACCTCTAAAAAGCGAGAGATGTCCCTCTTGTCACTGACGCCCATGGCCACCACATTCTCAAACAGCCAGAAGAACGGCCTGTTATCTCCCTCTTTAGGTCGGGCCTCATGTAACAGCCGGTAAAACTCGAAGAAGAGTCGACCCGTGCCCTCTGAAAGACAAAAAACAAGATTGGAAAACATTAGGAAACTCAATATGACAATTATCATAAAAATGTACAAATATATGAGCTGTGTTATAAATACATTTATAGATATATATTTACAGACACATAGCACACTACCATTTAAAAGTTTTTTTTGGGGAGGGGGGGTAATATTTTTAATATATTCGAAAACACATTTAGAATTTTTTTCTTTTTTAATCTTATTATTATCAATGCTGAAAACAATTGCTTAATATTTTTGTTTAAACCATGCTACATTTTTTTCAGGTTTCTGAATTAGAAATATTTTCTAGTCTTATGGACCCCAAACTTTTAAATGGTATGTGAAAGTGCAAACACTAATACTAAAGACTAAGGTTAGAACACACAGCTGAATAAACTCCTACCGTAGAGACCTTTTCTTGCAGGATTCACTATGGACAAGTCATTGCAGGGACTTCCACCGATGATAAGATCAAAGGGACCCCATTCCTGAATCTGTGGATGATACGGAAGAACAAATTAGACAAATAAAGAAATAAACCAAATGTGCAGACTTGATATAAAATAACTTCAGTAACATTAAACTGAGGTGAAGAACGATACTCACGTTCTTACGGGTGACGTTTCTCACGTCACCCACGTACATAATGCGTCCCTGGTGCCGAACGATGCCCACAGTGATGGAGTCCTCGCACACTTCTGAGGCCACGTAACGCTCCACTTGGATACCCAGCTCCCTCAGAACCAGCAGGCCTGGAATAATCACAAACACCACGACAACCTACAGCTCAGTTGATTCTTTTATTCCTGCTAATTATCGGACAGTTTCATAGCAGTACACATCTCGGCTGCAGAACTGAGCACCATTAACAAAGATGGCAGATCACATTCTTCGAGGTGGTCGTGTGGCATGTTTGTAGCTCGCTAGGTTTAAACGATTAGTTCATTCTTGAATTAAGATTTGATCCTCATGTCATCCAAGATATTCTTGTCATTTTGGGGTTACTCCACTCCAAAATGAAAATTTTGTCATTAATCACTTGAAACGCAGTTTGCGTTCAGTGGCACTATGGTGATGTGGAGAGACACTGCTTCATAAGATTACGGTTAAACCACTGATGGCAGATGGAGTATTCTGACAATGTCTTTTATACTTTGCTGGACCTTGATAGTGTAATTTACTTGGCAGTAAATGGGACCGCCACAAGTTTTCATTCGAAATATCTTAAATTGTGTTCCAAGATGAACTAAGATTTTACGGGTTCGGAATGACATGAGGGTATGTGATTGATCACGAATGTTTTATTTTGGGGCAAAATAACCTTGATAATTTACTGACCTCCACGTCATCGAAGACACCTTTCATTCTTCACTCGAAAATAAAAAATTTCCAGTAAATTCCATTCCAGTGTTTGTTTCCATATAGTGAACTTCAAAGGAACCAATGGGCTGAAGGTTCACGTGGCAGTTTAAAAGGGCCCTTTTATTCCTCATCTCGGCTGATCTACAGAAATCTTATCTATACTTTTTAACCACAAATGGTCACTTTGCACTCTGTCTGAGATATATGTCTACGACTTCATGCGTTACGTAATCAAAAGTCACATGTGGTTGGTTCTTCGTCTGTTAGCTAATCCAAGTCAGTCATTTGTGGTTAAAAAGTACATAATTTTTCAAAAGTGACCAATAATTTCTCTATATAAAATCCTTATTTCTCTTCTGGGATTGTGTAGAGCTCTTTGAAGCTGCAATTTGGACCATCAACCCCTTGATGCCCAATGAAGCCCACAACATGGAGAAAAATACTGGAACGATTTCTTTTTGACTGAAGAAAGGAAAGCTTGAACATCTTAGATGACACAGTTATGAGAAAAATTATCAGGTATCTTTTTATCACTCTTTCTTTTTCTTATTTAAAATTATATTACTGTGAAAGTTTCACTGCCTACCTATAAATCACTCACTTGTCCGCCAAATATGCATACGCCACGTAATAATCATGCTTTAATGATAAACCTGGAGCATCTAAAGGGTCAAAACTGCGATTGCAGTTAATCCCCACTGTAAAAATCACACAATAGGATATAAGAGGGACAGCAGTATTGACGAGTGGCCAGTATAACAGTTAAGCTAAGTGCACTTTAAAAGCCGGGATGAGTGTAACATGATCAGCACTATTTTCTGCTGAGAAGATGAAAGGAAGGGCGGACGTTCTTCACTAACCTGTTGCGATCCCATCAAAAAGTGACAGGACGCGAATGGGTTTCCTTTTCTCTGCCAAAACCGGAGGGTAGAGCCTCGGCGGTTCCTGAAAGAGAAGAAAGGAGGAGTAAAAAAGGAGGGTTGGACGGGAGACACACAAGACAAACAGAGAGAGAGAGAGAGAGAGAGGCCTTTAAAGCACACTGCTCTGGTAATGAAAGAGCACCTGTCTGTACATACTGTCTGTAACAAACAAAGGAGCCTTTACGTTAAACCAGTCCACTAACAAGGGGTTATTGTTGAGCGCCTGTACAATAAGCGCACTATCACCGGCCAGTTTCATTAACCATTTTCTTGTGATTAAGTGTGGCTGCTTATCTGTGGTCTTTGTTGAACGTCTTAGTATTCAGTGACACTAACAATAGCAAACGCTCGCTAACCTGTACCGTAATCCATTTAAAGAGTGCAGTGCGTAAGCTAAAACTCCATGAGGTTAAGATGTGTACTCGAAGCACAAAGCGCTGTGACTGTAACACTCTCTGGCTGCTCTTCAGCACACTGGCCGTTAGCCAAGCTGCTCTTTCACATGGTCTGGAAAGCAAATGGTTTAGGAGTCATGTAATTACATCATAAAAGTCTCAAACCGTTCACATTTATATTGTAAACCAAGCCAGTTTTGATACTCACAGCAGCTCAAACAATGCAGTATTTATGGCTGTGGAATGGAACTTATTTATTAGGTTTGGTCATCTTTAGACATATATTGGTGCGCTTTCGATTTGATTCCATTTCGGTCCATTCTGATTGCTGGATAGGGCTTTTTATAGAGACAGAGTGATTTATAGTCTTTTGTAGAGCTGAATATGATTAGAAAAAACTATATTTACTTCATATTTCCGTGACTTCTCCAGGCCCTGGGAATTACATATTGAACTGATATTGGCAGACTTTCCATGAGAATTCTGACTGCTGTTCACTCAGACATGCTTCAGAACGTCCCACAGGAAAGACGGTAAAGATTTGTGTATTTCAGACTGAAGTGCGTATGAAGTGACAAAAAATGAATTGTACAGCACTGTTTGAAAATGTGGGGTCTTTTGCTGTTTTTGCAGAAAACTAATGGAAAATGAATCATTCAGTTGCACATTATTTCATTGAAAATGATGCAGGTTAATTCTTGCTTGTCTCATAGTAACAGTTGCTAAGGTAGGATTGGTGATCATTTTAATTTTGGGGCTTTTTAATGTGCCACTTACAAAGTCCTGGTCGTGATTGTTGGCAAAGAAGTGCTGCAGTCTGCAAGGCCAATCGGCTCGGCGCTCCAGCAGACCGGACTGAGCCTTCGGCCCACACATATAGCAGTTCCACGGGTCTTCTTTAATAGCTGCCTGCGCCGCGCCGGGCCCCACTAACAGATCCACACACTCCACACAGAAACACCTGCAGGACAGCAACCATAGAATAGAGGAATCAATGCAGGATTGAGGTAGAAAACGTCAATAGTACATCATAGCTCACTGCAGACAGCCTGTCTCACCTGCAACAGTTATTGTTTCCGCACATGAGCACTTCCCTCCCTCCGCAGCAGATAGTACAATAAGACTGGTAGCCATCGTCATCGTATTGATACGCACATTCTAGGAAGCAGTTCTATAAAAGAACAAACACATCAAATATTAATTCACTCGTATCAGTGAATACTGGGTATATGTGGATGAAAAACACTTGCCATTACAGAATCGTTCAAGAATAGAGGAGAAAGTTTGGTGGTAGTTTAGTATCTATCTGTCTAAACGGATCGTGTTTCAAGCAGGGTAATGTCAATCCATTAAAATATATATCTCATTAGTGCTGTCATGTGACTGATTGCAATTAATTGCATTCAGAAGAGTTTTGGTTTACATAATATATGAGTCTGTACTGTGTATATTTAATATATATATATATAAATACACACATATATATGTATGTATATATTTAAGAAAAATATGTCACGCTTATATACTAAATATATTATATGAATATAAAAATATAAATATACATATATAAAATATATATATAAATAAACATATATATAAATACTTTCAAAATATATGCTGTATGTGTGTGTATTTATGTAAATATACACAGAACACACATACATTAGTAAACAAACTTTTATTTTGTATGCGATTAATCACTAATAATGTATTTCACAATGAAATGCTCTGGATGGAGCAATATAAGAATTATTTTTCAGTATTAAATGTATAAAAATGATAAATATAAATGTTAAAATGATTAACGTTAATGGTTGATATTAAAAATATTCACTAAATAAATAAAACAAATAAATTGTTTAATTAAATGTCAATTTAGTAATCACATTATATTGAAGAGAATGACAAAATTAAGTACACAATATATGCTAAATTATTAAAAAAAATAAATAAAAATATAACTTGATATTTGATATGCTTCCAATATACTTAGCAACCCTACTTAATGCAATTAGGTCCAGTAAAACAAAAAATATGTAGAATATATATTTAAAAATGGCATTAGAATTATAATACATTCTAACTTTAGCATAACTTAAAGCCAACATCTTTTTGATTGTCTCACAGACAAAAACGTCTGCCAATAATGTGAATGGACATGATAAAACTACAATCAGGCAAACAAAGCAGCCCTCAAGGAAGTAGGAAGCAGGAATTTCCTGGCTTTTACCTTACAGCTTTGGCACATTCCTCCAATGAAGAGCGGGTGCTCCAGGGAAACATTAAGGCTGCCACAAGAGATGCAGATGTCTGGAAGTGTTCAAAGAGAGAGATTTTAGCAGAGGCTCAAACACTGACAGACAGCCAGTGATGAAACACATCTCAATCTGTATGTCTAACACATACCTTCAATGTTTCTACATTTCTGACGAACTTCGTATACAAGCCTCTCTGAAAAACAACAGACAAATAAACATTTTAAAACTGGAAAACCTCCCAGTGTTTCACACGTTTGGCCTAATTTGACTTGACTTCTTGTTGAATGGAAATTCCAGTGGTTTACATCACATCAACAATTAAATGATTTAACAGTCAAAACATAGCAAAGTAATCATTTTTATTAAAGGATATAAAGATGCTAATTGTAGCAGTGCTACATATAAAATACGTCAGAAATAATTCATGGTGGACAGCTGAATAACTGAAAAATCTTCAGTGCTGAACTGAATTCAAAATTAATGCAAGGTGCAGAGTCAATTATTCCAGCTGCTACATTGACATTTGTTAATCTCAAGACATACTAGTTCATCAAACTAGTTGACATTAGTTCAAAAGTGAAACCAAAACAGCTGTTATTAGATCTATAGATTATCTATCTATCTATTAGATTATATCTTTCTCATTTTTTGGATGTTGTGCAGTGGTATAGTGAAATAAAGTAAATTCACATAAATTTTCAATTTCAATTCCGTTAACATTGTTCTATTTTGTGAAGACATTAACACTTTTAAAAGTGACAGTAAAGACATTTTTAATCTTATAACTCATAATCTCTATACATTTTCTTCTTTTGAACTTTCTTTTTTATAAAAGAACTTTTCTTTTCCACCAAATCAGCATTTTAGGATGATTTCTGCTAAAAATTCAGCTTTACAATCATAGAAATAAAAGACATTTTAAAATATATTTCAATTACTGCTACTGCTATCAAACAGTTATTCACAAGTAAGCACATACAAAATAAATATTTATGTTTACATAATGTGTGTGCACTTTGTATATTTATTATGCATGTATAAATATACTGTACAAACATATATTCTGAAAATATGCACATGTATTTACATGCATATAGATTCATATATTTTATATTATATATAAATGCATTTAATATATAAACATACATTTTATAAATATACAAATGCGTGTATGTGTGTATTGATATATACATAATATACACAGTGCACATGTACACAAAAACTTCTCGATTAATCGCGATTAATCATTTGACAGTCGCAAATTAAAAACATAAAGCGGATCATTTAAAATGCAACAGTATTTTACACTTTTTCTCTTTTAGAACAGTACAAACCTTTAAAGTGCATCTTATGTATTACTATAATTCAAAGATTTTTATTGCACCACCTTTTAATTTTTTTTGATTAAATATTAAGCAGGTGTTATAACTAAGGTCAAATATAAAGCCATTGGAACTAGCAAAACTGTTGTAAGTGATGTGAAACTCTTGGCTCAGCGTGTAACCACAAAGGAGATGGTGCAAGTCTGCTCCAGTTTTCCTCTGCTTGAGTGTTTAATAAAGCTCCCTGCTGATTTAACAGCTCGTCTCTTTATTACTGCTGATAGGTTTTCCCGCCCTAAAACATGGGAAGTCATTTTGAAATTTTTAGCATGCATATACCGCAAACAAATGAACAACATGTCGGTGAAAGTGCCATTTGAACATGTGCCACAATTCAATACAAAACACATCTAGGATTAGACGAGACCCCGGTCATGGTTCCAGACACACCCTCTTGTGTTTACTCTGCCGGCTGAGTAGATGAGAGCGCTAATCCTGATTTAGCATGTGCGGGTGTGTGTTTACGAGCAAGAACTCTTTGAACTCGCTGACCTGGTTCAGTGAGAGTATCCGCTCACCTCGAGTCCGCTCGTCGATGATGTCTTTGACCTTGGGTTTCTCTGTGGCTGTGCTCTTGCGAGGCTTTTTTGCTGGTGGGGGCGTGTAGGCCGCCGCCTCTGGCTCCACCCACATCTCTGGATACACTTCCTTGTAGGGGTTACGCTCCTCTGAAAAAGGCACAATGGTACGTATAGCTATTGGTTAATGGATAATGCGGTGTGTCTATGTAAACGACCGGAGGCCAGGATCGTTTTGATTTAAACATTAACAGAGCTTAATTCCCGGCAGGCTGGCATGTGTTCAGGATTAATGGATAAACATCTAGTAAGCATCTACGAGGGATCTTAAAAGACAAAATTCTCCAGAATCTCTGAACCGAGGAACTGTCCATCAGAAATCTGGTTTGCACATTTCTGGTTAGCAAAAAACTGACTTTGAATCTTTCGGCAAGAACTTACTAGCACGTCATATTGTTCCAAACCCGTAAGACCTCTGTTAGGCCTCTTTAGAACACAAATTTAGATATTTTTGATGAAATCCGGGAGCTTTCTGATCCTTCATAGACAGGTAGATGTAATACCACATTCGAGCATAAGAAAGGTAGTAAGGACATGTGACATCAGTGGGTCAACCTTAATTTATGAAGCTATGGGAATACATTTTGTGCACAAAGTCCTTCTCTTTCATGTCAGCCTTTGATACTTGTTCCAAGCATGCGTGTGACGCTGGGTCAAAAGGTTATCAGATTGCATTCAAAATATAATTTCTTCCCACCGATGAATGAAGCTCTTACAGGTTTGGAATGACATGAGGGGGAGTAATTAATGACAGAATTTGTTAAACTGTCCCTTTAACAAATTAGGTCATTATAGACTGTCAATTTGTGTTCCACTAAAAAAGACACAAAAGTCTCTATTTGTATATTACAAAAAAAGTAGCAGCACATGGAATTGAGTAAATGACAGAATTTTAATTTCTGGGTGAACTATCCCTTTCGACAAGCTTGACATTTTCCTTAGCCAAGCAAGCAGATATCAGTATGAAACAACAGCAGTCTTACCTTCAGGCGGCTCCAGACCTTTAGGTCCTGTGGGCTGAAATCCTGCCGTGGCCCATTCAATCATCTGTTTGTTTTGCATGTCTACTGACTTAGAAGTGTCAGTGTCGTCACTCTCCGGGCATGTGAGGAAGGTTTTGCCTGCTCTAGTGCTGGCTACCTGCAAAGCAAGTCATTCAAAGGTTTTCTTCAGAGAGATTTGTGCTTGGAATGCAACAATAAACTAGAGAAGATCTGATTGGTTCAATTCTCAATTTGTACCACAAACGAATTCTTACCTGTAGCACTTCAAAGATGGCTTTCTTGTACATTGGTTGTTTATTGTAGGTTGGCTGGTGAAAGGCGTTGTGGAAGGAACTTAAAGGCAACAGTTTCTCGACACAGACCTACCGGGGCAAAAAATGAAATGAAACATTTAGAGGGATGTTTCAGGTTACAATACAACCTCTATTGACCAAAAAAAGAAGAAAATTATTCATATTATTTGTCCCTTACTGTCAATAGATTCTGCCACCAAAGCTTAAGGGACAGTTTACATCTTTTAACATCTAATCCATATTTAATCATCTTTTACATCTAAAATCGGCATCTTGTCAGTATTTACTCATCCTCATGTTGTTCCAAACCTGTATGAATATTGTTTCTTCTGTTGAATACAAAAGAAGATAATTTGGTCCAGCATTCTTTGAAATATCTTCCTTTGTGTTGAACAGAAGAAGGAACTCATATAGGTTTCTAACTTGGTGAATAAACGATTAAACGACTGTTTGGTAGAACTGTCACTTTAAATTTCATTGTTTCCTGAAAATGTAAGTAATTCATTTAAGATTTAACTTCAGTAAGAGGGAATACAAACTTACCACAGAAAACTTGCTGTCACCGAACCACATGACCCATCTAGTGCCCTCAGCCGCCCGGCTGCGTCCAGTCATTAACCAGGATACAATCCGGCCAGGCCACCAGGAGAATCCTCGTAACTTTCCCCACACAAGCTCACCAATGCCGAAACCTCGGCCATCCTGCAATATATAAACACAGGATGGATCAGCTTTTGATTTCAATCACTTTACATAAATGCAAATAACATTACCTGTGTTTTTTTTAACGGTCTTGCCTTTCAGGTATGGTAGAATATAGGTAAAATATTGAAAGAACATTGGTAAAATAGTCCATGTGCCAGCAGTGGTTCTACCTTAATTTTATGAAGCTACAAGAATACTTTATGAATACTTTAAGAATACTTCTTGTCCCTGTCAATTGTCCCATGTCTCTGATGCACCTTGTTTGCTAGCAGAGGAATGCACACGCATATGTCACGGTACTCTCATGAACACATGTCAAAGTCTGACATGAAAGAGAAGAAACTGTTCTATAAAGATGCTATTTTTGTTTTCTTTGCACACAAAAGTAAAACTATTCTTGTAGCTTCAAAACATTAGGTTTAACCACTGATGTCACATGGACTATTTTATCAATGTCTTTACTACCTTTTTAGGCCTTGAACGTGTCAGCTCACTTGTTGTTCATGCAGGGTCAGAAGGCTCTTGGATGTCATTAAAAATATCTTTATTTGTGTTCTGAAGATGAACAAAGGTCTTACGGACATGGAACAAGAGAGAAACTAATGACAGAAATGTCCTTTTTGGGTGAACTAAACCTTTTTGGCAAAGAGCTGTATGACAATAGCTTTAGAATAGTTTCAAATTGCTCCCAGACTGCATATAAACAAACCCTCCAGCAGAAAACAGGCCCCACTGTTTAAACCTGGATTTCAAATCTGGTTATCCAGACAACTTTCAGGATAACATTGCATAAATTGAATTTCTCTGAGAATAATTATCCTATTAGCAAGCAGGTGTCAAAGGTCAGAAATCTTGCTTTGATGAAACGAAATAAACTTTAAGCAGAATATGAAAAAGGCAAATCCCACATTTATCCCAAAATTTACCCAGCTAACCAATTAAGCCACAACTGCAGAACCAACCACCCAAACCACAGAATGACAACATCCTGGAATATTTCTAAATGATCAACCTCAAACCACCAAGATCATGAGGAAGTTACACGTACCTCGTACTCTGACTCAGTGGACTTGGGTGAGATCTTGTCTCCATCCCCAATAGACACCGGCTCTGGGGTGGTGGCAACGTTTGGAGAGGCTGGGTCGGTAGGTTGCTGCTGCTGCTGCTGCTGGAATGGTGGAGGTTGTTGCTGGGGAGAAGACTGGGGTTTGAGGTTGGTCTGAGGTTGAATTTGAGGCTGTGGCGGTTGCTGCTGTGTTGGCGGCGTCGGTGGAGGAAAGAGTAGTGGGACGGGGATTATGGAGCTGTCTTTTTGAGGCTCCGACTCTACCTCGCCATGGTCCTCCATTGAGTTCATCACAGACACCAGATTCGCCTTCTTCTCTGCCTGCAACGTAGGGAACAGCGGGACAGGAAGAGGAGGAGGTAAAGCACATGGAACAGCAGTGGCTTTCCTGAGAATAGCAAAGTTCGGAGTAATGGTGACTGCTCGGTTTGTTTATAGTACTTTAATCCCACGTGCCAACACAAATATCCCCATCCTTTTGATAAAGCACAAGAGCCGCCCCTTTGAGAGTGATAAGTGGCAGAAACCTGTGAAAACAGTCCTCTTTTCATTGCGGTGAAAGCTGTGTGCGATCACTTGGTTAACAATGAGAGCTCCCCCCATGGCGGAGATGGATGCGTGCTGGAGAGTTCAGCGAGTTTGTCCAACCTGACTCTAAGCTATTAGGTCAAAAACAGAGGACACGAGCCAAGCCATGACTTAAGCAGCTCACAGCAAATCCCTAACAGCTGCACCTCTCTCGTCCTCTCGTCCTCTCTCACTCGCACGTGAATCTCTTTCACAGCTGTACTTTCTCTGCTGCTGGGGTCCAGCTCCGTCTCCGATTTCACTCACACACACGTGAACCTGGCAGTGTCGCCTGTGTGTGTGTGTCTGTGTACAGAGAAAGCGGTTGGATCCATCCCCAGAAAGCTCTCCCTATGTCTCTCTTTAGCTCACACCCTTCATTATGGTGGCTATACATTCATGTAAGCCCGCAAAGGGGGGGGGGGGGGGGGGGGGGG
>JAUYWG010000053.1:15316459-15340166 GCA_034779775.1 Enteromius afrohamiltoni
CCCCCCCCCCCCCCCCCCCCCCCCCCCCCCCCCCCCCCCCCCCCCCCCCCCCCCCCCCCCCCCCCCCCCCCCCTCTGGAGCCAAGAGCTCATGAGTGTGCATGAATAGACAGGATGAGTGTGGAGTAGAAACATGTGGCCTCAAATCAAGAAGCCCCACTGCAGTTTATAAATATCTGTATAGCTTCACTGGCTGCTACGATGAGCTGGGCCATATGTGCCAGGCTGCTTGTCTTTGACAGCGGTTTACTTTGAAAAGAGTATTTAAGTGTATTCAAGCAGTTTTGTGCATATGTGCATGTATTTATCTCTGCAGTATTGGGCGGTGTGATGGTATATACCAGTAGTTTGCAAGTGAGCCTAAGTAAAAAGGGAGCTGCAAGATGTCTAATTGTGTCATTTGCTTAGCACTTTTCGCAAACCGTTCCATTACAAAATAAACAAGCAACAACCTATTTCTTAGGTTGAAGAATACTGTTCAAAAAATTATGGAAATGTGCTTTTGAAAGGACAAATTGCTATCAAGTGTAATGCTCAGGTCATTAAGTGTACAAATGATACAACAATTCAATTATTTAGTCACAGATTGCATTTAAGCTGCAATGTTTCAACGGATATAAGTTTGTCAGAATTTAACAGTAGAAAATTGCTGGCCACTGCATTGTAATTCAATTGGGGTATGTGCTATAGAGGAAATATACAGCTGCACTATTAACATAACAACGAAAGCTAATTTAAAGTTTTCTGATGTTTCCACTAGAATGTTTCATTTGTCTTATTAATGAAAAACCTGATTCAACTCATCAGTTTATTACTGTGTTAAATAGGGAGACATCTAATCATTCTGGGACCAGGAAAACTACAGTGGACATAATACAGAGCCTTGGGGGACTCCATATTGTACTTAGATACGTGTTCGATTTTAAAGTTTCTACTTTTCACTTTAGTTTTTTTTTTACAAAGTTACAAAAATGTCTGTAGCAAATTCAGCATTTTTTTTTTTTGCTTTGTGCAGTATTTATTTTTTGTTTCATTTAAAGAAAAAAAATTCTAAAGTTTAAAATCATTAAGCATTATTAATTATTTGCATGTATTTTTTCTTCGTTTCAATGGATTTACAAGAGGAATTATTACAGCCTGTGTAGACTCATTTGAATATTGACTTTGACAACGGGAGAGTCACAAAAGAACCACTGTTACATATAATGCAATAGAATTAACACTGAGATGTTGCTGGACCGTTTATACCAGATATATCAGATATATAAGTACCAAATAGATTTACACTGTTCTCTGACTCTGTTAAGCTCTATATACTTCCCCAATATAATATATATATATATATATATATATGTGTGTGCGTGTATAGTTGTAAGCCATATACACTGTATTCATTCATTTGTTAAGATTTGTTTCAATTCATGAAATACTTTTCACTTCAAAAGTATTTAAATCACTAAATTTAATACTAGACATCACATCACTGTTATTGAAGATATAAAGCAGTTTTTGTTGAATTTCTTCCAAAGTTACTACATTATGGTGTCTGCTGTCTGCTTATCAAATATAATATTTTCTGTCATACACCAGTGGCTTATCATTAATGTAATCTTAGTCCAATCATTTTAAACCAAGCATATAAACAGGATTAAATCAGAGAATAATTGAAATCTGAAACCCTTATCTAAAGAAAATATTATCTTGAGCTCCCCACGACTTTTTAACTCACATCCTTGCGGCTCTGTTCGCTCTAAATGTACACAATTTACATACCACACAACAAGCCAAACTCACCCTATGTGATTGATGAAGAGTAAAAATGCCTGCTTTTGATATAAAACCCACACATAACTAATCGCTAGCTTGACAACCCTCCTTTAGTTGTCAAAGCTAACATAGAAAATGACAGAACTAGCCAATACTGCAGGCATATATTGCGTATCAAACTGTACAGTCACACGGGGAGAAGAATGTCGACTCAGGAAGAAGGAACGAGTTATTTATATTTAAAAAAATAAAGAAATCAATAGAAAACTGACTGCCTAAAAACTGGGGGAGGTGTGGAAAGCAATGCGGCTTTAAGTGGAGATTTGCTTCTGGACGTGTTTTTTTTTTTCCTCAGCTGTAAATGCCCCTCTTCGGGGGCCTCACTGTAGCGAGTCTGGCACTTGAAATTGAGGGAGAGGGAGACGAGAAGGAAGGAAAGGGGGAGGGTTCCAGGAGTACAGTACTTTACAGTCTTTGTCAGCCACAAACACACGGCCCTGCTAAGAAAAAACATGATATACAAGCAGTATGTCATGCACAACAGAGCTTAAAATAACAAGTGTATTTATAATAGTCCTAAGAAAAAAATACAACTACAAACAGCAACAATTACAGTCATCTGTAAAGTTGGAATCACTTAAAAAAAAAAAAAAAAGCTCAATAAATATTTCCTAAATAAATGCATTTAAAGATAATTAAAAAGCATGAAAAGCTCATTTATTGGCCTAGCTTGCCACATGGCTGTCCAAAATATTAAAAGCTAATTTAAAAAACTAAAAACACAGATCTTGAGATGCATTTAGAGAAAATCTTTCTGAAACTAGCACTAGTCTTACATTTCTAACTAACCAAGAATATCCTCAAGCCACTGAAGTAATGAGATGTAAATCTCAGCATCAGCTTTAATAAAAGTTACTTTTAAGCCAATATGGGACTAAAAATGTGGATGTATTACAATGCTATTTATAATGCAGTATCTTCACATAGAATAATACAGAAGCTTACAGAACTAAGTGATAAACTAACCTCTTCAGTTAAAGCTCTTATACACAGTACACATAAATCCAATACTGAAAGGTAAGAAGGGTAAACGTGTGAGAGAGGGTTTATGTTAAAGCTGGTGTGCTGTATTACAGGACAGGCACAAGCCTTTAGGAGCACTACCTATATCTGAAAGGAAACACCCATGGCCTTAAGCGGCTCTCCACATTACGAAGCCTCTTTTCCAAGAAAGCTCCTCTGGCAAATTCTTTCATCCAACCTTATTGTAATTTATCTATATACCATGACGATTCGATTCAATTCTATGATCAGCTACTGCACATGGAAGCCTGTAGGCCTATTATTTTGCATGTTAGGCATTTGAATGTGTTGTTCATAAGACGTAGGAATAAAAAGACAGCATTACTTAAAAAAATATATATATATACTTATGATTTATGATCATAAAGACAGCCTGAGGATAGTATAAGAGACTTTGGGACCAGCTAATGTAAGTTTCATGTGCCCTATGTCAGACCATTGTTACTATCTCATGTATTTTGTCATACGTTTACGCATTTTAGTAGCTAACTGGGATCATTTAAACATGTAACCAGGCTGACATTAGCAAGCTGGCAAACTGATGAGTTTTTTGACCTAGGATGAACACAACATTGTAAGAATGACTGCTTCGGAAGCGTTAGTTTGGGTTGAAAGTGTCAAATAAATCAGTATTATGTCACAACTAAAAATGTTAGCAAAAACGATCACATAGGCCTGCAAGTATAAATGTACTCACCCTCAGGCTATTCAAGTTGTAGATTAATTATTTATCTCATTACAACTGATTTGGACAAATGTAGCATTATGTTCGATTACTAATGGATGCTCTGCGGTGGATGGGTGCCGTCAAAATGAAGCTGTTGTTATTTATATATAATCCACAAGTAGTCCACATAACTCCAGTCCATCATTTAACATCTTGAGAAGTGAAAAGCTGTGTGTTTGTAAGAAAAGAAAGTTCAACTGTCGCTTCTGGCCAAAGTACCAGTCCATAATCAATAATAATGCTTCCTTCAGTGAAGAAGTCCATCCTTTCACATTTGTCCACCTCCATATTTGTTTTACTGTTTTCACTTGTAAACAGTATATTATCTGTGTATAGTTTTCTCCTGATTCAGAAAAAAAGCATTTTCACTAAAGGAAGTGTTATTGTAGATGACATACTGACATACATGTTTTGAAGTTAAACAAGCCTTTACAATGGAACTGTTTCTACAAACATGTATCCTTCACTGTTAGCTGATGTTATTGTGGTGTTTTTATCAGCTGTTTAGACTCTCGTTCTGACGGCACCCATTCACTGCAGAGGATCCACTGGTGAGCAAATGATTAGGGATGGGTATCATTAAGGTTTTTACAGTAGTATTACTGCTTTTATCGATACCACTTATCGATTTGGTACTCTTATCGGTTCTTTTTGTTTTTATTTGTATAAAAAACATACATATTTTTATTTTATATATATATATATATATATATATATGAAATATGTGCGGAACAGACGGATGTTTCACGCGTGAGATTGCTATTAATAAGTGCAGGAAAATGACTTTAATATTATTGCAAATTAGAAAAGGTTCAAATATGCTAGTTTAAAATAAACAAGATTACGCAAAATGATAAAAAAGTATATTATTATTTTGGTAACACTTTATATTATGTGGCCTTAACTACTATGTACTAACATTTGATTTAATCATTTGGTAGCATGCACTTATCTTATACATACATGTGTATATACACTGTACTTATATTTGTAAAAATATCTATATGTACTTACATCTGTAATTAATTTATGTTTAAATTTAAAATTACACTGTTGACCCATCTCTTACACATTAACCCACCCTTAAACCTACCCATTCTACTAAACCCATCCCTAATTTTCCCCGTATCCCACCTCAAAGTGTTTTGCAATACAATATAAACATAATTTACATAATATTTTGATGTAAGAACATAGTAGTGAAGGCCATCTAATATAAAGTAACATATATATATATATATATATATATATATATATATTTCTATTCATTTATTTATTTGAACTGTAAAAAGCCAAACTTGCTGAACACAGCTGATGGATAGTCAGTGTGCAGCACATAAAAACATTATGAAAGCTATCCAAACAAACGTTTAATAAACACTGTTCCCTTAAACATTTTTGAACAATATGAGGAAGCAGTGTGATTTAATTCAAATGCCGGCAACACAGCAGTGCACACTGAAATTCCAACAGGCAGGGGATGAATGGCTATCGCCACTGTGTGACAATCGCATTTATTTTGATGTGACTTTGTGCGAGACCGAACAAAGGCTGTTCACTTTTTAGCCTCCCAAGTTCAGAGAATAGAGGTTGCACTCAGTTTGCGATTGTACTGGGTCCATTAAAGACTCTGTGTGCAGCAAAGGTCAGGCATGCTAAATGAGGTTTTTTTAAAGCCTTCTCTGTATTTGTTCACTTAGATCTGCTCAAAGCAATTTCAGTCAAAAAGTAGCTATTTCCTTAAATTGCGAATGAGTCTTCAAAAGCTGAAGTGCAAAACTCTGCCTGCTTCAGTCTGTGCAGCCTTGACTCAGAGTACGAGCAAGCGCTGGCAGCGCACTAATCACACGCGGTTCCCGGGTTCAGCCGGTTCATTCATATTTGCATATCCTTAAAAAGACACACACCGCATTTCCGTTTCAACACAAGCGACAACCACTGCAAGTTTTACACGTTTGTGATAGCAACCCAAATCTGACCGACTGAAAAAAGCATATTACCTTTGTTTTCAAGCTCAAAAGCAAAACTTTCCTTTTAAAACAAGCCTAAAAGCATTATTTTGAGCTAAAACATGCTACGCCTCTGCGACCCTAATATATAAATAACCACAAAAAGCACACTGTCAGATAACGGCACACTTAAAAACCAAGTGTAAACTTTCAAACGTGAACAAAGCCAAAGATATGTCCTATGCACTACATCCTACAGAGGCAGTAAAACAGGAAATACATTCAGCTCTCTGCTATCCCCCTGCTAGAAAAAAAAAAAAAACCTTTTAAGCAAAGCATTTTTTCTTGTACTTGCAATGTTTTATGCCCAGTCCGGCACTCTGGTTTTAAAG
The DNA here is from genome assembly GCA_034779775.1 of Enteromius afrohamiltoni. Lineage (NCBI taxonomy): Eukaryota > Metazoa > Chordata > Actinopteri > Cypriniformes > Cyprinidae > Enteromius > Enteromius afrohamiltoni. The sequence continues at coordinate 15,322,377 of JAUYWG010000053.1, forward strand.
AGATGGGTTTCCTTTAAGCTACCCGTGGGTAGATGGTCCGTAACAAGTCTCCTGGAAATACCTGAAGTCAGCATATTCCTCCTCCAGCAAGTCTACTCAGACATGCACACTGTCCCCTGCGCTATCAACAACAAACAAGCCAACCGACCTACCCATACACGCCTGCACTCTGCACTTTAAATCCAACGTGTGAGTCGCTTTTTTTCCTTGTCCCACTCTTGGCTCAGTGGAGACCGCTTCAAAAAAAAAAAGAAAAAAAAGAAAAAAAAAAAAAAAACAGAAAGCATGAACATTTCTTTGTCTGGGAATTCAGGGTCAGGTGGTTCCCAACAGGAATTCTGGTTGGCTAGAGAGGACTTGCAGAATGTTGGCGGCTGTCCAGGAGGCTGTCTTGCAAGCAGCGCTGGAAATTCGCTGTAAACCTCATCTTCACCCTTATATCCATAGTACGGAGTTCATTTCCACTGCAGAGAGAGTAGTGAGGGCAGAGGGGGAGGAGTGAAGGGAATGGGATGGGGTGGGAAAGAGGAATCTACTGTAGCATTGGGCACTTATTAAAAAAAAAAAATGAAAAAGAAAAAAAAAAAAAGTAAAAGACATGATCCCCTTCGCTCACTGAAAGTGAAAGCAGGCTGGGTTTTATCCCCCCACAGCCCTTAGGGCCACCCCTTCAATGCTAACAAAGCTCTGCTGACTGTATGCAGCTCAGGCCTCGTAGCCAGAGGAAGGAAACATGTCAAGGTCCCTTTCAATAGAGCTTCCTGCTGCATTGTTGTGTCCGGTGTGGAGCTGCTTTGAGAAAACATGACTGCACAGACCTTTCGGAGAGCAAACAGAGAAATGACATGTTACGATCTGCGCTCTTCCACAATGTGCCTATTCAGAGAGAAAAAAAAAAAATTCCCAGGCTCCCGATGGAGGATTCCTGCTCTCTGCGTGAAGAATGCGAAACGCCCATTTCTGTGGAATTTTACGATGTCCACTCACGAGACAACTGTGTGTCCGGCTAATTTGGCCGTATTTCTGGGATCTCTGACACTTTAATGGGTTGTCCTCAAACACAGTGTGGCGAGGGCTGGGGAAAAAAATATGGGGGCGGGGGGAGCTTGATGTTGATTGGTCGGCTCCCTTTGGTTACCGAGGAAAAAGAATGTTATGTAACAGAGAGCCGTTCTCACCATGCAGCGCTGTAGAAAAACTGTCAACCACCTGTACCTGCGATGACACTAGAGCTTCACTACAGCAATGGGTGTTAAAGGGAGAGTTCACTCAAAAATGAAATCCTGTCTTTAATAACAAACCTGGCTTCCACTCATCTTTGGAACACAAATTGAGATCTTTTTGAGCAGTTATGAAAGTTTTGTGATCCATCTCCCCATCCATTAGGCCATGACTGTCCCATTATATTAAACTGGATTTTCTTTAAAAAGCAACCCTGGGGTGGGACTATCTGTATGATCCAGGTGTTCTGGAAACCTGTTTCAATGTCAATAGTAGAGCAGAAATCACACTTCACATTCAAGTCAAGACACATCACAACAATTTCAGCTCTGCATGTTTATGTAAAAATGTATAAAAAATTCAACATGACTCAGACTAAGACAAAAACAAAAAAAACATTAAATGATGATATAACCTTGAAATGTCACATTATTGATCTTGGATAATTCAAGATATCTCCAATATTTAGTGAAACTGATTAATAATTTACAATCAAACTGTGGCTGTGTGTAGGGTAGTGCAAATGGGCCAACCTTTTAATGGGGCCCTGCATCCTCTACTTATACTTGGCCCTGTCCCATGCTAGGAATGACCCTGATCCTAACCAGAAGCAACAAGTGTCATGTTATTTTTTTTTGTCCACACAAAAACACTCTGGCAATCACAACTAGGTATATACAATACCGATAAGTTGATTAATATATCTACCGATATATTGATACCGAAAAGTGATTTTCAAAACATTTCAAATATTTTGTATATATATATATATATATATATTAATCATTTTAAAAAACATTAAAAAACAACAGCAAAATAGACTAAATAAGCTTGAACAATATCCGATATTAATTACCGATAAACTTAAAAATCTCTAATACTGGCCAACTTATCTGTGGATCAGACTGCTACAAACTACCACTACCGATTCTAACACCTCAGACTGGCCACTGCATTCATGACAGACGTGTCTGTGCATGGTTATAATGAGTAAACCACTAGATTATCGGTGTAAGAAGAAGCCAGCAAGACGCTTCATGAAATAAATGGTACCTTCATGCGAGATCAAATGACTCATCAAATACACTTGGCTTTCACAGAGTCTATTCGGGAAGCCGTCGTCCTGGCAAACGTTCCTGCCATGATAGAAATGCTGACAGGCTATCCTATCTCTCTTCCTCTGGGACAGTGGCGAGCAGTGGTACTCACCTCCAACTTCCACTTGGCCAGCAACTCCTCCCTGGTCCTCTTGCTAATGTAATAAGGGTCACCGGCCTGGAAGGTTACTCTGGGCATGGGTCTTTGACGGAGGCTGACTTCCCAGCCCACTCCCCCACGGAGCCTCCCTCGAGCTCCCTGTTTAAAGGGACAAAAGCAAAAATAAAAGGAAAAGAAAAAATTAACGACTTTTTCTCTCTCCGTTTTAGTGTGCTTTTCTATCTAAGCGATCCTAAATGATGGAAGGAAGTAGGTGGTTTGTTTGCGAATGGTTTTAAAGCGTTCCGCGAATGGGCTGGTGGGGGACTTTCAAACTAATCATCAGTACGAAGAGGGTTTGAGCGACCCGACGAGAACAGGGACCCTTGTTTTTAAGCAGAGGACCAAGTGTATTTGATATTTCACCATTAGGGTACCATTTTTTTCATCAAGTGGCTGGAAAAACAGGCACCATCTTCTCAGGAGATCTTGAGCGATTAACGGAAAGGTTGAATTTTCACAGATGGAAACACAAAACATGCAGACATATATCACAAACAGGCACACAACAGGAAGACGGTTTTACCTCATTCTTTGCAGAGTCCCCACCCTCGTCCTTCTTGTGCTCCACGTCTAGAGGGAAACAGCCACAAGAACAAGCGATTACCTGAAATGTTTCTGACAGTCTGGATTTGTTGCAATGGAAATCTTCGTCAATCTTCAGCATGAGGCCTTTATGATATTTTTGCATCGGCATTCCACAGAAATGTGGAAGAGTAAGCGTAAAATAGTTTTGAGCCAAAATAAACTATTCTCGTTTGTGTGCAAAGTTTTTTCCTCGTTTAAATAAAGAGCTGAGAAGCCAAAAGCAGCAGGGAAACGGACCATTTTAGCTTGAGGGATTTGTGTTACTAAATTGAAGTCTTCGAGATCTTTAGAAACTGAGCATTAATGTCAGTCAATCACTATCAAAAAAAGACTTGTTGGGTTGCTAAATACGTACTGGGAAAATTTGCCACAGGGCAATATGTACTTAAACACAGCATGAATGTGTATTTGTGTGTGGCACCAAAATATTGCTATTTAAAAAAATGTTACTGGCCGAGATGCCAGATGTTCTGTCTGTACTATAATTGGCTGGATTAATAGCGTAACTGATGATTTGGCTTAATATAAAAATAAGATAAAGTTTAAATAATGCACTTGAGAATCTGTCAAAAGCTATCATCTACATGGTAACAAAAGTATCTATTTATTTAACTGTGCTTTACATTTTTGAATAACACATTAGGTTTCAGTTTGATTTTGAAGCAATTTTGTTTCCATACTTTGCATAACAGATTTGTTTTATTTAATGTTTTCTTTCTATATGATGGTAACTATAGCTGAATTCTTTTTTTTAAATATCAATTTTGAGTAAATATTGTATAAAATAAGGGCTCATTTATACGGAATTATATCGGCCCACCCGGCTCAAGACATCAGTATCAAAATGAGCTATTGAAGATCCAATATCGCTCAACCACTGCTTTTAATATCAGTTTTCTCAAAGAACAGCAGTAATTCCAAAAGCATGAAATCAAAAACTATTCTCTGCGCTACACACAAACTAAGTGCTTCTCTGCAGGCTCCAATTCACACACAAATGCAGGACATCATAAATACTTGCAAAAATGAAACAACCACTTTGACTCATTATTATAGCTGATTTGACGCCTCTGACATTCAGTGTTTTTGCAGCGGGAAACCCCCCCATCATTGCATCAATGCATTCGTCCGCTGTTTTGTGTCTCACATCTTTTTTTAATAGTACAGGCAGAAGTATTTTTCAGTTGGTGTGTCAAGTTAAAAATAGCCTGCTCTATTCCATTGTGCTGCATTTATAGTAGCTGAATCCAAAAACGTGAACACCCCCTAAGAAACATCGGATCGTCCGATGTAAGAATAGCTCTCCATTTTCATTCAAAAAAAAAAAAACACGGTTCAATCCATGCCTAGTAGTGGTTAATGTGATAGCTAGCTACTCAGTAATTCCACTGCAATCTGCTGTAAAAAAAAAAAAAAGAATAACTTCCCCAACACTCACACTTTCTCCATACTCATCCAACGCCATTCATCTTGTACACATTCCACAACGCCACAACGAATCCTCCCGAAATTCTTGAAAAGTTCTGACTCCTTTTTTGCCCTGGCATTGATTTATACTCCTGACGTTCCCACATACAAAAGGATGTAGTTCATGCATGAACAGCTTTGTCTTGGCTGGGTTCAGCAGGTTAGGTCGAGGTTAGCCAGAGGCTACGATTACCAGTGACCTGTAACATTACCAGGGCTATCATGATGATTCATGATTCAGGAGTACTGAGACTCCCTTCTAACTTGGGGTTGAGGAAGACAATATTACAGAGAGCTCAACAAAGCTTTCTAAAAGCACACCCACAATTCCAATACTGCATCAATAAAACGTGGCCCCTCAAATGCCTTTGGATTTTCAAGTGAATAGAGAGGCTACAGATTCTCTAATTTACTTCAGTACTGTATAGAATAGTTTATTTTTACAACCTTTCCTTTTTGCTCGAAGCCCAACTTTAGCATGATAATCAGATCAAAAGTAACACTAAGCATTACAAACTTTCCCACATCAAAGTGCTAGCGCAGAGCTCTGGGAGGTTAAAAAAAACAAAGATTAACTTGAACTCTGCAAGTTAGAAATTTGAGAAATTAAAAAGGTTTTTTTTTTTTTTTTATGTTTGGTAAATATCAGTTCCTTAATTGTCACTGCAATCCCAGTGGTGATGTGTATCATGAAAGATTTAGTTTTCAAATAAAGGATTTGTGTAAACACACCGTTTCAACAATGACAACTTCCTCCTCTGTGCATCTACTGACTGTCGCTGCAAAACTGACGAGCATTCTTTTAGTTTAAACAGTAGAACACAGTGCAAACAATGCCAAGGTCAAGGGTTTGATTCTGAACGAATGAGCTGAATTGCATCAGGAAAAGTCACTCAATACACAGTCGTACTACCAAATGACTAAATGCAATTTGCTAATATTTTAAGTACATTTAACAATGTTAAATGTTTAAAATAAAATAAAATCAATCCATTGCTTCAAAATATTTTAACAAATATTTATTTATTTATTTAGGATTTACTCATTTTGGATTCATTTATTTATGCATTTTTTACATTTTCTAATTTGATTATATGTATATTTTAAACAAATTGTACCGTGCCACCCCTAATATATAACTAATGCTTTTAAATATTAAAATAAATATAAACATTTTAATTTGAATAAATGTCTAATGCAACAACAAAATAAAAAGATAAATTTAAATAAAACAATAAATAAATAAAATGCCAGTAAAATGACTGCTTAAACTGTATTTTAAGAACACTTTTTTGATATATGCCTGCAGCACAAAGACATGAAAGAACCTTAAATGAATACACAAAAGAATCTTAAACACCTCCTTTTGATAATCATTTAGTTTGAATGATGAGCGGGAAACTTCATATAAATAGATCTGTGGGATTTAGACCAGGCTTATAGGCAATCTGTCACGGCATATTCATGACGTCTCTATACTGACATGAAGCCAAAAGAAGTAGACAGCACCCATTTTAATAACCCACTAGCCTAAGGAAAGTCTGTTTGAAGTGTGTTAAAGCTCCATCCCCAGCCACATCACAACACTTGAGTGTTGAGAGGCCGTGGGCAAAACCTGAGAGCTTGTTTTCTTCAAAAGAGCCATTAAAAGCCTGTCAGTAAAGTACCACACACACCCAGTCAAAACAAAAGGCCCTGACCCCCGAGTCCTCGTCACATTTATAGCATGTGCAAATCCTCTCCCGACGCATCTTTCTGTCTCTTCCTCTTTTCTCAGTTGCTCGACGGGAATAAGCAAGCCTGTCTGTATGTTGAGGAAGGGGTTCATTCCGCTGAGACTGCCAAGGTCACTGGGTTTGTGAGCATGGTTGGCACGCTGTGCCCATCGAGCCTCTGGCGTGCCAGTTTGAGCACATGCCAGCCTGCGTGTTCAGAGCGTTCATTTCCCCTTCACTAGACTGAAATCCGTCCTGTGCCCTCTGGGTTGAGCTATGAAAAAGACACAGGTACTGCCGGATTTGCCCATTCTCAGTCAATAAAAGCAAGATTGATCTTTTTGACTCAGTTCATGGTTAAATAAAATCTTTGGTGGGATTGAATTAATGGTTGACATACAGCTTCTAGGTGTGATTAACTATCAGCGATTAGTATTGATTAGCATTAGTGTTGGGTTAATGAAGTCTGGCAAACAAGGGTACTGACTAATGCAAATAAATCTTGTTTATGGTTAAATCTGTAGGCAGTTATGCAGCCTACCAAAAATATTTAGGCATTCAGTAAGAGCTCGGTGTCAATGTTCACAAAGTTTCACTGTGTTTTTATTCTGATTTACTTATTAATTACTTAAATGTGGGTGTGTTACAGCTGCAATTTCCATCTTGTTTACAGATAAATGTGCTTATATGTCTCATAAACTAATGTCTCTGTCACTTATTCTCTGTACAATACACAGAGAGCCTTCTATCATTTTTAAAATACAAAATAGGTGTATTTTTTTTTCAAATAAATAGCTAGTAAAGTTACAAATATTAAACCAACATAATTTTAAAAAACTATTTATATGTTACTATATATTATTTTGTATTATTATAAACATTTTAATTGCATTATGTATATCATTGTATAGTAATGCTATAATGTAATTATAATTTAATGCTTTTTTAATACTACTGTATATATATATATATATATATAGCGCTCCAATCAGATCACGTATAGCCAATCATTTGATATCCACTGGAGATAAAAATAAATCAGCAGAAGCAGGGATGCATAGACCAGAGGGGGGGGAAATATATATACATTTTTATAAATCTTAATAGATTTCCCAGAGCCTGCAAGGCCTCTGCTAGTGTGTCATTTGGGACATGTGTTGGCAAAATAGCCTTTAAAGGGATAGTTAACTCAAAAATTTAAACTGGCTGTTTATCTACTCAAACTCAGGCCATCCAAGACGTTACTGACTTGTCTCTTGGTAGAAGAGTAAAGAATTAATAAAATCAATGGCTACTTTCAATTTGAGAGTCAAAAAACATATCAGGCAACACAAAATGAATACCTGTGGCTTCTGGTGATATTTTGAAGTGTCTGCAACTGAACATTATTCACAACATTATTAGCTGTAATCTACAACCTCAGGAAAACAGTTTGGAATGATGAACCAACTCACCAAATGGAACTGAGTTACTTCAAATGCAGCTTGAGCAGTTACTCAATCAATGACTTTCCGATGCGACTGACAGTCACTCCGAATCAAAATGAGTCAACATACCATGCATATGATCCTATGATACCAGCATTGCCAACTCATTCAGCGCTCTAGTTTCTCCAACTGAGAAAACATTTCTGAAGAACTGGTGCGCTGCTGATACCAGCATTGAGGTGAGCTGGTTAAGACTAGTTTACTCACTTGAACATCAGGAGCAAAGTTTGCGCTGCCTGATTTGCTTTTTTGACTCTCAGTGTGATGGTAGCTATTAATTTGCATTTTATCTATCACCAAGCACCACAGTTTCAGCAATCTTCATATAAATGCACGAAGGCATGCCACAACTAATACATTCAATGTAGTGTGAAATGCAGACCACTAGAAAAATATTTGTATCAATATATATATATATTTGTAAGTTCCATTACATTATATGTCTGACTATACATTGCTGTGCTTGTTGTGGAGCCATTGCTTACATCAGTGGTTTTCAATCCTGTTCCTCGGGACCCACTGCTCTGCACATTTTGCATGTCTCCCTTATCTGACATACTGATTTGAGTTCATGGATCTCTTTCTTAATGAGCTGATGATCTGAATCAGGCGTTTAAATTAGGGAGACATACAAAACGTGCAGAGCTGTGGGTCCCCAGGAGCAAGTTTGAAAACCACTGGCTTGCAATACATCTGAACTTTATTAGAAACCCCTCACTAATTTCAGATACTCAGTGATTTGGTTCTTAATTGTCCATCTCACAGTAAAAGTCAAATGTTACGTTTTTATAAACTTAAAATTTAAACATTGACACCAGTGGTTTACCCTTCATTTTATATAGGTACAAAAGACTTTTGGTGCACAAAGAAAACTAAAATAACTTTATTTAACAATTTAAGCCTATAATATTACAGTTGAACCACTAACTGATGTCCTTACTACCTTTCTGGGCCTTAAACGTGCCAGCTGCATTGCGGTCAGAAAGATCTTGGATTTCATCAAAAATATCTTCATTTGTGTTCAGAAGACGAATCAGCTGCACATTTATTTGCACCTTTATAGCTATTGCAGTTTATATGTAAAGGGCTCTTATTTTGACATGGCTTTGTTCAGTTGTCTTTGTCCTCATTACTTGAGTTTAGTTCCTGTTTTCTGTGTTACTGCTGCGTATAGCTGGTTGTCATGGTTACTGATTACATTCCCACCTGTACCTTGTTGTACTCCTCATGATATTGTGTATTTATTTCTTCTTCAGATTGCTCACTTTATTGTTTAAATGTATGCGTGTAGCGTATTTTTGTAAATGAAAGTTCCACTGCACTGAGCTCCACCTCTCCACGTCTTTGTCTGATCAACGCTGTGGCAATAGCATTGTTAGCAGTTATAGCAAACAGCACACACTTTGGTCATCTGGTGTGTGACGTTTTAGATTTCCAAAGCATTTTAAATGGCCTGTCTAGACTTTATGCCATTTTACATAGGTCTACAAGTTGGCCTCTTTCACCACAAAGTGTGTTAAGGGAGACTGATGTAGGATCAGTGTGTAAGTGCCCTGGGCATTGCGCCATGCACCTGGCACGGCCTCCACTGAAAGAGAGCTACAACACAGACCTGCTGTCTCTCTGTGCACTGCACCCAATCAAGGCAGGCTGCCAGCAGAGACACGGCACGGTCTGCCCGGCCTTTACTCACTGCTCTCATCAAGGTCAATCCCTGACCCCACAGTATGGAAAGAGAGAGAGAGAGGGGTCTAATAATTGGCATCACACTGGAGAGCAATGCTATTTAGGAGCTTATCAAAAACACTGATGAACCTGTAGTGCCACTGCAAAAAATAAACATATCTTAGCTGAGCTGCAAGCTTGTGAATTGTAATAAATGATGAAATGAAAAAACAAACAAGTGATGTGTGATAATATACAGATAATTAATAGTAAACACAGATTGCATTGTCTTTTTTGGCAGAACACAAACCAAACATACAGCGCAACAGTTTAATTCACAAACAAATCCCTTGATTTCAAATGTTTTTTCTGAATCAGACTGAATCAGTGACAAGACTCACTCACTTTTTGGTACTTCATCTCATAACATTTTCATAGTTAACACATGAATGATATGCCACTTCATTTGAGCGAATCACGGCGCGGGATGTCTAATCGCGTCTTTGCATTGACTTAACATGTAAATCACTCGCGCTTAACGCTTCGTTCACGTCTGGTGTGACTGAAGACTGAAGAGCTTTATTCTGGGATAACAACCTGCTGGGTGTACATTATCCCGCTTATTACACGGCTTCTTGCCACAAAAAAAATCTATTAATAAATAAAACAGTACAATTATAAATAAGTGTTTTAACCGGGGAGTGAGTTGAGTCATCTTCTATCCACTGCTAAAAAAGTTTGATACATGTTGAAATTAATGTTGAAGTCCTCCATTTGAACTCGTGGTTAAGCCACAGGATGGTGCCAAACGGTCAGCGAGTGATATAATTACTAACGGTCAAGATGATGCGTAGTACCCGGAAACCGTGGTCTGTGTTATTAGTTTTATCGGTTGTTATCTGGGAATAACAAACATTGGAATGTGGCGACTGACCAATCGGAATCGAGTATTCCACAAAGCCGTGTAATAATGGTAAATATTGTTAAAAGTCACACGTGTAATTACTAGGTTGATCCAGGTTCTGATCAATTTTTAGAAATACTAAAGAATGGAATGAATCCATTATGATGCCAAATTGAAATTTAAATATTGCGAAGAATCTAAAATTTAAACGCATGTTAACTTTTGCAGCACTATTAATAACTGAAACCTTTACATTTTTATTTCTCTTAAAGCATGCGCATGTATTTGAAAAAGAAAAATACTGTGTTGAGTGAAGTTCTGTGTACTGCTTATGTTTCAATATTAACAAAATAAAATAAAATAAAATAAAATAACAAGATTAAATAAAATGATAAAATAAAATTACAAAATAAAATAAAATAACAAGCGGTGTAAATCGGTATACATAGTGAAATTATGTGAATAATGAATATATGAAATAGTGAAACCTAAACAAACATGGATATGAGGCAGGGGTGTTTGGTGCCCTCACCGGGTAAACAAAATCCTGTATGAAACACTGATGGAGAGAGAATCTTGCCAAATCGCTCTGTACACATTGTGGGAGGCTGGTGTCTTTTGTTGGCAAATGTGATTTTTTTAGGAATGTAATTACCCTGATTTACATATTAATGTACTCATTTAACAATAATTATTTGTCCTTCAAGTCAATAGTACCAGCAAAGCCTCCAAAACCATTTTACAACCCCACTTGTTTAATGACTAAATACTGTATTTTTCTGCCATCATAATGACACGTTCTTGGCCTCGGGCCCACGAGTGGCTCAGTGAGCAGACAGCTGTGAAACATGATGCTAAGGAAGGCTGAGCATAACTCACATTTGGTCGGCCGCTCCAGTTTCCGTCTCCCTCGTTTCTTGCGAGGCAGAGTTGGCAGTGTCTCCTCTTCGTACTTCTCGGAGTCCTGGGATGGGCTCAGGCTCGAATCAGAGGCCGACTCAGCCCGACAGCCTGATTGGCGTGGGAGCCCGTTTTCCACAGCATTCTTGTCCAGCGTGGGGTGGCGACCTTCGCACGATTTGTTCTCATGCCTCTCAACATCTCCATTCTGGGACTGCAAAGACGACTGGAGCTCCACCCCTTTGTGCTGCTTAGCCACGCCCACCAGCTGGTCCACTGGCCCGTAACCCTCCACCTGCAGCAGAAAATTACATAATCAGATTGAACGCTCATGCTACTATAACCTACTGTTAACCAGAAGCTCTGATAAACAATAGCAACTCCCAAAGGCACAATAGATTCAACATTTGAATTAAATTTGCCCTCCAACACACAATAAACTAAATTTACCATAACTATCCTTTTTAACAATCCCTTTATGACTTTTTAAGATTATAAGCTTCATTGCTGTATCGACATGCAAAAAAAGACCAAAATCCAGAACTCAGTATTTTTAAAATAAAAATACACTTCACTTACTCAATGGAAAATAAGCACCAGAAGAGAAAAATTAATATATAAATAAAGAAATAAATATTTATTTTCACTCAAGTACATGCATAGTTTAATATTTAATATTTTAATATTTCTAAGAACCATTTATGTCAAATAATCAGATGTCATGCAACAATTAATTAATTGATTTCTAAAAAAAAGAGTCTTTTAACTGATTCATTAAAAGCATCGTTCTTTTTTTTTTTTTTTTTTTGTGAATCTTTAGATACAGTGCCAGTCTCATAACATCGCCCTAACAAGGTAGAGGATGAGGATTTTAATAAAAGTGTCATTAAAACACCCCCTTCTTTTAATATAAACTACATTTCCAGAAGGGTTCCCAGTAATAACAGCCATATACCTTTACTTACTTTAAAATGGTTATGAATCACAGAGCGCAAATTAAAGAGGAAGACCCAATCTGCAGTATGAAATCAAATCTTTCATTTGCAGTCTAGGCCTCGTCTTTCATCTGCTCAGTCTCTAAGACCATTTCCTTTGTCCTTGTGTTGACATCAAAACTATCTATCTGAACCATCTAATCAAATCTGAAACAAAGAAGACACGGAAGCTCTTCCTACACATTAAGTGTAATGTGAGTACAATGTTTCTATGCATCTGTCTACAAAGATAAACAAAAATAGCACAATAACAAGTAACTTCTAATACTACTGCAGTATGGGCATGGAGAGTAGAGCTACACCATTATCATATTCAAGTCCTCTGAAGTATTTTCCACTCATGAGAAGAAACTACATCAGATTTGTAAAAAAAAAAAAAAAAAAAGAATATATGAGATTATCCAGTTCACAAAAACAAACTAAATGTTTTTAGTATTTTTAGTATTATTAATATACTATTTATTAATATTTTGAATTAGTTCTCATTCATTTATTTAAGTTTTTATTTTTATTTAAGTCATTTTGTTATGTGCTTTTTGTACTAATTAATTGCTCACAACACAATTTTTTTTCACTTAATCTGGAAACAACAGATAAAGCCCAGTGATGAGGCCAATTTTAAGCAAGTGTAGACTTATATTTAATATCTTCTACTACCAAATAACTTCAAAATTTACACAATTCATGTGGACCACCTTCAAGGTGCCATTTTGAAACATGTATAATTTAACGTAATTGTATGGATAAGTACATCCTTCATATTTTCTTCTTTGTATTTAAAAAGTATATATATATATATAAAAAAAAATATATATATATATATATTTAAAAAAACATTCAAATTAACATTTAAAAAACATTAACATAAAAACATTATCATTCTGTTGTTGGTGGAACGTTTTAAAAATGCATTAGAAACATTACCATTGAGTTGTCAATGGAACATTCTAAAAACGTTTGACATAACGTTCTTATAACCAAACATTTAAAAAAACTAGATGTTCTAAAAATCTTCAAATAATAGCGTTTTTATAACTTAATGGGAACGTTAAGGGAAAATTTTTATAATGTAAAATTGTTAGCTGGGATGCATCCTTGATGAATAAAAAAAAGTTTTTTTGAAGTAGTGTGTATACAATAATAAAAAACCCATCCAGCCTGCTTGACTACACAAAGGCCCCGTGCAGTGTGTCTTTACGTCCTCTACAGTCATTAATCTACAACCTCAACATACATGGCTCATTGGATCCAACCACCTGCTTAGCGTGTGCACGAGAAGCCAGACTGACATGAGAGGCTGGCGATATAGAGACAAACAGACTGGGAGCCCGCAGAGAGCTAAACCGCCAATCTGACAGTGGCATTTCTCTTTAGAGGAGCAGCTGCCGCTTCGCCTCGCTGCATCAGGATGTCAAAGCCATTCTCATGAAAGAGAGATCGGACAGTGATCTGAAACAACACAAACGTTACTCTACTCTTGTAGAGGAACCACATAATCTCCCAAACAGCTGCTGGATTGTTTGTTCTCAATCAGGAGTGTATGTGGCGGGATGATGACAGAAGATTTAAAACAGTAAAGTTGTTCAACAGCATACCTTCGATGATCTAACTTGTCTTAGCAAGACTCTGGGTGACTCCGGAAAATTTGACTAAAAACAGGGTTACAGCCGCCACTGAATGGGGCCGCCCACAAATGCTGGATTTTGGGTTTCTACTTTCTTAGTGTTTATTCTTTCCGTTTGCTTCATTTTTCATTCGACATTACAGAGGGGAGGTGGTATGGGAGGAATGTTGTTCATTTGTCTGAAACGAGTCAGTTGGCACTGTGAGAAAAACCTTTTTAAGACCCCTGAAGTCTCTTTAAGAGCTACATACAGTAGAATGTATTACTGTCCATTAGTGGAACTGCTTATAGCTACTATTAGGGATTTGAACAAACCATTAATTGTGAGATTTAAACACAACGAATCACGCACAGATATAATACGGTACTCAAATCTTTTGACTTGTTGAGGGGAAGTAATATTTTTTTTTTGATGGATTTATCTGATGGACAGTAAAATTGGGGGGAATTCCATAGATATGTACAAGGGACCAAAATATCATTCAGATAGACTCTTGGGATAGAAAGCAGCGCTCCAGAAAAAAAGTCAGTAGGGAAACAAATTAGTCTGATTTGTGAGCGAATCTCAGGGCGGTTGCGTGAACTGGATAAAATGATTCATTGAGAATATCTGACTCAGAAGAAAGATTCCTGAACAGGACAGAATGTTTTCTTATAAAATATTAATTTCTTTCTCCAGTATGACATTTGCATTTAAGCAATCCCAATATCTGAGCCATAAATATGAATCTGTTTTGTAAGAATAATTTCTTGAAAAAAATATATATATGTACATTATAAATTCTAAAATTCAAAACAATGTTTCACTCACATATAATGACATACATAAAAAATAATGTCAACTTTTTTTAATCAAGAATACTGTTAATATTTGACTACCACAAAAATATAAAATATACATCACGGTTAATTTTCCAGTTTATTTAATTAAAATACGTGCTGGCAAATAGATTCTAGGGCCTTGGTAAGCATTAAAGGAATAGTTACCTAGAAATAAAAAGTCTGTCATTTACATGAACCTATGTGATGTGCTTTATTCTGTGGAACATAAAAAAAGACATTTCGGTAGCCAAACAGTTTTGGTGCACATTGTCTTCCACTGATCTTATTCCAAAGTATCTTCTTTAAAGGGTTCTTTAAATGTTCCACAAAACACAGAAAATCATCCAGGTTTGGAACAACATGAGTAATTGATGACAACATTTTTGGAAGAACTATCCCTTTTAGGAACATATCAACCACATAGCAACCACCCACCTCACCCAAGCTTTGCAATGGCCCATTATGGAAGGAAAATACATGCCCTCAAGTCCAACCAAATACAGAAATATCCGGAAAACCATTAAACAATGGCACTGGCTGCGGTCCAGTGATCAAACAATGTGGTTTGCTTTGATATTAGCACCTTCCTTATGTGACCTAGAAACAAATTCCCCCATGCGTACATGCTGCACTAAAGTTTGGAAATAAGAATAAAGGGGGGTTGCTTTCAAGTCCAAGTCTAAAAACAGCACTGTGGAAAACAATACTGCAAGCGTTCAAGATGAAAAATAGAGCTGAATTTCCAAGTTCCGGTCATCACTCTTGATACATCACTTAGTGCCTCGTCTTCCCCAGACGGCTTCACAATTCTAGGACATTTCAGCGAGGCAGTCAAACATAAGAGTGCTAACAAAGTCCTTCACATCAGCAGTCAGCACCTCTATGAGAGATGACTCAAACATTATTCTATCTGTCTTCACATGGCTTACATTTCACAGAGTAAGACATCGCTCTCCTCGCAGGACCGCAATTACCTGTTGAAGGAATGGGATAGGAGGATAATACAATCAGAAAGTCCTCAGGGGAAGGCAGGAGAGGATGTGGGGCAACTGAACATCCACATGCCCTGACATGCCCTCTCTGGATTAATTATGCAAGAGCGGGGATTATTTTCAAAAAACAGGAATACCGGCTCTGAAGAAGGGGGATGTTAACCAGGGACTGGGCACTTGCTCCTTACATTCACTCACTAAAATTTACAGGTCCCAGGACAAAGGTTTTATGACTTCTCTCTAGGTTCTCAGTGAGTAGGCTAATCTATAGAAGACTTCAGTGGGGTCCCATGACCTGGCATAACACTTCCCGACTGGCCCCCTTCCGAACAATGGCCCTGAGCAGTTGTCAGGAAGGTGCAAAACACGCAAGAACACAAACACTGGAGCTCACTATGTACTTTTTAAATCTATGATAGTTTATTTAATGTGATCTGATAGAGATAGACAAGGCAGATGCGATGTGTGTAGCGTTTCATATCAATCTTTACCGTAAATTGTTCAGTTCTTCATTGGAACAGCCAGTCGTACATTTTACGAAAAGCGCTGTATGTGTCAGTTTGTATTCAAGTTATCGAGTTATCAATCAGAGATGATTGAGATGTCTGTGACTTACTTTCCGATGCATGTTGCTTTAGCACTGTCATATCTGGCTATAACACGTCATATAGACTATAATGCCCTTACAATATGTGGTTTCAACAACCACACGCATTTACATTCATCCAGTTTCGCCTGGAATACAGCCCAGACCACCTCCTGAAGTGCTTTGAGTGATCAGATGTAAATGCGTCTTTAAAGCGCCTCTGAGGGTATTTACATTATGTCTTTTCATGATTGGATAGCTATCAAATTAGTGAAAACGAATGAAGTGACCGGGTCTAAACAGGCCCTCGTTCATTACTCACACTCTCAAGTTCAAGATGGCAGTTCAAAATCTAATTTCACTTCAAGCACTTTAAGTTCACTTTAAGAATTAACAAAAAAAGTGGCTTATGTGAGTATCTATATTATGATATTTCGCTAAATGAAACAGACCTGTTCCATATGTACAAAAACTTTGTTATACCTAGGTACTAACCCTGAAACTACCACTAAACCTAAGGATGACCCATGTACTTACCTTATGTAACAGTACCTAAAAGCAAATTTTGTCGTACATGCGAGTCCACATAAAGTGCAACCAAACATAGACTTTATTCGCGCACAATACAAAATACACAATATGCAATTATCCAACCTAGGATGAAGTCAGTGTGTACATTAACAATGATTAGGGACAAATATTGATGTCATTTAATGTCTATTTCGAACAGCCAAGGTTTGTACATCCACAGAGGACTTTACGACAGTATAAACCCTTCATGATCCCAGTAATTTGTCTCAGACTGCAAGATCGTGGCCAGAATAGCTGTCCACACCAAACTTGCTAACACAATGCTGAGGTGTTATTGGTGGTCACCAGTGGTTTTTAGCTCTTTGCTATGATGTTGTTAGGATTTAGGTAGGCCCAAGTCTAGAGATCACCTTCAGGATAATGCTCAGGTCTCACCATCAAGTCTATAGGGGTCTTTGTTTAGGTTGTCCACCACCAGGTGCAGCTGTTATGTTTGATCGGTTTTAAAAAACGTGTCTGGTGCCCCCATGTCATTACCAGCAACCACATGTTTGCCTGTTTACCCGTTCCCTACCACTGCCAAGACTAGCGCCTGGTGGATAAACGAAAATAAACCGAATCCCAAGGGAAGTCGGGTGTTTTGTGGTTTGGTTGAGTGTCGAGAGCTCAGTTTCTAGGATACTCACGGGGAGGTGCTTGCGTTTGCGGCCAGGCCGTCCAACCTTGCGGACAGGAAGGCAGAGCGAAGGCATCTTGTCAACAATCACGGTGTCCAATCTAGAGCTCTCATTCTAAATGGACAGAAATGAACATCAATTAACCATTATTGCTTAACCAAGGTCGTTACTTCAAGCACTCAAGCATTTAGTCATTTTGAGATCAATGGATAATAAAGAAAACATTCATAATAAAGTTCCATTCCAAAACTTTCCAAAAAACTATAGCTAATTATTTATTATTATTAATATTAATTTGTAAATTCACAGGGTGAATTTTTTTCACTAGGAACACACATTTATATATATATATATATATA